>JAVJIF010030118.1:0-367614 GCA_038442645.1 Agave tequilana
TTGAAAGATGGAAGGAGGCGGCTGCAAGGCCTGGGAAGTTTTCGGCCAGGCTGAGGGAGAGGTGGGGTTGCTAAGTAGGAGAAGGAAACAGAAGAAAGAATATCATTTAGTTGGAATATAGAATTAGATAGGATTAGTTATCATTTAGTTAGGATTTTAAGATTGGGTTGTTTGAATTTGAGATTTATGGGGATTCGGTTTTGGCTTCCTGAAATGAGGGAGGAAAAAGAATAGGCTTGGGTTGTTAGGATTAAGATTTGGTAGATAAGACTTGGATTAGAATAAGATTTGAATTTAGGATATGGTTAACTTTTAATGGGCTATTGTTATGTATAGATATCATGGATAATGGGTATAGGCTATTTTGGTATGGGGTTTATAGGTAAAGAGAATAGGTATAGGGATAATGGGTTAATGGGTCAAGTTGATGGGCTTGTAGATTTGAAAGGAAAGAGAGAAAATAAAGATTGAGCCATGAGGAGAACAAGAATTAGGAAAAACATATTTGAGCTTTTGCTGAAAAAGAAAAATTAGAGAAGAGGAAAAATAAGTAGGAGGTGGGCTAAAACACACAATAAATACTAATACTAATAGTATAATAATACTAATTTAATACAAAATAATAATTAAAAGTAACAATAACAATACTAGTAGTAACTTTAATAATAATATTAATAATAATGATAATAATAATTAAAAGTAAACATAATGATAACAATATTAACAATAACAATAACACAAAAAGAGTAATAATAATAGAAATTACTAATGTTAACAAGAATATTAATACTAATATATAAAAGCAATTTAACAGCAAGTATCTCTACGAAACTTGTATATTTTAAAAATGTTAAGTTATAAATAAAATAATAAGTAAATTCTTAAAATACAAATACTGTATTATCATTTAGGGATATTACAAGTAGGATGAATTTGACGGGGTAAATACAAATTTTATGTCTCAACTAGATATATCCGTATAAGAAGAGAGAGAGAGAGAGAGAGAATTTGAACCCTACAGTAGACACTTAAGTCACAGACTCTTTATTGGGACTTTTAACATAAAAGTTTATGAAAAAGAAAAGGATTGTTGTAATGAAAGCATTAACAACATATAGTTTTTAGGGAAAGAAGGGCGTAGTAGGAAAGATCATTCAAATGGCTCGCTAGCGTCTAGGGTAGACGCAGAAAGAGCAGTCATTTTTCGTCTTTGTGGAGATGATGAGATTCATGTTTTGACAGTTTTAATACGAAATCTGTGAATGATCAAAGAAAAAGAAAGCAGAAGTCTTTTTCGGCTATTGAGAGATCGTACAATGATTTTGAAGAACACAAAGTGTTCAGGGTCGGCCTATTACTAGGCAGGTGAAGCAACCGTTTAGGACCTCACCTAGCAGAGGGACCTCAAATTTACCCATATGATATCATATATCTAGAAGGAAAATAGTCTATAAAATTAATCTTATTGCTCCTTTAATTGCATGCTAATGTGGCATAGAGATTTGGGCACTTGAACTTGGTGCTAAGGATCCGGGGTTTGATTCCCAGCGGGTAGTATATTTATTTTCTTTTTTCATTTTAAAGCATTTATAGGTCCCATTAGAAACCTGGGAGAGCTTTTCATCTTTTCTTTTTAACTCTAAAACTTTGAAAAAAAGAAGAATTCACTGCTCCTTAAAGATGAAAACACTAAAAAGTATAATATCTATTTATTTCATTCTACATCTCTCCTCTCCCTGCCAATTTCTCTTAAATTCTTTTTTTCCCTTTGAATCAGATTCTCAAGGTGATCTCGTCTGTAAGTCTCAGTTCTTGGCGTTCTGCAAGTCTCAATTCTCAAGTTGATCCTCATCTATTTTTTATTTTATTTTTGTTTTTTCAATAATCCACAGTTTTGAAAATTTTCGAATTGCTTGGTTGTGCTTTTAATAACTCACTCTGAATCTATTGTATTATTGCTCTTTGAACATTTGTAAGTGTAGAAATATTTATCCTAACAATCTGAACGTTAATTTTTAGTATTATTTCAAAAAATTAGGACAGTTAAAATTACATGTGATTTCTTACTCTCCAAAAGACGTGTGCTTATGCTTGTCATGCTGCCTCTTTCTTAATGAAACTGATGCCCATTATATATGCAGCAAATATTTTCCCAACTTCATCAACGCTGAAGTCTAACAACATCTTCTTTCTCACTATTTGTAAAAATATGCTGAAAAGCAAATTTATAGAGCTCAAAAGGATAAAACATTTTAGAATTTGCTTGTGGGTTGACAATCATAATGTTTTATTCCATTGATTAAACATGTGTTAAGTTTGCAAATCTCTGGTTTGTTGGTGATGAGTATGTTTTGAGAAATATTTGTAAATTAATTGCACATATAATGATATGTAAAGTTTAGTTCTGATCCAAATTGTCTGAAGACTTTAGAGAGAATTGTGCACTGTAGTTTCTTTTTATCACTGGAAAAATAAATTCTGCATCTGTACACCATAATATGAAAATAATGTTAGACTTATTATGTTTTAAAGTCTAACTTATTTTGGGTCTAATCAAGTCAATTGGATATTTGCACCTGTCCGCTTAACCTATGTTGTTTGACCCAATAAAGAATTGATCAAACCTAAATGGTTTGAGTCTAGACACGTTTTCAATTACACTTAGCCATGAGTGTATTTAAATTAGAATGTGGGACTCATCTATACGTGTGGAACTCGTGTTATAAATCAAGGGCCTAGATCTATGATGAGTTGAACTAGGGTTTCTTGATGCTATATATACCATGAGTAGGGTTCCCTCTCCACCAACAACAATAACCATCTCTCTCTTGGAGGCCTCTCATCTCCTCTAAGGATAAATAAGAGAACTTGGTGGCTGGAGAGAAGAATCCTCTCCCTCAACTCCGGCGTCCTCGAGATCGTGCAACCTTCGGCATTCTCTTCGTGATGGAATCAGGTATGCCTAAAACCCTGCTTCCCTTTGATCATGATAAAGAGGCTAACAGTATATGTGTAGATCTTGTATGGAATAAATTTAGATCTAACAATTGGTATCAGAGCCTCCTCTTTATCAGATCATCGTGATATAAAGTAACAACCTTTTGATCTCGATTTATGAAAATTATGAATCTCTGTATTTAATTCAATAAAGATTATTTTTTGTGTCTCAAGTAATTGAATTAAATTGGAGATGATTAAATTAAATTCATGTATATATTTTTTATGGTTTAATCTGTGTTATTATTTTTTTGATTCTTTAAAAAAAAATTTTTTTGCATCTGTGTGGACGCATGCATGCGGCCAGATTTTTCAAAAAAAAAAAAGGGGGGATGTTTGATGCATGCGCTGGAAGCACCAGCGCATGCATCATGAAGAAATTTTCAAAATTAAAAAAAAAAATGACATGGCCTGCATGCATGCAGGCATGTGTCTGCATGCATGCACATGTAAGGCGAACGGATGGCTTCTTGTGAAGAATAATTTAAAAAAAAAAATTTTGGTTAATTATTTTGGGTTTCATGAATTAATTAAGATTATGAGATTATCTAGGATTCGGATATTTAGAGATAGAATTTTACTCCAGTAAGGAAACCTACTCCTAATTAATCTCATATTTAATTTCAATTGGGATTGTTGAGATTGATTTGGGTATTATGTTTGAAATATAATTCTAGTCTATTAAGGATATTTTGGGTAGAATTCTACTCAAATAAAGAGACCTAATCTCAATCAATCTCATATTAAGCTAATTGGGTTTTATTCAGTTTATTTAAACCCGACCCAATAAGGAAACTAATAACTTAACCATTGCAGGTCGGGTCTGATTCAGACCCGATAAGTACTGCAGACCCGTTTTATCAATAGAAACTTCAATTAGCCGTTACGGGTTCATCCGACCTCTGTTTGGGCATGTAAATAGCCGTTTCGAAGCTCTTGACGAGCACTACAGTATTACAAGAACTATATATGACAAAACAGTAGTTAGTTAACATAAAGAAGGCATTGAAGTGTTTGTTTATCATGGTTATGTGTACCCTTACATGCTTCCGCTTCATTAATATTTATATTATTGCTTATATTGTCTAGCATGATGAATATTGATGTATACTACAGTTAATAACACACAGATAAAGATATATACATGTTCAAGCTAAAGAATTTATAAAAGAGCTTATTTAATTGCGTATGTAGTTCATGCGGACAATAGTCGGCCCAAAGGAAGACTATTGTTTGACCGAATTATGTACGACGTCGGATACTTGATGTGGGTAATGCAAGTGGGAGAACCTTGATGTGTGGTAATCGGCCCAAAGGAAGGTTGTCACACTATTGGCCATATTGCATTACCCTCATCAACTAGTCCGATGGCGGAACAAGAATCCAGATGCATAAATTTGTGTAGCCCATGCGTGTGGCAATCGGCCCAAAGGAAGGTTGTCATTATGGCCGGGTCATTACATATATTATATGTCCAATATAGATTACTTAAACTTTGGGAACAATCCTATAAAGTGACAGTCGGCCCAAAGGAAGGCTGTTCTCTTACATAGGATCTAGACTTTAAGATATCTATATTGGGCCAGTACAGTGTTGGCATATAGAGACACAACTTGTTCTGAAAGTTTAACCGGCAGCTCTATCGGTTAGACTGGTTGCATTTTTTGAAATTCATTTTTTTATGGCTATTACAGCAGAATTTTATTAAAGGCAATGTTTATGTGAAATTGATGAGAAATTGTACACTTATGTAGTATAAATTGAATGGTACAAACTTTTAGAAGTGGTAAGACCACGTAAATGATCGTTCTTGAATTCATGCCCTAGAGTACACCTTAAAGATTGATGAATCTCTACTATCACTAATAAAAGTTCAGTAAAGAAAAGGTCAATTATGGTAAGTGGGAGAGATCTTACAAGATGTGTCTAATGGTCATAAAGTACACTATTCCTATAACTATTAGAAGTGCTATGCCCGATAATGTCAGTGCTCACTTAACATCCAGGGTAAACTTCTAATAAGAAAAAGGAAAAGTGAAACAAAAGGGAGGAATATAAACACTACTACAGTGGCTGATCCTAAGTGGCAAAAGTGCAGAAAAAGTAGCCTAAGGTCATTGCATACTTCTTCTATAAGAAAGTAAGCCACCTCAAGTAGGAATGCATAAAGTATCAGAAATGGCTATTTAGCGGGTATATCTCATATTTATGTTTGTTCTGAGATTAATTTAGCTTTAGTGCCACTTTATAAATTATGAATAGATAATTCACATAAGCAATTCAATGCGGAACTTCCAAACCCAAAGGAGGCCCAGCCAGCTGAGCGATACGTATACATGGGTGATGGAAATAAAGTTGCAATTAAAGCAATTGGAATTTGTAGGCTTAAATTAGATTCTTTTTTTTGGTTTTAGATTTGGATGAGACTTTATATGTACCGTCCTTTTAGGCGGAATCATATTTCTATTTCATTTGTTAGACAGATCTAGTTTTACTGTCACTCTTGATAATGAAATGCTTAGTCTACTTTCTAAATCTTAAGTTGTTGGTACTAGAATTTTGATTGATGGCTATATAAATTGAAACTTCATGCTTTATATACTGAATCTCTATATGTGAATAGCATAGGCACTAAACAAAAAAATTAATTAAAGAAACATTAGAAAGTTTGGTACTAGACGAAGTTTAGGTGTCTTAATTTGGTGTATACAGACATTTGTGGTCCATTCCCTACAGCTTCTTGGAATGGTCATGAATATTTCATCACTTTTACAGACAATTACTCTCGTTATAGGTACCTACACTTGTTCCATGAGAAATCCCAATCATTGGACATGTTTAAAGCCGTTAAATCTGATCATGGTGGTGAGTACTATGACAGATATGACGAATCAGGTAAACGTCCAGAATCATTTGTCAATTTCTGAAAGAGTGGTATTATCGCTTAGTACACCATATCAGGGACACCTCGTCAAAATGGTATTACTGAGAGATAAAATCACACACTAAAGGATATGGTTGGGAGTATGATAGCTCACACTACTCTACTAGAGTCATTATATATTGAAGCCTTAAAGATGGTTGTCACCTCCTTAATAGAGTACCTAGTAAAACAGTAACTAAAACCCTATATGAGTTATGGACTGGGAATCTCTCAGTATTAGGCATCTACATGTTTGGGGTTGTCCAACGGAAGCTCAACCATATATACCATATGAGAAGAAGTTGGGCTCAAGGACAGTTAGCTGTTTATTCGTAGGGTATTCTGAGAGGTATAAAGGCTTTAAGTTTTATTGTCCCTCCACTAAGAATATAAAGACGGATTGCTAAATTTTTTTGAGAACATTCAGAACAGTGGGAGTCAACTACATAAAGATTTCATATTTAAGAAAGAACAAATTGTTATACCCATGACAATTGTTCCAAATGATAAAGTAGTTGTTCCACTTCAAGATGAAAATACAGTTGCATCCTTACAAGATACATATACAGTTCATCCTGAAGTAGATCATGCTGGTGAGGTAGAAACTAAAAATTCTCAACCACAAGTGCCTAGGAGATCAACTAGGGAGAGGAGATCAGTCATTGAAAATGACTATATATAGTTTATCTCCAATAGCATGAGTTTGACATAAGGCTAGAGGATGACCCCGCATTCTTAAATGAGGCCAAACTCAACATTCACTCCAGTAAATGATCAAATGCCATGAAAGATGAGTTAAAATCCATAAAGGACAATGATGTTTGGGATTTAGTAGAGTTGCCTGAAGGAAAGAAACCAATTGGTTGTAAATAAGTATTTAAAACCAAGCGGGATTCGAAAGGTAATGTCGAAAGGTATAAGACACATCTTGTCATAAAGGGATTCACTCAAAGAGAAGGCATTGACTATAAGGAGACTTTCTTCCTAGTTTTCATGAAGCATTCTTTTAGGATTATTATGGCACTGGTGGCTCACTTTGACCTGAAGTTATACCAATGGGTGTTAAGATTGCCTTTCTTAATGGTAGCATTAAGAAGAAAATCTGTATGGTGCAACCAGATAGTTTTGAAGTTAAAGGTTTACAACATCTGGTTTGCAAATTAAAGAAATCCATTTATGGTTTAAAGCAAGCATCCCGCCAATGGTATTTGAAATTTGATCAAGTAATATCCGATTTTGGTTTTAAGGAAAATATAGTTGATCAATGTATTTTCTATAAATTTAAAGGGAGTAGATTTATATTTCTTGTGCTATATGTGGATGACATTCTTTTAGCAAGTAACGATATAGATTTTCTACTTGAGATCAAGAGTTTTCTCTCAAAGGATTTTGAGATGAAAGATCTTGGAGACGCTTCTTTTGTGATAGGCATCCAGATTCAACGTAACAGGACACGTGGAATATTAGGTTTATCACAAAAGACCTATATCGATAAGGTGCTAGATAGATATGGCATGAAAAATTGCTCTAGGGAGATAAGTTAAGTCTACTCTAATGTTCCAAGAACGACCTACGGAAAGAGCAAATGAAAGACATTCCATATGCATTGGCGGTTGGATGTCTGATGTATACTCAAGTTTGTACCTGTCCAGACATAGCATATACCATTGAGAAACTTGGCAGATACTTGATCAATCTTGAGATTGATCACTGATAGACTACCAAGAAGGTAATGCGATATCAATAGAAGACTACATGAAATCTGATCATTTGCAGCTGATTGGATACACAGACTCAGATTATGCTGGATGTATCGGCAATAGGAAATCCACTTCATTTTACATTTTTCTTATTGTAGGAAGATGGTGGATTTAGTCGAGAGGCCATTACAGCTACACTGTGACAATAAGAGCTATAAAGCTCTGCTGCAATAGTGACAAGAGTTCAGCAAAGTCGAAGCATATCGACATCAAGTTTCTTGTCATCAATGATAAAGTTCAGAATCATATTTTGTCTGTTGATAGTGATGACACTATTCTTAATATTACATATCCACTCATTAAAGGACTTTCACCTAAAGTATTCTTAGAGCATATTGCTCATATGGGGATGACTAGTCATTATGATATCCTGATTTTGTGGGAGTGGATAATTTTATGTAACAGACATTATTTCTAAGTGCACTTTATGGATATTTGTTGATTCGGATAAATAAAGTTGTAACTGCTTTTCCTAAAGTTTACTTTTGCGCATTTGAGTTTGTTGAATTAGCAGTTAGACTCGTTAGAGTTATAAAGTTAGACTCGTTGGAGTCATAAGGCTAGACTCGTTGGAGTCATAAAGTGGAAACCAGTTGGAATTGTACCTTATTTGATTAGAGGACATTTCCATGCCACACGTCCACATTTGATCTATGTCATTAGGGGTTCTGATACTTGTGATGTGGAAGGTCCTACCTCGATTATACAGAAGGTAACGATCGCCATGTTTGGTGGTAGGACACTTAATGGACTAGATTGTTTTGAAACGTGGTTTGTCGGCGGTTAAAGTTTTGGCGTCATAAAGTTATGCATAATATCTATTCAGTATGACTTGCTTGGCCAAGTGGGAGATTGTTAGACTTATTATGTTTTAAAGTCTAACTTATTTTGGGTCTAATCAAGTCAATTGGATATTTGCACCCGCCCACTTAACCTATGTTGTTTGACCCAATAAAGAATTGATCAAACCTAAATGGTTTGGGTCTAGACACGTTTTCAATTACACTTAGCCATGAGTGCATTTAAATTAGAATGTGGGACTCATCTACACGTGTGGAACTCGTGTTATAAATCAAGGGCCTAGATCTATGATGAGTTGAACTAGGATTTCTTGATGCTATATATACCATGAGTAGGGTTCCCTCTCCACCAACAACAATAACCATCTCTCTTGGAGGCCTCTCATCTCCTCTAAGGATAAAGAAGAGAACTTGGTGGCTGGAGAGAAGAATCCTCTCCCTCAACTCTGGCGTCCTCGATATCGTGCAACCTTCGGCATTCTCTTCGTGATGGAATCAGGTATGCCTAAAACCTTGCTTCCCTTTGATCATGATAAAGAGGCTAACAGTATATGTGTAGATCTTGTATGGAATATGTTGGCCCAAGGTTACAATCACCCATGATTAGTGTATTTTGATGATTACAAAACATATTAGTTATTTGTACTAATAACATTTATTGTTTAAGTGTGTTTCAGATTTCTATTCATTCTAGAAGTCTTCTCTCACAAATACAAGGATTTGGACTCAAGTCAACTCCAATTGGGCTCAAGGAACAAGTGTTGAAGATCATATGAAGAAGCCTATTGAAGATCTTGAAGTCTTAGAATCAGTGTAAGAAATAGAATGTTAAAGTTTGAGTATATGAAATTTGGCTCTAGGATTTGCACACACACATTTGTTTCATATATTTCCTATGTTTTTAAAAATGGTTATTTCTAAGTTTTATGCCTTAGTTTATATATACATGTACCAAAAGCGTTATATCTTGATAATCTTGTTTAAAACATGTGTATAAACTATTTTCTGCATAATACTTAGCTATATGTATTTTTAAAATATTTCTCAAAATTTTTCTAACTCAAAAACCAGCCCAGTTTTCTGTTTCAGGCAACTTCGGTCGACCGGCCCGGTCGACCGGCGATGTGTCTGGACATGCACTGTTTGTGCATGTCTGTCGGTCGACCGAACCGGTCGACCGATGTAGAGCAAATTGCTCACAGGTTTTTTCGGTCGACCGGACCGGTCGACCGGAAGAAGGAAACTGTGTTTCCTCTTTTGGGACGGTCGATCGGACCAGTCGACCGAGAGCCAACGGCTCTTTGCAGCTGGGCTGGCGGTCGACCGGACCGGTCGACCGCCAGGCCTGCAAAATCCCAACGGCTCTTTCCTCTTTTGTGCAATTCTGAAATCTGTTTTTTTATCTGATTTCTTGGCAGACTTTTTCAGTATTTTTCAGGTCTTTTTCAGAGAAAATAAGACCAAAAGAAATTGTTTTTAACCTATTTTTAACCCTATAAATAGAGGAGAAGTCTCTCTTGCATATTACTAAGAAAAGTGATTCTATATCTCATCATACTTCTCATGCTCACATTGATCAAAATGAGATTAAAAATTTAAAAAATAAAATTGATAATTTGAGCTCTAATTTGAGCTCATGTGCATTCAATCATACTAGATTGGAATCCTTATTTCAAAAGAAACAAGTTCCTCATACTCATGCACATCATCATCATGACCATGCTTATGATGCACATCATGCTCACACTCCCACTCATAAGTATGCTAAGGTGTACACATGTACACATTGTGGCCGCAAAGGCCATCTAAGAAAATTTTGTTATGAAAGGTTAAATGTTCTTATTTTTGATAAAAATAAAAATGCTTGGGTTCCTTACAAGACTAACCCCATAGGACCCAAGAAAATATGGGTACCAAAACCCCCACCCTTTGATTTTGATGTAGGTGAGGGCTCTCACAAAACGTGAGAGGATTGGTGCCTTGATAGCGGATGCAATGGACATGATGGACAAACTTTTGGATGCATTGCTATCAAGGAAATTTTGGTGGGTCAACCACCATGCTAGGAGCTTTGGAGTTGGTAACGATTTCTAAACTCCTATTTCATTTATGCACATGTTTTTAATTTCATGTAGCATGTTCATATTTTTTTTTGGTACTTCATGTGGCATTTACATGCTTAAATGTAAATTGTGTCAAAACTTGCATTTATACATATATGAATAGTGAACTACAATTGACTCATACATATTTGAACTTCATGCTCATTTGTATCCACTATATGCATATGTATAGGCTAGTTTTGATGATTCGGTCATTTATACTTGTTATGCCTATCTTTGATCTTACTTCATATATATGTGTGTTAATTCAAATCTAATAAATGTACATGTATACCCCTTGAGTCATTTGCCTTCATGCAATATATATTGGACTCTTTTCATATTTGGGATATGTATGCATATTGTTAGAATTGGATAAATCATACATATACCATGAAGATTAGTATTTTAAATAAATAATAATAAAAAAAAATGATTTTTCATGTTTTTGATTTGTACAATAAAATGTGATCTTTTTGAGCTTGAATGACTATTTTCATAAAGCATTGCTAAATACAAAATACTTTATGAAAAATATATGATTTGTTTTAAGATGAAAAATAAGATTTTCATGAGATTCATGCTTCACTTTCTATTTTCATGAAAATACCATTTACATAACCTTTGAACACTCATCTTTTATGATAAAAGATAATTTTTGAGCTTTATGGACTATGAGTGCTTGAACTTTTATGTATTTAGTATTATTCATGGAAAACATTTGACTTTGTATTTTTGAAGGATCTTTAACTAGTTTGTCAAAAATCCATTTAAACTAGTTATCTATTCTTCAAATTGATTCACATGATCCTATTTGTAATCATATGGATAAATTCTTTTGTATTTTCAAAATTTATTTGATGCTTCATGATTTGAATATTAGTTTAAATGTTAGCATTTGTCAACACTTGGATTTATACTTATACACATTATGGATCACAAATAAATCTATATATGATTGGGTTTGAATGCTTATTTGTGCCCATTAGGTGTGTTAGTATAGCCTAAGTTTTGATGATTATTACATTTTAAACTTGTATTCCCATTTTGGATTTATGCTATGATCATGTGCTTTCATTTCATGTATATGTTTGTCTTGCCAAAACATTAAGATATACATGGATACCTCTTGAGTCATTTGCCTTTCATGCAAATCTATATATGGACTCAATTGTGTTTTAAGGATATGTATGTATACTTAATGTCTTGTCAAAACATACATATATCTTGAAATATAAATTTCTGCTTTTAATAAAAATTTTTCAATAAAATTTTTGTGATGGATTTCATGATTTCAAAATTTTAAGGAATATTGAGTTTTATTGCTATTTTTCATGATACCATGTTCCACATAACACTATCACACTCACTTCTTTTTGATATGGACCTTATGGATAGAGTGCTTTTTAGTGCCTTGTGTTTCATTGGTATTTCATGAAAAACTTGTGACTTATTCCTTGATTGAAGGATTTCGTACTAGTTGTTAAACACCTTCATTTAACTAGTTCGAATTCTTCATGTGGTAGATTTTATGATATATACACTTAAGCTTAATTTTCAATTGGTATCATTAGATATTTTCAATTGGTATCAATTTGATTCATGTTGTATATACTCATATTTTGTTCTTTCATGTATGTATGCATCTACTTCAATTGATATTATCTTTTCATACATATATGTGATCTTTTGTGCTTGATTTACACACGTATATTATATACTATATGGTTGCTTATCAAGATTTTGGTTTTAAAAAAAATATTTGATATGAACTTGTGTTTCGTATTGCCTATATGCAAGGAGAGCTTAACATCTCTCTTAGATTCATGTTGAGTGTATTGTGTATTGAGGAGCTTAACATCTCTTCTTTATATGGTACACGTGTGTAGGGGGAGCTTCACATCTTCTCTTATGCATTACATAATATGTGTTATGTGAGTTAGGGCTTGTCATCCTTCTTCATGTAATGCATATGTGTAGGGAAGTTAACTTAGCGTCTTCCTTTTCATGAATGTATATCGCATATAAATCTTATTGATTGATTTGATTTTACCCTCCTTGATTTCCTTATTTTTGACCAAAAGGGGGAGAAAATTTGTTTGATGATTTGAACTTTGAACCCTTTGTTGATGATTGACAAAAAGGGGGAGAAGTATTTGTGTTATATGCATGATTTCCTTAAGGGGGAGAAGTATTTGTTCCTTACTTAAGGGGAGAAAGATTTTGACTTGTGCTTTTACTCATGCCTTGTGCTTTTACTCATGCATCACAAGAAATAAAAGATTTGTTTTGTTTTACATGCATTCATTTGCATACATTTTTATGTGCTTCATTGAATATCTATTGCTTATTTATTATGCATGAGTTAAGGGGGAGCTTCTTTGAAGCTTTACTTTAATCCATGCATATATAACCTCATGAGTTTTGTCATCATCAAAAAGGGGGAGATTGTTGGCCTAAAGGCCTATCACTCTAGTTTTGATGATGATCAACTCATATAGTTATATTTGCTAATGATCTTGTTTAATTAGTGACAGATTCTTTATCAAGATCTTAGTAGGTGCAAAGCTCAACAAAGGATTAAATGTCAAGATTTGGAGCTAGCACGGGGTGATCCAAGGAGCTTTGGATCAAGCTTGGACCAAGTCAAGAAGATGAGAAGCCTTCAAGGGAAGACTTCAAGAAGTTGAAGACTTGTGTCTAGGTATAAGATTTTTATTTGTTTTAGATATAAATGTAAAGGATAGAATAGATTGGTGGATTGCTCAAGTCATATCACACACACACTCTTGAGATTTAATTGTCTTTTCATAAAAGAATTTTTAGTTAGAAAAGACTCTTTCATTTTGGTAAAAAGATTTTTCCTTATGATGAAATATATGTCTTGGTCTTTGATATTCATGTTTACATCTTTCAACCAAAACCAAGTTTAGTGCTTTATGTCAAAAACTAGATATTTCATCTTGATTGTGTAGTGGATCATATCCATACACACTATGCCTTAAAGTATATCTTGTTTTTGTATTTGATGAAAATTTGGAAAAACATGTTTTAGAAAAACAGTTTTTATTATGAGCCGATATTTTCAAGTTACAAAAAATAGTCAAATCTTTAATAACATGCCTTGATTTTGTGCAAGCATGTTTCTATATCATAAAACTATTTTTTGTAGAATTTCTAAGTATTTATGAGATTTTTTATTAAGCCAAAAAGACCAATCTTTAATCCCAAAATTTTCAGGTTCTGGCAGTTCTGATTTTTCAGAACTGACAGTGGCCGGTCGACCGGGTCGGTCGACCGGACGTGCACAGACGTGCACGCCTGTGTGCACTGGAGAACGGTCGACCGTGCCGGTCGACCGCTTCAGAGAGCTTTGCTCTCAGGAAATCTCGGTCGACCGGGCCGGTCGACCGACAGAGAGTTTACTCTCTCCTCCAGGTGCGCGGTCGACCGGGCCGGTCGACCGGAGGCTGCAACGGTCGGATTTTTGACCGTTGCCGGTCGACCGGACCGGTCGACCGGAAGCTCTGACAGAGCCCAACGGACAGATTTTTCTGGCCTCTATAAAAGGGGGTTTTGTCATTGTTTGATGCCAAGATTTTAGGAGAGCTTTTGTCCAGTTATTTCCATTCTTTTAGCAGAGTTTTCTCCACAAAATATAGTGCCAATATTTCCTATCAAAAGGGATTTTATCAAGAGAGTGTTTATTGTGATTTCTTGAGTTTTCCATCAAAGTTCTTTCCTTGATTTCTCACACTACACTTGAGCATCCATAGTTATATCTATCCTATAGGAGTGTTGTAGTGAGAATTTTGTTAGGTGATCAAGTGTTTAGATCACCAAGATCTTTCTTTGTATTTGAGGAAGCGGGCAAGTGTGCTCGCGGTGTTTTGAGTTCGGGTACGGACTTGTTGTACGAGGTGCGGCCTCGACGAGCCGGTGGGCTTGTGGTGTGTAAGGGACTTTGGGAGTCCGAGGGCTTGTAGGTGTTGCGGCACCAAGGAGAGATCCAGTTGGATCGTGCATAGTGGAAATCCTTCGTGTGTCGAAGGCGGGGATGTAAAGCAAGTGTGCTCGAACCTCGAAACAAACCCTTTGTGTTTGCGATTGCTCACTCTTACTCTCTTACTCTTTTTGTCTCACTTATATCTTGCATTACTTTATAGTCTTTATCTCTTATATGCATGATATACCTTTGTGCTCATAATTGCTATACTTGCTTGGGATTGTTATTAACACTAGTATTCAACAAGAGAGCCAACGCGGCACCTCAACCCATTCAAGGGGAATCTAGAGGAGTTTGTCCAGAGCCTCGCAAGGGGAATTCGGCAACACTCTTGTGTTATACATAAGTGTTCAATTAAAAGAAGTTTTAATTTGGTCAACTTAGCTTTAATTCCGCATTATTTGTTCATAAGTGACCATTAGATTAGCCATCACCTATTCACCCCCCTCTAGGTGAACTTACAGAATAAATTTAGATCTAACAAATAAATCACTCACCAAACATGCTCACCACAGTTCTACAGAAAGAAGTATTTAAATCATCAAAGAATTCTATAAAATCAAGTCATATAGACAAAGTAAAGCTGTTTAACATCTCTTAATTTTAATTATTGATTTCTTAAGGAATAGTTGTTCTTATGTCTCTATCTTACAGGTTGTGATTACAGCAGACTTCCGCTTATTATGCCGGTCTGAGGACGTGAGGTTTCATTATTCTGTAAAGTTCTATCATTGTCTAAGATTTTTAATTTTAATATATTTGTTAACTCATGTCAAATATTCAAGAAGAAGAAAAAATGTACAATATAAACCAAATTTTTACGTAATATAATGAAGACATTTGGTGTACTATTAGAAGGGCCCTTTTCGATTTCGCGTCTAGAGGCTTACCATGTCTTGAAACAGTGCTGAAAGTGTTCTGCACAAAGTGGTTACTTTTTGAAACCCAGATAAAATGATGCAACTGTATTAGTAGATCACACTGATTATGCCAGAGGCGAGGGATATGTCACTTTGACTAGCCCTGATTAGTGACAATACGTGTTTGGAATTGTAGGGGAGGAAGTCATCTTCCTTCGACCACGACACTGTTACTATTAGCTTATGTTATAACTCGTTGTTTTGGTCGGCAGTGACAATTGGTTGCGTTTACACAAGGTCTTTCGATTGGTACAATTATTTTGTGGTATCTTGAGCTCGGTAAGATGCACATCTCCATGCAATCCTCTCGAGAATATTATTGAATTACTAGTTCTCCAGATAGAGATCCTTAATGAGCTATTGTATTATGCTAGTACTTTGTCACATTTAGCGATGTGAACTCCAGATATTTTCTGGTGGAATATGAAGAATATATATGTGAATATTTGAATTGAATTACGGCGAGGTCCGTTGATCGAATCAATTGGATGATGGTTGGAGTGTGTTCTCCTTCCATTGGGGATGAACGTGGTATATTCACATGTTCAATTCCGACTTCGAATGAATGAGATATTCAAGTCTAAAGATTGCCTAATTCAAAGCCAAAATGGGACTAAAGGTAGCTAAAAGCATTTAGTCCCACATTGGCCATGGGGATGAAAATTTGTAGTGTTTAAATAGAGAAAATTGAGAATAAAGGGCGTGCCCTTTGGGTACTTGGAGTTTTCGCGCGCGATCGCCGCTGGCGACGGCGGCAGCCGGGCTGGACTCGGGCTTGGCCACGCGTCCGGGTTCGGGTTGGGTCGAACCATTGCAACGGTTCAGACCGAACCGTTGCAACTATTCGTTGGTTTCGGACCAGTTGACCCCTCCCGGAGCGCTAGCGCTCCGAATTCTCAATTGCTCTTGAAGTGACTTTGGAAGTGAGAAATCAGTAATTCAGTTTCTGAAGCGGCTTCCAAAAGAGATTCTGCAAAAATTCATTCTGAAAGAGGGCTCAGAAAATTTAACAGATTCTTTAATAGAATTGTTGTCTGAACCGCTGCTACTGGTTAACTACGGTTCGACTGTACGGTGATTTGGTAGTGCTATCCAAATACCGTGAAGTTCTTCCCCTACAGTAAGTAAAAGCAAATATTCTCCCGACCGCTGTTGTATCTTGGGAGACCAGCGTCCAGTAACCCGTTAGCACCAGTGCGGGGACATAATTGTCTTGAGGAGATTCGCTCTAAGAGTAACTCTTGTATAAGTGAATTAATTTCTTTATACAAGAGATATACTGATATTCAGTATATTGAGACTGATTTATACAGTCTAATTGGTGTTTAACCAAGGAAGGAAATTGAAAGGTGGTTCTTAAATTAAGGAACGTTCTATTGAACGGAAAACCTCTCACCTGATATTTATCGACCTGGCCAATTAGATTGTTGATATTTCAGTGATCTTGATTAGTTGTCAGATTGATCCCAGAAACCAACAATCTTAAGACAATTACGATATTGAAGTTTCTTACTTTTATTCTGCTTGAATTTGTAGAAAATGTCTGAGACTAATTAAGATAGCTCTAGCAAGGCACCAAACATGCAACTACAAGCTTTGATGCCTACTCCACTTCCTAACCCGAAGCCGGAGAAGTTAGGAAAATTTGACGGCACAGAATTCAAGAGGTGGCAATAGAAGATGCTCTTCTATTTGACCACTCTTCATCTGGCCAGATTCCTGCAAGAACATCCACCAGAGCCCAGAACTGATGCATGGACTCAATGTGACTTCCTTTGCCGAAATTATATTTTAAATGGACTGGATGACTCTCTTTACAATGTCTACAGTCCCATCACAACGGCAAAGAAGTTATGGGCCAGTCTTGACAAGAAGTACAAGACTGAGGATGCTGGTACCAAGAAGTTTGTCGTAGGACGATTTCTGGAGTACAAAATGGTGGACAGCAAGACTGTAATCAGTCGGTGCAAGAGTTCCAACTTATCTTGCACGAGATAGAAGCCGAAGGTATGATTCTACCTTAAACCTTTCAGGTTGCTACTATCGTGGAGAAACTCCCACCTGCGTGGAGAGATTTCAAGAACTATCAGAAGCACAAGCGAAAGGAGCTGAAATTAGAAGATCTCATTGTGAGGCTTCGAATCGAGGAGGACAACCGAAAGTCCGAGAAAAGGAGCAGTAAGAACTCCTATGAAACAAAAGCCAATGTGATCGAAGACTCAAAGGGGAAAGCGTCTACTTCCAAAGGCTTAAAGCGGAAGAAGACTTCCCAGGGATACAAAGGCAAGGTCCAAGAAGGCAAGAACATGCGCTTCAAAGGAACCTGCTACATCTGCAACAAAGAAGGGCATAAGGCGAATAAATGTCTCAGCCATCTCAAAAAGAACAAGAAAAGTCATCCACAGGCAAATTTGACCGACCATGCGTCGCCAAGCCTTTCAGCTATGGTGTCAAAGGTGAATATGTTGGTGGGTAGACACTGGGGCTACTCGGCACATCTGCTCTGAGAAATTATTATTCTCTGAATATCAAAAACTAGAGCAAGATGAGCAACTATTCATGGGAAACTCAGCCGTCTCAAAGGTTGAAGGAAAAGATAAGGTCATCCTGAAGTGGAAATCTGGAAAAGAGCTTACTCTGAACGATGTGCTACATGTTCCAGATATCCGCAAGAATTTGATTTCTGGATCAATACTTAGTAAGAAAAGATTTAGAATGATTTTTGAATCAGATAAATTTGTACTTATTAAGGGTGGGATGTATGTGAGAAAGGGTTATCTTGTTGATGACTTTTTAAAGCCAATGTTGCAGTGGTAGATAAAAAGTCTGTGTATTTGTATCCGAAGCTTATAAATAAAGGAAAATCTTCTGTTTATTTACTTGAGTCTCCTATTTTATGGCATGCTAGATTAGGGCATGTAAATTACAAGTCTTTAAAGAACTTCTCTAAGCTAGGATATATTCCTAAACTCAACTTGGAAGAAATTCGTAAGTGTGAGATTTGTGTTGAGGCCAAGTTAGCGAAAAATTCATTTCACTCAATTGATCGAAATACAGAACCTTTAAGGTTAATTCATAGCGATCTGTGTGACTTGAAGTTTATGCCAACTAGAGGCGGTAAAAAGTATTTTATTACTTTTATTGATGACTGTACAAGATACTGTTATGTGTATCTTTTAAACAGTAAGGATGAGGCAATAAATATGTTTATAACATATAAAGCCGAAGTTGAGAATCAACTTAATAAGAATATCAAGATTCTAAAATCCGATAGAGGCGGAGAATATGAATCAAATGATTTTAGTGAGTTATGTGCCAAATTTGGTATAATCCATCAAACAACAGCACCATATACTCCTCAGCAAAATGGAATTGCTGAATGGAAGAACAAAACTTTGAAGGAGATGGTCAATTCCATGCTCGTAAGTTCTGGAGCTCCGCAGAACTTGTGGGGGAAGCTCTGTTAACTGCAAATTATGTTCTAAACAGAGTACCCCACAAGAAACTTGATCTTATACCATTCGAGTTATGGCATGGAAGGACACCTTCCTACCATTACCTCAAAATGTGGGGGTGCCTTGCAAAGGTGCTAGCACCATTACCTAAAAAGACTAAGTTGGGAGCAAAAACTATGGACTGCATATTCATAGGCTATGCCTTGAATAGTAGTACCTACAGATTTCTGGTTCATAAATCAGAGATACCAGATATTCATGTAAACATGATTATCGAATCTAGAGATGCTGTGTTCTTTGAAGATATTTTTCCATATAAACGGGAAACAGATAAGACTTCTGGGAAAAGAACACATAAGATGTCATTCAGGGAAGAAAGCCCCGAGGAACTGATTGTTAATGCGGAAATTAAACCAAGAAGAAGTCAGAGATCTAGAATCTCAAAATCTTTTGGTCCAGATTTCATAGCATACGCTATTGAAAGCGAATCTCAAATATTTAAAGTGGCTATGTCAACCCCAGAAGCACAAATGTGAAAAGAAGCTATAAATAGCGAAATAGAATCCATACTAAGTAATTATACTTGAGAATTGGTAAACTTGCCTCCTGGCAGTAAACCAATTGGGTGTAAGTGGATTTTTAAAAGAAAATTAAAACCCGATGGATCTATCGATAAGTACAAGGCTAGATTAGTAGCCAAGGGTTATCGACAAAAAGAAGGACTTGACTACTTTGATATTTATTCACCAGTAACAAGAATAACATCCATTCGGATGTTGATTGCAATTGCAGTATTGCATAACTTAGATATCCATCAAATGGATGTCAAGACTGCATTCTTAAATGGTGAATTAAATGAAGAAATATATATGGAGCAACCTGAATGATTTATAGTCAAGGGCCAAGAATACAAAGTGTGTAAATTGGTAAAATCCTTATACGGTCTAAAATAGGCTCCAAAACAATGGCATGAGAAATTTAATAGTGTCATAATCAAAGATGGATTCACTATCAATGAATGCGGTAAGTGTGTTTACACTAAAACAGTTGAAAATGCATGTATCATTGTTTGTCTTTATGTAGACGACATGTTGATACTTGGAACTAATATTGAAATTATTAAGTCCACTAAAAGAATGTTATCCAACAGTTTTGATATGAAGGATCTGGGGGTTGCTGATGTAATTTTAGGAATTAAAATCACTAGAACACCAGATGAAATCAGTCTATCTCAATCTCACTACGTGGATAAGATGATAGAAAGATTCAAGGATCATGGGATAAAAGAGAATACTAATCCTTTTCTCCCACACATCCACCTTCCTAAGAATACAGGAACTGGAATACGCCAGTTAGAGTATTCTCAGATTATCGAAAGTCTAATGTATTTGATGAATTGCACTAGACACGATATTGCTTACGCTGTAAGCAAGTTAACCAGATACACTAGTAATCCTAGTGATCAACATTGGACCGCTCTACTACGAGTATTGGATTACGTATCACATACCAAGGAATATGCCTTGAGATATGGACAGTATCCACCTGTACGAAGGATACAGTGATGCTAATTGGATTGCAGATTCTGAGGAATCAAAATCAACTAGCGGATACGTATTTACTCTAGGAGGAGCAACAGTATCTTGGAAATCTTCTAAGCAAACATGTATTGTTGGCCCAAAGGCCCATCACTCTAGTTTTGATGATGATCAACTCATATAGTTATGTTTACTAATGATCTTGTGTTTAATTAGTGACAGATTTATGATCAAGATCTTAGTAGGTGTGGAGCTTCAACAAAGGATTTAAAGTCAAGTTTTGGAGCTAGCACCAGTTGATTTACGAGCCTATGCATCAAGACCACATCAAGAGTTGAGCTCGTTGGATCGTGTGTGGACCAAGTCAAGAAGATGAGAAGACTTCAAGGGAAGACTTCAAGATCAAGACTTGTGTCTAGGTTTGTTTTTATAAGATTTTGTTTTAGTTAAAATGTAAAGGATAGAATAGTTGGTGGATTGCTCAAGTTCATATCACACACACACTCTTGATTTATATGTGTTTTCATAAAAGATTTTTAGTTCTAGAAAAATATCGTTTTGATTTTGGTGTTTCAAATATACATCTGTTTTTAACCAAAACCATTTTAGAACTCTCGGGTTTTCTCGGTCGACCGGGCGGCCGACCGTTCTGCTGATCTGCTCGACATTCTTTTAGTTTTCTAGTCATAACTTTTGATTCTTATATTCAATTAACATGATTTAAATTGCATTTTAAAGATGACTTTCAGAGCTACATTTAATATTCAATAATCATTTTCTGATTTAAATGTTAAGAATGTCAAATATTGGGTTGAAGTCTGTTCTTATTCTAAAAACAGTTTACAGTTTCTGATTTGATACCTTTTAGTATTTTATTGATAACTTTCAATTCTGAATTGATATTGATTTGATTTAAGTTGCATTAGAAAGAAGACTTCAATATCTACAACGTCATCATATATACTTATTTCCAAATTCTGAATTGATATTGATTTGATTTAAGTTGCATTAGAAAGAAGACTTCAATATCTACAACTGTGCTCCAAGTTAACCCATTGCACAGAGGTCGGTCGACCGGGCCGGTCGACCGGAACCAAGGGCAGGTCGACCGCAAGGGTCGACCGACGTGCACAGAACTGTGCACGTCTGGCAGTTCTGTGGGCGGTCGACCGGGCCGGTCGACCGGAACTGAGAGCAGTGCTCTCTGTTCTTCTGGGTCGACCGGGCCGGTCGACCGGAGGCTCCAACGGTCGGATTTTTGACCGTTGGCGGTCGACCGGGCAGGTCGACCGGCAGCTCTGACAGACCCCAACGGCTATATTTTTCTGGCCTATAAATTTGGGGGTTTGGTCATTGTTTTGAGCAAAGATTTTGGAGACCTTTAGAGCCAGTTTTTCCTATTCTTTCAGAAAAGTTTTTCTTCACAAAATAGAGAGCTAATACTTCCAATCTAAAGGGAGTTTTATTTAGAGTGTGTTAAAAGAGATTTCTTGAGTTTTTCACCATAGCTTTCATCCTTGTTTTCTCACACAAACACTTGAGCTTTCCATTGCTATATCTACCGATAGGAGTGTTGTAGTGAGATAGTTTTTAGGTGATCAAAGTGTTGTGATCACCAAAGACTTGTTCTTTGTTTCTTTGAGGAGACGGGCAAGTGTGCTCGTGGTGGTTTAGAGTTCTTGTGTGAACTCGGTGGTTTGAGGTGCGGCCTCGGCGAGCGAGTGAGCTTGCGTGTGTACGGGACTAGGGAGTCCGAGGGCTTGTAGGTGTTGCGGCACTGAGGAGAGATCCAGTGGGATCTTGCATAGTGGAAATCCTTCGTGTGTCGAAGGCGGGGATGTAAAGCAAGTGTGCTCGAACCTCGAAACATACCCTTGTGTTTGCGATTGCTCATTCTCTCTCTCTCTCTCTATCTCTTTTATATCATGCATGCTTAAATTGTGCTCATCTTTATATGCTTGATATTCATTGTGCTTAATTGATACACTTGCGTGAGATTGTTGCTAACACTTGTATTCAACCAAGAGAGCCAACGCGGCACCTCAACCCATTCAAGGGGAATCTAGAGGAGTTTGTCCAGAGCCCTTCACGGAGAATTCGGCAACACTCTTTGGTTATACGTGGTGTTTAGAGTAAAATATTTAATTAGGTCATAATTGTTTTAGCTTCCGCATCATTTGGCATTAAGTGACCATTAGATTAGCCATCACCTATTCACCCCCCCTCTAGGTGATTTACATGTATTGCCCATTCCACTATGGAATCAGAATTCATAGCCTTAGATAAGGACGGAGAAGAAGCAGAATGGCTTCGACAATTTTTGAAAGATATACCATTATGACAAAAGTCAGTGCCCGCTATATGTATACACTGCGATAATCAAGCAGCTATATCTAGGGCACAAAATGTTATATACAACGGTAAGTCTAGACATATTCGTCGTAGACATAATACTGTTAAGCAGTTGCTCTCAAATGGAATTATCTCTATTGATTTTGTCTCGTCAAAAGATAATTTAGCGAATCCGCTTACTAAAGGTTTAAGTGAAGAGCATATAAACTGCGCATCGAGGGGAATGGGTCTAAAAGCCTAACCTTACCGAGTCAGCTTAATGGAAACCTCACTTAGCGACTGGAGATCCCACGGACTAAGTTCAAGAGGAAAAACTAGTTATGATTGGCTCAGCAAGTAAGCACTTGGGAGCTTGACTCCAATCTATTCCTAAGGTGTACATAAGTGCTTTTCTACAAGTGGATTACGGATAAGCTTAACGCTTTTAATGATGCCTATATCTTGTTACTAAACAAGTGGAGTAGAGTAGACTACTCTTAATAGGACGATCACCTATGTGAGTATAGAGTTGGGTAGGCTCTTTGGGAATTTCTATGGAGGCTATTATTCCCTAAAGATACTCTCTGAAACCAAGAATGTCCAGGGCCAAAACGGACACAACCGAGAACTAAAGTTGATTTGGAAAGTCACTGTGTGAAGCTTGTTGATTTGGCTTACACTAACGGCTAACAGTTCAAGACCTAGTTCACTGATTAGCCAGTAAGTCTGATAAAGCTTTCGCTATGGAAGGTTCAAGACCTAGTTCACCTATCCTGATGCAGTTTCTTTTCTAAAGTACCTTTCACAATAGAGTCAGTCTCTTTGTGTGTCAATTCCTTGAATCTCCATTCATTGTGGGGGATTGTTAGAATATGAAGAATATATATATGTGAATCTTTGAATTGAATTATGGCGAGATCCGTTGATCGAATCACTTGGATGATGGTTGGAGTGTGTTCTCCTTCCATTAGGGATGAACGTGGTATATTCACATGTTCAATTCTGACTTCGAATGAATGAGATATTCAAGTCTAAAGATTGCCTAATTTAAAGCCAAAATGGGACTAAAGGTAGCTAAAAGCATTTAGTCCCACATTGGCCATGGGATGGAAGTTTGTAGTGTTTAAATAGAGAAAATTGAGAATAAAGGGCGTGCCCTTTGGGTACTTGGAGTTTTCGCGCGCGATTGGGAGGAAACCATGCCCGCACATGCGCGCGCACCGCCGCTGGCGGCAGCGGCGGCGGCCGGCCAGCCGGTGCTGGGCCGGGCTCGGGTTCGGGTTCGGGTGCCGGTGTGGGTTCCCTACCCGGCCTGGTTCTTTTTGAACTGGGTCTCACGGGTATGGGTTACGCGAAGCATACCCGCCCCGCTTTCCAGATCCGAACCGCCCCGCCAACGGACCCGCTCCGCTATCCGGATCCGAACCGCTCCGCCAACGGCTGTCGCGGCAGTTGGATGGCCAACGGTTGCGGTGGTTGGGTCGAACCATTGCAACAGTTCAGACCGAACCGTTACAACTATTCGTTGGGTTCGGACCAGTTGGCCCCTCCCGGAGCGCTATAAATAGCGCTCCGAATTCTCAATTGAAAATACAACACAACACACCAACAACAAGAAATCTGAAGGAGATCGTCTCTCTGTCTTGAAGTGACTTCCAAACAGGAAGTGGGAAATTAGTAATTCGATTTCTAAAGCGGCTTCCAAAGAGATTCTGCAAAAATTCGTTCTGAAAGAGGGCTTAGAAAATTCAACAGATTCTTTAATAGAATTGTTGTCTGAATCTGGGACTTCTGAAGAAGAATATTCTTCAACCTTTCTTCTTCCTCTACAGTGGGTGCTCCTCCAAAGTAAAGGCAAATATTCTCCCAAAATTTGTCTTTGTCCCGCTGCTTCAATAATCCTATGAAGGTACTGGTTAACTACGGTTCGACCGTACGGTGATTTGGTAGTGCTATCCAAATATCGTGAAGGAGTGTTGTATCTTGGGAGACCAGCGTCCAGTAACCCGTTTGCACCAGTGCGGGGGGCGTAATTGTCTTAAGGAGATTCGCTCTAAGCGTACCTCACTCCAAGTACTGTATAAGTGAATTAATTTCTTTATACAGGGGATATACTGATATTCAGTATATTGAGACTGATTTATATCAGTCTAATTGGTGTTTAACCAAGGAAGGAAATTGAAAAGTGGTTCTTAAATTAAGGAACGTTCTATTGAACGGAAAACCTCCGACCTGATATTTACCAACCTGGCCAATTAGATTGTTGATATTTCAGTGATCTTGATTAGTTGTCAGATTGATCCTAGAAACCAACATTTCATCTATCTTACTTGCTCTTAACACACCGTTAATACTGTCGAGAATTTAGTTGTTTACTACAAGACGTTGAAAAGAGGGCGCGAAACCTTTCTGGGCGACAGTGAAAGTCGAGTAGTTAAGAGATTTTCTTTATTCTAATGATTTGCTTGACCTGGGATTCTCGAAATTCGAGTTTACCTGGCGTCTCAGCCAGAACGTGCATGGTAGGATATAGGTAAGAATTAGTAAAGATTATGTAATAAACATGTACGTTTGTTTACTGGTTAAGAATTCCTTATATATTGTGTTGTATTGGTCACATTTTGATACGTCCAAGAATGTGACACGTGTAGATTCAGCCTTAAAGGGATGCAGGATGTGTGGCCACCTTCAGGACACCTACTCTAGAGTTTTCATTCAGTTTGAACTCTAAGCGGGTCGAGTAATTAGAAGAAACGGTAAATCCAGTTACAGGGGATCTCCACCTCTAAAGCCCAATCCTCATTCAAACAGGATAGTTACCCTTGGGAGCAATTCGTCCTCATCCACAGCAAGGCACAGATTACTAGTTAGAGTTGGATTCTCCTCTATCTCGATTCAAACCGGGATGTTCAACCCAACCGCCATCAACATGAAGATTTTAAGTATTCAAACTGAACAGGACTCCCTACCCTTATCTGTTTGACATACACTTATAAATAACAGATCCCTCCCAACGAGGAGGGGGATCACAATCGGAATACAGAAACCCTAGTGCACTAGAAAAGCCCAACTGTAATCACCATTGTTATAGTGAAATTCTCCTCTCTCTTCATAGTTTTTCCCACTTCGGGTTTCCACGTAAGCTCTGTGTATTTATGCTTGCTGAGATTTAGATTTAACTATCTCTCTTCATTTTTTTAGTACGTGAATTGATTTTTTAAGAATTTACCTATTGCATATGTAAACTTCATTTTGTGGGCTACTTGACCCTTTTGTGACAACGAGATAAGTGGAAGCGCAATATCATAAGTTTCTTAAATTTTAAGAGACCTTCTGAGGATAAAAGTCTGGGTCGAATGGCTAAGGATAGGAATAGGAACATAACCTTTTCCCACAAGTCTATTATCACTCATCACCATCAATCATTTTTTGATAAAATAGAGATGACCTTAGGAGCAATGCATTAAAAGGAACCTACCATATTGTAGTGGTCGGATGTTGATCTGCATCAGGATCGCGATACGTGTCCTACCTTATCAGAACCGACCGAGACAGACAATAAGACATGCTAGCAGAACATCTTCCCAAAGCACCTTTCAGCAATTCCCAAGGTCACTCCTCCTTCCGAAGATTTCGCTGCCTCGAGAACTCCCGTACTCTGAGCATCCTCCCGAGCACCGTTCAGTTGTTCTCGAGGTTACACCTCCTTCTAAGGATTCCACTGCCCCAGGGTCGATTCTTCCCACTCTGAGCAAGACATCTATAACAATCGACCTTATTGATCTTCGCCTTCAATTCAACAAGAAGGGCTCCCTTAATTTATGGAGTCAGTTAAACTGTCAGGAGATCCCATGTTTTGAAAGTTACAACAGCCTCTACTCCAGCGTGGACGGTTGCAGAAAGCAGCGAAAATTGCTCCCCACAATCAAGGGCACAATCTGAGCAGCCACGAAGAAATCCCAACGTACAAATCATGCGGTTATGGAGATCCATACAATCTGTACTTCAAATTATGACTCCCAGGGTATTTATATGTTGACGTCTGGACCAAGAAGAGGAGGCCGTATCCCCAAGAGAGAAAGAAAAAAGAAAAACCATAGACTGAAGATTGTAAACAGAGTATTAACTCTACTTTGCTCACTGTAACCTCTTGAAAATAGTGAGTTATCTCCCTCCTCCCCGTGGTTTTCCCTGAATTGAGTTTCCATATAAAAAAAATCTGTCTTTCCTTGTGTGTATGAATCTCTGTGTTTATTAGAAAATTGAACGTGTAAAATATTTTATTACTTGAAAAAAGATTACAACAGATCAAAATTCGATTACAAAAGAGAGAATTATGATTGATCTTCACTTTGTTTAGTGCTAGGTTTTTGATGTAGTGATGGAGAATGATTCTTGTTCTCTCTTGACGAACTAACCTGAAGCTTGACCTCAGATCTTCTTGCTCTCTTTGATAGCTCATTGGTGAAATATAAAACCTCAAGTAATGGTTGAAATCTCAAAAAGATTAAACTTGAACTTAGTAAGTTGTAAAGAGTCTTCTCTTTTCCTCAGTTGAATCTTTTTAAGGCCAAAAGTCCTTCTCCTATAGCTTCTCATAGCTATTTATAGAGATTTCTGGGGGTGTAACTGACCCCTTAAATCTTTCTATAATGGGAATTTATTCCCCATTATATGGAGAGAACGTGGGTGTGATTGACACAGTTGATTGTTGTCTGTTACAGCAGAAACTCGGATCTCGCATTTGGCAGCGGACCTCATTGTCGAGTCTGAAAGCGGAGCTCGCAGTCTTGCGTTAATTTTGAAATGCAGAGCTTTACAGGCTTGCGTTTGAAGTCTGAAACACGACATGGTCGAGGTCCGCGTTTGAAGAGGCAACGTGACCTTCGCGTTTAATGAAGAACGCCACCCTCGTGTTTTGTTGGTTGGAGATCCGCGTTTAGGGTTGAGACGCGACCCTCGCATTTGGCTTGAGGTCCGTGTTTTGAAGCTCTATCTTCAGTAATTTTTAGACAACCTACAAAATTTTCTCCAAAGTTTTTAAAACCCTGTGATTGACTGGGAAGGATTTGGAAACACTTTAGACTTTGCTGACTTAGACTTTCGTGATTGGACTGGCAATCTCTTGAAGTGTCCTGAGCCTGATATTGTCTAGATTTTGGTCTTTGTGAATATACTGTTGAACTGCTTGAAACCCAAGGGCAGATCATCGTAAGTATCTAGAAACGTAGTCTAGCACTTCTCTGAGCTCTAATTTGTTTGTTAGTATACTATTAAACCGGTTGAGTCGTCGACCTCTTTTGCCAGTGTACTATTGAACTATTGCAAAAAGCGAGGATACACTTCTTGTGTTGGAGAGAAAGTGACTCTCATTTGATACATGACTATCACATTTTGTGTGTTTGGACGCGATCCTCATTGATGAATTCATGACTCTCATTTGACTGTCGCGTTTGAGAAGCGAAGGTCACGTCGGATGATTCAAGACACGTACTTCATCTAAAACATGAGCTTTCCAAGTACTGCGTGTTAAGCTTGAGATTCACGCCGTTAATCTCGACCATTGAATGGCCTATAAAAAGACTAGTGGTCTTTCAAGAGTCAATCATTTGACTGTCTTCTTCCTCCAGCCTCGTATCTGGACTTTAAAGCTTTTTAAGCTTTCTTAAGAACTTAAAACTTCGAGCTTTCCCAATCTTCTTTGAATATTTAACGCCATTCAGATGGCTCCAAAAGCGAAGAATACTCCCTCCTCAATCACCGCCGATGACGCTCCAACTGAAGAAGTACCCATCTCAGATGGGAGAAAAAGATGGGTTTGTTCATCTTTTAAATTTTTCTTGAACTTGAAAGGGTTTTGTCCCTTTAACTTCTCTGAAGTTTTTATGAAAATTAATGCGTCTGATGAGACTCGGGTTTTGAATTTTTAAACACGAATCTGACATTGATAATTAGAACGCGGACTTCATGTGAGTCTCGCGTTTTGAGACTACAAACGAGGTCTCATGAATTTGATGTTGGTCCCGAGATGATGCCAATTGTTGGATCTAAAATATTATGACAACACTCAAATAAAGATATTAACGTTATAAAAATAAAGTACTTGCAATAAAAGGAAATTAAATCTCAGAAAGTAAAGCAAACGCAAACACAAGAGATTTATCCTGGTTCGGTCCTCGTGACCTTCATCCAGTCCCCAAATCACCCGCTTGAGATTTTCCTTTATCCTTTGACTTTGTACACCCAAAATCAATACCTTGCACACCACTTAACAAATTCCTTTTGCCAAATATGTACAACTCTTCTTACAACCAAGAAGACCACAACACCTTGTACAAACTCTCTTCAACCCGAAGACGCTCTTGTACAATGCTCCTCTTTGAGTGATTATAAACTTTTCTATAAGCCTTAAATCTATATGTGATTATGGACAAGGGCTATTATAGGTGGACTTTCAGAAATCTTCACAATAGAGTAGGAATTGGTTAAGAAACAGAAAGTGGAAATAAGTTTTCAGAAAACTAAAATTTTGAACAGAGATTTTGGTCAGAAAACTTTTGATTTTTAATTGGTGTTTTTAGCCTAGGATAACATACCTATTTATAGCTGAAATCCATAGTCAGTTAGAGTAGTTATTAGGTCAATTTTGAATATTGAAACGTTGGATAACGTTGGATAAAACACCAGAAAATAGAAACTGTCCAACAGTCAGAAACTGCCATTAGTCGACTAGGGGTAGGGTGTTAGTCGACTATGTTAGGCAATTTACACTGGATTAGTCGACTACAAAAGGGACCAAGTCGACTAGGTCAAGATTGAAACACATGACAAGTTTTTAGAAACTGAAACTAGTCGACCATAAGAAGGTATTAGTCGACTATGTCATCTATTAGTCGACTATAAAGACTGTTAAGTCGACTAATAGTGTATATAGGTCAAAAAAATAGAGAGTTGGTATCTTTGCAGGACAAATGTTAGTCGACTAGGGAAATTGTCAAGTCGACTATACTATGTATAAGTCGACTACTAAGGGGTATAAGTCGAATAATAAGGTTATGATGTATGTGTGTGTTTCAAGGCTTTTAACATATTATTAAACATTACAATACACATTCATAGCTACTCTCTTTGGGAAGTCTTGAGCATGTAAAACTCTGTATAAACTTGTAAGATAGAACTCCAATGATATGGCTTCACAAATGTATCATCAAAAACAAGTTGCAACATTCTCCCCCTTTTTGATGATGACATTTTGTGTGCACGAATACTCCCCCTGCAGAGAATATGTTATCTGTTCTTCCCCTGCGGAAAAAAGGTTATAACAGATATAGAAAAACATGTGTTCTCCCCCTGCAAAAAATATGCCATAATATATATATATATATATATATATATATATATATATATATATATATATATATATATATATATATATATATATGATAAATGTTCTGAAATATTTTTCTTATCAAACTTCTTATATGGTATCTGAAAGATAAACATTAGAATGGTACCAATACTAAGATTAAAGCATTAACCTTTAGGAGACCAAACCCAATTTGAATTTGGTTTCCACCTGTTAGTATACACATAATTGCATGAATTACATATATCATGTATGTATGATGCAATATAAGTATTTTTATCAACAATGCTTAAATTTTTAGGAATCCATATGAACTTGTTCTTAATTCTTTTTGAAATAATATCAGTATTTCTTTTCACAAAAGAATTATATGTATTACTAACATATGTAGATTTTTCAAAAAATCTAAGACCATAATGATTATGTGACATCTTTTGATATGATAACAAATCGAATTTTTCTTTTCCTTGATTAAATTTAGTCACATTTTTCAAAATCTCTTCATACTTCATTTTGAAATTAACATGTCTTTATCTAAAACAGAAATTCTTTCATTTAAAGACATAGTCTCTCTTTTCAATAAAACATTATTTTGTAATAAATTCTCATTATCCTTTTTCAATGATGATATCACTTTTCAAAATCATCTTTTTGAGAATTTATAGAAGAAATTTGAGAAGCATAACAAGAATTTTCTTTGAAAAGTTTTTCATTTTCCTTTGTCAAAACTTTATTCTTTATCTTTTTATTCTTAAGATCATTGTATAATTCTTGAAATGCATCTAAGAGTTCAAAAATTGTACCTCATCTTCTTCTAGAGCCATGTAACAGATGTGGGCATGTTCAGTGGCTTCTTCTTCGTCAGAGGAAGAGGAATCACTATTTTCCCATGATGCTTGGTAGTCTTTCTTCTTTCTGAACTTTTTGCTCTTGAATTTATCTTTATTTTTGAGCAATGGACAATCCTTCCTCATATGACCTGTTTTATTACAATTAAAACATTTAAACTTACCTTACTTCAAGAACTTTCTGAATTTTCTTGAAAGCATTGCCATCTCCTCTTCATCTTATCTGAATTGTCCGTGTCTGAGGATGCATGGAAGTCCAATTCTTTCTTCTTTGAGAGAGATTATTATTCATCCTTCTTTCTGTCTTTGAGTTGCACTTCATATGCCATTAGATTACCAATAAGGTTTTCTAATGACATTGTTGAGAGATCATTCGCTTCTTCGATTGCAGTTGTCTTCTTCTCCCAATCTGGTGTGAGTGCACGAAGGATCTTGCGAACTTTTTCGACTTGGGTGTATTCCTTTCCAAGGGATGCTAAGAAATTTGTTATGTCGGTGAACCTTGTAACCATTTCTGAGATGGTTTCATTCTCCTTCATTTTGAAAAGTTCAAACCTGTGGAAAAGAATAGAAATTTTAGATTCCTTAACCTTATTTGTGCCTTCATGTGTTACCTATAGTATGTGCCATATTTGATTTACAGAAGTGGCTGTTGACACACGGTTGAATTCTTCTTTGGTTAAGGCACAGAATAAAGCATTCATCGCTTTGGCATCAAGGTTCACATTCTTCTTTTGATCATCACTCCAAGCGGTGTAGTTGGTTGTTGGTTTGGTATACGCTGCTTCTACTATATTCCATAGTTCGTAGTTGATCGATTGCAAGTTGATCTTCATTCTACACTTCCAGTAGTTGTAGTTCGATCCATCGAATAGCGGTGGACGTTGTGTAGAATGTCCTTCTTTGAATTGTGATGAAGGAAACTCTGTTGCCATCCTTGTATGTTGTTGACTGGGTATGCAGGGCTCTGATACCAATTGTTGGTCCCGAGATGTTGCCAATTGTTGGATCTAAAATATTACGTCAACACTTAAACAAAGATATTAGCGTTATAAAAATAAAGTACTTGCAATAAAAGGAAATTAATTCTCAGAAAGTAAAGCAAACACAAATACAAGAGATTTATCCTGGTTCGGTCCTCGTGACCTACATCCAGTCCCCAATCCACCCGCTTGAGATTTTCCTTTATCCTTTGACTTTGTACACCCAAAATCAACACCTTGCACACCACTTGACAAATTCCCTTTGCCAAATGTGTACAACTCTTCTTACAACCAAGAAGACCCACAACACCTTATACAAACTCTCTTCAACCCGAAGACACTCTTGTACAATGCTCCTCTTTGAGTGATTACAAACTTTCCTATAAGCCTTGAATCTATATGTGATCGTGGACAAGGGCTATTATAGGTGAACTTTCAGAAATCTTCACAATAGAGTAGAAATTGGTGAAGAAACAGAAAGTGGAAACAAGTTTTCAGAAAACCAGAATTTTGAACAGAGTTTTTGGTCAGAAAACTTTTGATTTTTAATTGGTGGTTTTAGCCTAGGATAACATACCTATTTATAGCTAAAATTCATAGTCAGTTAGGGTAGTTATCAGGTCAATTTTGAATATTGAAACGTTGGATAAAACACTAGAAAACAGAAACTGTCCAACAGTCAGAAACTGCCATTAGTCGACTAGGGGTAGGGGTTAGTGAACTATGTTAGGCAATTTACACTGGGTTAGTCGACTACAAAAGGGACCAAGTCGACTAGGTCAAGATTGAAACACAAGACAAGTTTCTGGAAACTGAAACTAGTCGACCATAAGAAGGTATTAGTCGACTATGTCATCTATTAGTCGACTATATAGACTGTTAAGCCGACTAATAGTGTATATAGGTCAAAAAACAGAGAGTTGGTATCTTTGCAGGACAAATGTTAGTCGACTAGGAAAATTATCAAGTCGACTATACTATGTATAAGTCGACTACTAAGGGTATAAGTCGACTAATAGGGCTATGATGTGTGTGTGTTTCAAGGCGTTTAACATACTATTAAACATTACAATACACATTCATAGCTACTCTCTTTGGGAAGTCTTGAGCATGTAGAACTCTGTATAAACTTGTAAGATAGAGCTCCAATGATATGGCTTCACAAATGTATCATCAAAAGCAAGTTCCAACATTTGAGACTGTCGTTTAAGTCCCAACACTTAGTGTTTTTTCCCTAAATTTCCAGTAACTTAAATGCAGATTTCGCGTGAGCTCACGTTTCAAGCCTTTAGACGCGAGTTTCATGTGTTGAGACCCATGTTTGAGTTTCAGCACTTGGCATTTTTCACTACTTCAAAGTTCTAACTTCTGTGTTTTCTCTTCTTTGCTGTGAGATATTCCTTGAATTCTTTATCGAAGAGGCACCATTTTGGACATGTCGATGGGTTGGACCCAATCTCCTCTTTAGTCTTCGACAGACGGCGTCAGCGTTCACTGGGAAGAACCAAGAACGTTAGGCCCGATTGATTAGAGGTAGTGCACTAACCTTCAGGGAGATACTCTCAAATGGGAAGATTGAATCCGGGGACCAAAGACTCCTCAGAAAAGCTAGATTTTTCTTCGGGGATTCCATCAAAATAGATGATGATGACCTTTTTGACGGGAACTACAACTGGCTTCGTCAAATCGGCAACTGATGCTTCTTCCTCTCGAATATGGAACATATGTTTCCATTGTCGTGCTTGCAATCTATGTCTCTTCACCGATATATGGACTGGGATCTGACTAGGGTACCGTCGGGCATCTCCATAGGAAGAATTTCCAACCATGGTGCCTTTCCTGCCTTCCCTACCGGTTATAGCAGGAATGTAATTGGACTGCTTCCTGAAAAACACCTAGAGGGGGGGTGAATAGGTGTAAGTGCTAATCTAGAATACAAATGCAAAACTATGTGCGCTAAATGCGGAAGCTAATGCAAATCTTGCAACACACTTAGTACAATCAACAAGTGTAGCCGAATTCCCCGTGAAGGGCTCTGGACTAACTCCTCTTGATTCCCCTTGAATGGGTTGAGGTGCTATGTGAAGCTCTTGTTGATTAGGTACAAGTGAGGCACACACAAACAACCAAGCATGTAAGAATGAATAGCAATATGAAATAATGCAAGGCAATATGAAATATGCACAACACAAGCAAGTATGATATGATATGAAAGTATGATGCTTTGCACAATATAAATGAGAGAGAGTTAGAGAGACAATGGATCAATCGCAAAGACCAAGATATGTTTCGAGGTTCGAGCACCTTGCTCTACATCCCCGCCTACACCACCGTGTAGGATTTTCAATCCACTATCTCCCACCGAGGGAACCTCTACCGAAGAGGATTTGTTACAACACTAGGAGTACCAAACTCCTTTCTCAATACAATAACCTCCACCGAGGCCAACAACCAACCAACAACCACCTCTACCGAAGAGGATCACAACCAACACAATCACCTCTACCTAAGAGGGATCCAAACTAATACCACTCCGATCACCTCTACCGAAGAGGGATTCACAAAAGCAAGGAGGGTTTACAATAAGTGGTTACAAAGACCACAAACACAATCTCTCTTTCTTTTCTCTTTTCTTTTCCACAAAAAAAAACAAGATCCTAATAGATTAGGATAGATGATAGCTCAAGTGTGGAAACAAGGTGTTTTTGGAAACCAGCAACAAAGAAAATCTACTTGGGAAATCACTTGTAAATGATAGAAAATGAAAAACAAAACAATCTCCCAAAACCCTAGCTTTCTTTGATTTTCCAAAAACCCAAAAACAAATAAGATGAAATCTTTTTGGCTTAAAAACTCTTTTAAAACTCTTTTAAATACTAGAGAAAGTCTGGAATTTTTCTCCTTGAAAACCTTGGCCAAAATCCCAAAGAGATGGGGTTTATATAGGCCAAAACAGAAACTAGCCGTTAGAGCTGAGCTGGCAGCTCTGACAGGCAACGGTCGACCGGCCGGTCGACCGTCCAACGGTCATATTTTGACCCGTTGGAGCCACCGGTCGACCGCCTGGTCGACCCAGAAATCCAGAGAGCAGAACTCTCTGCAGCGGTCGACCGTACGGTCAACCGGACCACTGTGCTGCCAGACGTGCACGTCTGTGCACGTCGGTCGACCCGTGCGGTCGACCGTCCCTTGGTGCGGTCGACCGACCGACCAGCCTGTCAGCACAAAAAATAAGATCAGAAAATTTGGGAAAAATATTTTATAAAAATCTTTTATCTTTTTCTGAAAATTCTATAAAACTTGTTTTAGCATTTTATATTGAAACATAAACATGTGATAAAAATTTTCAAGACATATATCAATCTTATCAATTCATTTTTGTGTCTTGCCAATTTTATCAAAAACCAAAACTAGTATTTTTATCAAACTTGATTTTTCAATAGGAAATCTGATTTTCCTAAAACTTTATAGAAATACAAAAACATGATATTTGAACATTATTAAGCATGATGCATATGGACATAGGTCCAATATACATTCACAAAATATATCACAGTTTTTGTTCTTTAATTTCAGAAATATGTTTTATACCAAAACATAAAACTACATGAATAGGTACGTCAAACTAAGTTTGTATAAGTCATATGAGCATGTATGTATATAGAGCACATCTAATATACATATAAAACATGTAAACTTATTTTGATCAAACTATTCATGAAAACCAAAATCCAAATCATGAAATGTGTGTGTATGTGTACTTGAGCATATCAACTATACTAAGCTTTACAAATGGATCTAAAACACACTAAACTAAACTATGGATACCTAAGTCTTTGAGTCATCAAGAAGACTTGCTCCCAAACGCGATCCACCGAGTGCAAAGGTATGATCTTTAAGCTTTGGCACCGGAATCACCATGATAAGCTTCCAAACACCTCTTGTTGAAGCTATCACCAAACTAATATCTTGGTTAATGATCTGAAACTTAAACAATATAAGATTATTAGTAAACATAATTACATGAGTTAATCATCATCAAAACTAGGGTGGAAGGCCTTTGGGCCAACAATCTCCCCCTTTTTGATGATGACAAAACTCATGGAGTTATATATGCATGGATTAAAGTAAAGCTTCAAAGAAGCTCCCCCTTAACTCATGCATAGCCAAATAAACATAATAATATGCAATGAAGGCTTTTAAAAACATGAATGCACAAATATGCATAAACAATAAAGGTTCTAGATACCAATGAAATATTTAAAGCAAAGCATGCTCTAGATACCAATTAACAAATAAACATTTTCTAGATGCTCTAGATACCAATAAACATACATTAAACTATATTAAACTTAATATATGCAAAAATATAACTATGCATATATATAAAACTCACAAATAACTCTCCCCCTTTTTGTCAATCATCAACAAAGGGGTAAACATTCAAAAACTATAAATAAAATGAGGGGTAAAAATTTTTCTCCCCCTTTTTGTGTCAATCAAAACAATGCAAACAATGGTCTCCCCCTTTTTGTCTAAAACAAAAACAAAGTCAATAAGGGGCGACTACAAATATGATATCAATTAAAAATATGTCAATGAAGCATCTTGATACCAAATGAAGATAAACAAAGATTAATAAATGTTATATGCTATATACATTCATGAAGAGGAAGACGCTAAGTTAGCTTCCCTACACATATGAGTTACATGAGGAAAGGAAGACACGCCCTAATTCACATAACACAAAATATGTAATGCATAAAAGGAGATGTGAAGCTCCCCCTACACACGTGTACCACATAAGGAAGAGTTGTCAAGCTCTTCAATACAAGATACACTCAACATGAATTTATACACATATAGGCAATGTAAAATAAATATGTTTTTCTTAAACAAAATTTTGAGATACCAATTTAAAACATTTAACATAAACATCTTGATATCATTAAGAGAAATGTGTTCTTTTAAACATATGATACCAATTTGAAACTATATTTTAACATAAAGCAAGGGAGTGGAAATCAAATACCAATTGAAAGACAACATCAAATTTTCTCCCCCTTTATGAAATACCAACTAAACATATGTATAAGCTTGTTATGATACCAATTGAAAACAAATCAAACAATAGAAATTTTTTTTTTAAGCTTAGCATAAACAAGTATATATACGTATGAAAATTAGATACCAATTGACATTGATATTCTTGAAAGAGTAAGCATACATATACAAAACATATATGAGTATACAAAAAGATCAAAAATTGATACCAATTGAAAGTGTTCAATGATACCAATTGAAAGAATAGGGTCAAGTGTATATCTCATATTATAACGAAGAATATGAACTAGTTAAAATGAAAAGTTTTGTTAACTAGTACGAAATCCTTCAAGCAAGGAATAAATACAAATCATTTTTCATAAAAATGAAATCCACATGATAATCAACACTCTAATCCAATTAAGCATAAAAATGTCTCATGAAAACAAAACATGAGCAAATAATAAATGTGAGTGTACAAGTCAAGTATGGAGATCACAATCATGAAAATTTGTTCAATTAAGTTCAATTATTCCTTTAAACAAGAAAACTAAAAATTAATATTATTTAATCTTCAAGGCATATGTATGTCTAATATAAACCAAAGTATACATACATATCCAAGATACAAACGAGTCCACAAGGATATATGTATGAAGGCACGTGGCTCAAAAAGGATATTCATGTATATCTAATGGTTTGGACAAGGTAAACATATACATGAAGTTTAAATACCAATTCAAGGAAAACATGAAAAGCATGAAAAGTATGAAAATTTAGCTTTTCATTAAAACAATTTGATACCAATTCTTTTCAAGGTATATGTATGATTTGTCAACACAAGAAGTATACATACATATCCCTTAAACACACTTTGAGTCCATAATAGATATTTGCATGAAAGGCAAATGACTCAAGGGGTATACATGTATATCTTCAAGTTTGGCAAAATACACATATACATGAAATAAAAACTCATAATCATAAAAACAAATACCAAAAATGGAATACAAGTTTAAAATGTATGAATCATCAAAACTAGACTATACTAGCACATCTAATGGGAACAAACAAGCATTCAATCCCAAACATATATAGATTTGTTTGTAGCCCATCATATGTACAAATATAAATCCTAGTCTTAATGAAAACTAACATCTAAACATATATTCAAAACATGAAGTATCAAAACAAACACGAATATTATTTTGCTATATAAAACAAGCAAAGATTCATCAAAAATTCTTTTATCAAACTTCTAGGTATATGTATGATTCATCCAAATTTAACAATATACATACATATCCCAACCGAAAACGAGTCTATTAAAAGTATTTGCATGAAGGCAAAAGACTCATGGGTATACATGTATATTTATTAGGTTTGAATTCAAAATACATATACATGAAGTAAAAACAAGAAAATAGGCATAGCAAGTATAAATGAAGGAATCATCAAAACTAGCTTATACATGTGCATATAGTGGGTACAAATGAGCATGAAGTGCAAACATATAAAAGTCAATTTGTTCTCACTATGTGTACATGCATACATGCAAGTTTTGATAAAATCTACATCTAAACTAGTTTATACCACATAAAGCATAAAACAACAAAAAATCATCATGAGAAAACTAAAACATGATTACTATGTAAATTCACATGTATTAGATTCATGATGTACATTATAGCTTAAACAAAAGTGAGAACACTAAGTATGGGTTCATATAAGTATGTGTGTCTCAAATACTATACATGTATGTCAAGGATTTAATAAACATGGAATGAACATACTAATCCATAGACATCAAAAACATGTTATAAAGCATCAAAACATGCTATAAACAATAATATGAAAGCATGTAAACAATAAATGGGAGTTAGGAATTTGTTACCAAAACCTAGAAGGCAACTCTCCTTGTCTCCAAAAACATGGTGGTCATCTCCACCAAAACTTCCCTTGAAAGTGATGCATCCAATTGATTTCCTTTAAGTACGGAACGCATCCACTCCAAGGTGCTACTACTCTCACGTCATGTGAGAGCCCACACCTATATCAAAAATAATAGGAGGGGTGGTCTTTGGTACCCATACTCTTTTGGGTCCATGGGGGTTAGTACCTTCTCTAACCCAAACAAAATTCTTTGCTAAATTAGGAGTATGTAATCTATCATAGCAAAATTTAGTAAGGTGGCCCGTACGACCACAATGTGTACAAGTGTACACATGAGCATACATGTATTGATGGTGTCCGTGAGGAGCATGTGTATGTCGTGGAGGGTGTGCATGCATAAAGTATGGAACTTGTTTCTTTCGAACCAAGGATTCCAACCGAGTGTGGTTCAAGGCACATTGGCTCATAGTGGAGCCCAAACAATCTACCTTCTTCTTAAGCATGGATATATCATTATTAATCTTAGAAGAAGAGGTACATGCATTAGGTAGATTAGATGAAGAAGCTACACTAGCATGGCAAACATGTGCATCAATTTTATTTTTCAAAACCATATTCTTATCTAAACAAGCACACAACTCATTTGAAATAGAAATAATTTTATTTTTCAAATTAACATTTTCTTTTAAAATAAAATCTACTTTTGAAGACAAGTTCTCATTTTTCTTCAAAAGAACATGGCAATCATTTTTAGATTTTAAAAATTCATTTTCTTTTAGAGCAAGATCAAGTTGAGATTTCAATGAATCCCTTTCATTAGAAATCTCCTCTTTCTCTTGCAAAACAATGTCAAGTCTAGAATGAAAACTTTTATTTTCTTTTTCAAGACCTATACTTTTCTTTTGCAAAATCTTATATTTCTCAAGCAATTTTTCACACACAATAGATAGTTCTTCATTTAAAGCACGTGCATCAATATGATCATTTGAAGAACTAGCATCATCATCACTATCTAATGGAGTTTCCGAGTGTACCTCAAGGGAGTCATTCCCTTGGACCATGAAGCATTGTGAGTTGGATTCTCCGCTAGATTCCTCTTCTTGAATTTGTACTTGAAGCTCGGAGGTGGTGGTTGTTGTCAATTTGTTCCACACTACAAAAGCGGAATCAATGTTAGAAACACGTAAAAGATAATCTTTAGATAAAGTGCTTCTAATGGCCTCTAGGGCTTGTGCATTGGCCCCTATATGATTGCGGTCACTAAGGAAAGATTCCTTAGTAATGGCAAGGTAAACTTTATGACCTAGGGTTTGTAAGTAAACAGTCATCCTAATCTTCCAAACATGAATGTTGGAAGGGTCAAACATAGGTGGGGTCATGAAAGCCATGGTAAACTATATGTGTGCAAACAAGCAAATGCAAACAATAGATTAGCAAGCAAATGGATCTCACTCCTAGGATGTTAAGCCTAAGTATCAGGAGCACTAGCTCTGATACCAATTGAAAAACACTTAGAGGGGGGGTGAATAGGTGTAAGTGCTAATCTAGAATACAAATGCAAAACTATGTGCGCTAAATGCGGAAGCTAATGCAAATCTTACAACACACTTAGTACAATCAACAAGTGTAGCCGCATTCCCCGTGAAGGGCTCTGGACTAACTCCTCTTGATTCCCCTTGAATGGGTTGAGGTGCTATGTGAAGCTCTTGTTGATTAGGTACAAGTGAGGCACACACAAACAACCAAGCATGTAAGAATGAATAGCAATATGAAATAATGCAAGGCAATATGAAATATGCACAACACAAGCAAGTATGATATGATATGAAAGTATGATGCTTTGCACAATATAAATGAGAGAGAGTTAGAGAGACAATGGATCAATCGCACAGACCAAGATATGTTTCGAGGTTCGAGCACCTTGCTCTACATTCCCGCCTACACCACCGTGTAGGATTTCCAATCCACTATCTCCCACCGAGGGAACCTCTACCGAAGAGGATTTGTTACAACACTAGGAGTACCAAACTCCTCTCTCAATACAATAACCTCCACCGAGGCCAACAACCAGCCAACAACCAACTCTACCGAAGAGGATCACAACCAACACAATCACCTCTACCTAAGAGGGATCCAAACCAATACCACTCCGATCACCTCTACCGAAGAGGGATTCACAAAAGCAAGGAGGGTTTACAATAAGTGGTTACAAAGACCACAAACACAATCTCTCTTTCTTTTCTCTTTTCTTTTTCCACAAAAAAAAAACAAGATCCTAATAGATTAGGATAGATGATAGCTCAAGTGTGGAAACAAGGTGTTTTTGGAAACCAGCAACAAAGAAAATCTACTTGGGAAATCACTTGTAAATGATAGAAAATGAAAAACAAAACAATCTCCCAAAACCCTAGCTTTCTTTGATTTTCCAAAAACCCAAAAACAAATAAGATGAAATCTTTTTGGCTTAAAAACTCTTTTAAAACTCTTTTAAACACTAGAGAAAGTCTGAAATTTTTCTCCTTGAAAACCTTGGCCAAAATCCCAAAGAGATGGGGTTTATATAGGCCAAAACAGAAACTAGCCGTTAGAGCTGAGCTGGCAGCTCTGATAGGCAACGGTCGACCGGCCGGTCGACCGTCCAACGGTCATATTTTGACCCGTTGGAGCCACCGGTCAACCGCCCGGTCGACCCAGAAATCCAGAGAGCAGAACTCTCTGCAGCGGTCGACCGTACGGTCGACCGGACCACTGTGCTGCCAGACGTGCACGTCTGTGCACGTCGGTCGACCAGTGCGGTCGACCGTCCCTTGGTGCGGTCGACCATCCCGGTCGACCGGCCAGCCTGTCAGCACAAAAAATAAGATCAGAAAATTTGAGAAAAATATTTTATAAAAATCTTTTATCTTTTTCTGAAAATTCTATAAAACTTGTTTTAACATTTTATATTGAAACATAAACATGTGATAAAAATTTTCAAGACATATATCAATCATATCAATTCATTTTTGTGTCTTGCCAATTTTATCAAAAACCAAAACTAGTATTTTTATCAAACTTGATTTTTCAATAGGAAATCTGATTTTCCTAAAACTTTATAGAAATACAAAAACATGATATTTGAACATTATTAAGCATGATGCATATGGACATAGGTCCAATATACATTCACAAAATATATCACAGTTTTTGTTCTTTAATTTCAGAAATATGTTTTATACCAAAACATAAAACTACATGAATAGGTACGTCAAACTAAGTTTGTATAAGTCATATAAGCATGTATGTATATAGAGCACATCTAATATACATATAAAACATGTAAACTTGTTTTGATCAAACTATTCATGAAAACCAAAATCCAAATCATGAAATGTGTGTGTATGTGTACTTGAGCATATCAACTATACTAAGCTTTAAAAATGGATCTAAAACACACTAAACTAAACTATGGATACCTAAGTCTTTGAGTCATCAAGAAGACTTGCTCCCAAACGCGATCCACCGAGTGCAAAGGTATGATCTTTAAGCTTTGGCACCGGAATCACCATGATAAGCTTCCAAACACCTCTTGTTGAAGCTATCACCAAACTAATATCTTGGTTAATGATCTAAAACTTAAACAATACAAGATTATTAGTAAACATAACTACATGAGTTAATCATCATCAAAACTAGGGTGGAAGGCCTTTGGGCCAACACTTCCGGGTTCATTGAGGTAAGAGTATCCCAAGAGTGAGACTCCTAAGCAAGCCGACACCTTCATCAACAGATTTATAGAGGCAAAGGGTGACTTTTCAAAGTCTGACTTTCGTGCGTTAGGATGGGTGCAACCATCAAGAAGGCTTGGTGGGCAAGGAGAGTTAAGGGGACTACTAGTACTATCTGGCTTGTACCTCATAGTCAGGGTTATTCAATACGGTATCCCTCCGAGCCCCTTCCATTTCTTCGCGATGCTTGAGCGATACAACCCGGACTCCTGCACTTTCTTCTCCCCTGGGTGGAGAGAGATGGGGTTTGCCCTGCACGAAATCTATGAAGTCTTCGGCTTGCCAATGGGGATTTGCCCTACACGAAATGTATGAAGTCTTCGGCTTGCCAATGGGGATTTGCCATATGAAGAATACATCCCCAGCATAGAAACTTCATTTGATGAAGAAAGATGCCTTACTGGTTTGCGACACCAATTGGGAGGTGTTATGTCACTTTCACATCTGCGCCCAGATCACTAGACTAAGGGCTGGAGGAGTGAAGCAGATGTCCTGGGTCAACTACCTATTCCAGGGCTTGGGAGACAAAACAGGCCCAGTATCCCTACTAGTCGCCAATATCGATATAGAAATCAAGGAGAGAATCTTCGCATCGATGAGCTCGTACACCACCGAATCTAATGAAGACATTTTCAAGCCGAATACAATCTTTAAAAGTTTCTACCATCAGGCCAGATTCCCATTTCGGATAGGGCTTTACTGGTAGGTTTCATGATCATGTGGATCAAGAGGTGCGTTATACCCATGCTTCCTAATGAAGTCCTCATTTTAGATATGATGTATCTGTCCATTCTTCTAGCCTATGTTCGTTCTCTCAGCGTGCTTCCTGCGAAGGTGGGCTTCCTCCAAAGCGGGTTACTGATGTTAACAAAGAGCTTCTGCCATGTGGAGGCCATGAAAGATGATGAATGCCACGTCATCGTCGACCAAAATGGTGCACCAAGGCTGAAGATCCCTAACCTCACGTTGAACTACCATACACCTACGTGGTGGCATGGTATGTTATGCATTGCATGTCTCTAATACTAGCAGTGCAGGCATCTGAAGACTCCATGCCGTTCGTTCAGAAGTTGAAACATTCGAGCTGGCAAGGTGATTACATGGCCGCAATTCGGAGGATGATTCAAGGCAGCGTGAACTACCAATTGCTTAGGTGCTTCTCAGATTTTCTCAGAGCGGCCTACGAGGATCGGTTTATCGACCATTCCCGCTCTGACACCACACTTTAAACTAGTGTATTCTGCTGGTTGATCAACATCCACTTGCGTACCTTATTTTCTGGCAAGAGAATGTTTGCACCATCGAACTGTACATGCCGAGCAAGTTCGTTCACCAATTTTGGTGCTCGGTTCTATGTTGAAAATCCAAATTCAGGCCTTTGTTTCAGCGGCAATCTATATGAAGGAGCGCGGGCTTGGTTCTACTTCGCGGCTAGAGGTACAGGTGCAACATGTAGGTCACCTAGAGGGGGGGTGAATAGATAACAAGCTAATCAAATGCAAAACTAATGCGGAATTAAAACTAATTATGCAAACTAAAGCTATTATGCACACACATAAAGTATAATACAAGAGTGTAGCCGAATTCTTGGTGAAGGGCTCTGAACTATCTCCCTAAGATTCCTCTAGATTAAGAGTTGAGGTGTTACTATTGCTCTCTTGGTTGAATACAAGTGTAAGCAAACAGTCCCAAGCATATAACAATTAAGCACAAATATATCAAACATATAAAGAGATGAACAATTAAAGCATGCAACATATAATACACAAGTGAAAGAGAGAGATAAGCAATCACAAACATGCGAGATTTATTTTGAGGTTCGAGCACACTTGCTTTACGTCCTCGCCTTCACCAATATGAAGGATTTTCACTAAAATTGATCCCGCAAGATCACTCAGTGCCGGAACACCTACAACGAGCTCCCTTAAAAACTCTTAGACCCGCAAGTCCCTCACTTATTCTCGCAAGAATAATACACGCAAGCATACTAGCTAGCCGAGGCCGCACCTCTACAAATTCCCAATACAAGGGAGTGGAACACTTGTGATCACTTCTCTTGATCACAAAAACAACTCTCACAACAAAGCACCCTAGAGGATTGATATAGCAATGGATGGCTCAAGCTTTTGTGAGAAAACAAGATAGATGTGTAGGTGGAAAATCTCTAGAAAACACTTTTGAAAACACAAGAGATTAACTTTTGAAAACTCTCTTTTGGATATGGAAATGAAGCTCTAAAAACTTGCTTAGAAACACTGGAGAAAAGCTCTAGAAAACAGCCTAAAAATCTCACTCAAAAATCTGGCCAAAACACCCTTTTATAGAGGCATCAGAAACTAGCCGTTATAGGCCAGATTGGCTTGTCGGTCAGCCGACTAGTCGACTGACCCACTGTCATTTTTCAGACCATTGGGGTTGCCGGTCGACTGCACCTAGGTCTTGACCTGTCGGTCAACTGAGGCAAGAACCAGAGAGCACTGCTCTCTTGGTTGGTCGACCGCTCGGTCGACCGGGGCCAAATCTAGAGAGCAAACTCTCTGAATCGGTCGATTACACCTCAAGCCAGGCTCTGTGCACATTTCTTTGCACATCGGTCAACGGCTCAGTCGACCAACCTTTAGTTCGATCGACCTCTCGGTTGACCGCCAGAAGCCCAGGTCAGAATTTTAAAGGGATGAAAGCTTGGTCTTTTAAAACTCTAAAATTTTATTTAAATCCCATAAAAATCCAAAAAAATAAGTTCATATCAATACTTTGAAATCCAAATATGTGTGATAAAAAATTAATAGATATTGCAAACATGTTGAACTATTTTTACGATATAGAAATTTAACCTTAAATCAAAACCCGTATTTTTCAAAATCAAACTTTTTAAATGAAAACTTGTTCAAATATAAAAATAAGATATTTAAACTCATTTGAAGCATAGTGTGTATGGATATGATCCACTACACATATAAGATAAAATATCTATGTTTTTGACAATAAGCTCTAAAATAAGTTTTGACTTCAACAAAGCTTAAACACATGATATAGAAACATCAAATAAGTTTTTCTAAACATTTGAACTATCAATGTGTGTGGATGAAATCCAAAACACATATAAACCATATCAACTCATTTTGATGAAATCTAATCATGAAACATAAATGTATATTTTGAAGCACAAAACTAAAATGAAAACTAAAACTTTTTCTCATGAAAATGGTATGTAAATTTTGTGTGTGTGTATATGAGCTTGAGAAATTCACAACTAATCTATCATTTATATTTTATCTAAAACTAAAAATCTTAACACTTACAACACGACACAAGTCTTGAAAATCTTCTCTTGAAAATCTTCTTCTCTATGTTGACTTGGTCCAAACCTTTGATCCATGAGTTAGACTCCTCTTGAGTACTTGATGCTATCTTGATGGCGAGCTCTTGAATCAACACGTGCTAGCTTCAAAACTTGACTTCGAATCTTTCGTTGAAGCTAAACACCGACTAAGCTCTTGATTAAATATCTGAAACTATATAAACACAAGATCATTAGTACTATAACTACATAAGTTAATCATCATCAAAACTAGAGTGATGGGCCTTTGGGCTAACAATCTTCTCATTTTTGATGATGACAAAACTCATGAAATTAGATATGTATGGATTAAAGTTAAGCTTCATAGAAGATCTCCCTTAACTTATGCATAGCAATAAACAATAAAGATATTCAATAAAGTGCACAAACTAAACACAAATATATATGCATAAACAACAAATATTAAACATATATATAAACTCTCTAAATTCTTCTCCCCCCTTTTGTAAACTCATCGATAAAGGGGTGAAGATAAATAATCAAGAAAAATGTATATGCGATATAAAACATAAAGAGGAGAGACGTCAAGTTAACTCCCCCTGTATACATGCATTACATGGAGAAGGGATGACTAAAGTCTAACCCACATAAGCATAATATGCAATGTATAAGCGGATATGTTAAGCTCTCCCTACACACGTGTATCACATAAAGAAGAGAGGTCAAGCTCCTCAATATATAGAATACACTCAATATGAATCTATATATAGAGGAGATGTTAAGCTCCCCTTACATATAAGCAATACACTTCAAACAAATTTTGAAAACCTTTTTAAAACAAATTTTGATACCAATTTAAAACAAATTTTGATATACCACTAGTAGGTGGCAAAACAAATGTTAATATACCATTTGTAGGTAAACATAAATATTATGAAATCATTTTAAGTTTTTTTAAAAAAACTTTTTCTCCTATTTTTTTTAAATAATGCATAAGCTTATATATGATACCAATTGAAAATAAATAATTGTCATTAAGAACTAAATTAAGTTTAGCATAAAAATAATTTGTGCTTTAAAATTAATATTTTAATCTCGCATAAGAAATCATATATATGTATGAATGAAAATATCACTTGAAATTTGATACATACATATATAGAAAACAAAATATTAGTATACAAGGAATGAAACAATATGAAAATCATGTGTATAACTCATATCAATCCACCATTATCATGCACATATTAAAAAAAATAGTCATTGAGGCACACAAGGTATGATCACCCAACCAACTGCCCTTATACGGTAGAAGTTTTCAAAAATAGGATTTGAAAAATAGTTGTACATTGAAAATACTACCAAGTAAAGAATAAATAACAAGTTTAAAATAGCTTTTTGAAAAACTAGTTAAAGATCCCTCAAAACATGAAACTAAATATATATATATATATCTCATGAAATATGTGTATTACATAAAATTGACATTCAAGATTTATAAAGTTCATAAATGCTCATGAAACAAATACATGAGTAAACATAAGAGATGAGAGTGCACATGAATCATGTGAATAACAAATTCATGAAATAAATCAATAAGGCTCAAAACAAATATGATATTCTTTTATCAAAAACTAAATGAGCTTCAAGGTATATGTATATTTTGTCGAAACTAAAGTATACATACATATCCCAAACATAAAAGAGTCCACAAAAAACTATTGTATGAAGGCAAGTGACTCTAAGATAGACATGTATAGTTATAGTTTTGGACAAAATTAACATATATATGAAGCTAAACATGTACAAAAATAGGGAAAACAAGTATCAATGCAAGAATCATCAAAATTAGGTTATACAAATACATCTAATGAGTGCACATAAGCAATAAACTACAAACACATAATAATCAAGTGTGGCTCACTAATTGTACAAGTATAAACACCTAGTTTTAATGAAAACTATATCTAAACAAGTAATCACAAAATGAAGCATAAAACATAAACAAATATGATCATTAGATTAAATGCATGTGTTTTTAGAACTAGCGCATATATAGTAGTTAAACAATGGTGAGAAAATAAAAATATAAATTCATTTGAACATGGGTGTATCTCAAAGACTATCTATATATATCACATGTTTAATAAACATTGCATTTAACATAATGAGTATTAAAAACACAACATGCTAAAAATCATCAATGTAAAAGCATGTAAATTAAAATAGGAGTGTAGGCTGTCCAAAAGTTACTGAAGGACAAACCATTGAAAAGCTCTAGACGCGAGGGATTATCATCCGCGTCTCAGCATCAAGGCGCGTCGACTTGACACCCGCGTCTCAGCATCAAGGCGCGTCGGCCTGACACCCGCGTCTCAACAGCAAGGCGCGTCGACTTGACACCCACGTCTCAGCATCAAGGCGCGTCGACCTGGAACCCGCGTCTCAGTTATAACCGCCTTGGTTAAGGGACCAATCACTGCCTACACTAAGGGAGACCAGCTCCCATCGTGGCGTGTCTTTAGCAGGCACGTGGGTTGGTTACCGCCCATGTAGCGGGGAAGTTGGCTCTCATCGTGGAGTATTTTTAGGGGGCACGTTCACCCCCTAAGACCTCTATAAATAGCCCCGTCGCTATAAAAAAGGGGTCGGACCCTGGAGGATCAGAAGAAATCGAAGGGCATCAATAGACATAAAGAGGCCGAGAGATATCAACAGGCGCGACACATACAGAGAGAGAGAGAGCTCGACTCTTCAAGCTAACTTGCTGCGTACAAGTTGCTCTTCGCCTACCTTCTCTTTTAGAGTTTTGGTAGACGGGGCTGAGTTACTCCTTCTACCTGCCAAGGAGAAGATCCCTTGACGGTTCAGACGGTCATCTGGTCAACGGAGAATAAGATTCACTCTCCACCGCCACACGAAGAACCCAGCACTAAACAAAGGGGGGATTCAAGCTTCAACATCCTCCCTCCCTTGTAACCGAAAGATTAGTCTGTTGTAATTTTTCATCTGATTCAAGGAAATTTTACACCTCCTCCTTTTCCGTGTCCAACAAGAGATGGCGACTCCGCTGGGGACTACTTTCGTTACTGACGAACAGGTAGTGGCGCAAGATGACGTCCACCATGAGGGAAAGATGGTCGAATCGCTCGTTGTCGAGTTCGACCAGGCGAAGTACGAAGAGTTCCTCTCTTCTGGCTCCAAGAGCCCAAAGACCCGCGTCTGTCGCAGGGTCTCGGCGGGGAATAACTCCGAAGCTCAAACTGAGGCTCTCTTGGGCGCCACTGCTACGGCCCCTTGTGCACAGAAGACCCGCGTCAACGCCTCTCAGAAGGCCAGCGTGGTCTCGCGTGCGACTGCTGCTGCGACCAACTGCGTTGCACAAAAGACCCGCGTCAGTGTCCCTCAGAGGACCCGCGTGGTTAAAACCCCTGATGTTCAGCATCAGGATGTTGTCAGTTTCTCTCCTCCTCCGCGACGCAACCGAAATGCTGAGCGTCGATAGAGAAGATGTGCGCGTCAGCTGCAAGTTGGAACCGTCGCTGGACGCGACGTACAATCGCGCGCCTTGCCTACGCCGCGTCCAGTACATGAAGTCCGCGTTTGGCGTCCCAAACGCGAGATTCCTCCAGTTAGCTCCTCCGAGGACCAACTCATCAAACGCCAAGGTGAGACCTCTACGCCTCGTCAAGCACAAGAGGCACGAGCCCATAGGCGTGGGGCCTAGCAGCCCATCCTCTCTCACCCGTCTCTGCCCGGACGCACCAGGCATCAGCGCGAGACTCGCGTCTCATCTCAACAGAGACGCCAAGCGCGCATTAGACAGCCGCGACGCGAGAGCTGCGTCCCTGAAGTCTGCGTCCATTCTGCACAGCACATGGATGCCTCCCGTCTTCGACGTTGTGAGGCTAGTCTCTTTGATCCCTCTTCCATGGATTTGAGGGATTATTTAACAAAGAAAAGAAGTGCCAATCAGGCCACTTCGTCGTGTTGCTGCCAACGGCTCATCTCCATGCTCTCGGAGTGCCGTTGCGGGTCGAGTGTGCACCAGCAGTCTTTAGTTAGACAGCCGACCTCGATCCCCCCGTCAGCCAAAAGAAGGCGCTCCCATAGAAGGAGAACCTTCTCTGACGTTGAATATCCAGAGCTTACTGCGAACATGACAAACAGAAGCAAGGGAAAAGGGCTTGCAGTCAGCTCAGATGAGTCTGACTCTGAACCGGAAGGGGTGTATCAACACACTCGTACCCGGACTGGGGCCATTCCCCCGGTTGACTATAATGCCTTAGCCCATGGTATTAAAGTGAACGATTCCCACTCCGCCGTAGTGGAATCAGGGGCTTCAAACTCCTCCGTTGAGAAGGAGACCTCTGCCTACATGACAGGCACTCCTGATGAGACAGCTAGACGTCTGAAACAGATCCAAAAGAGACAAATGGAGATGATTGTGTCTCAACAGGAATCTATCGATGCTATCAAGCTGGCGCTTGCACAGCTGCTCGAAGACAGGAGGAGATCTCCTCCTAGGAGGTCGAGGGACAGGGAGAGAAAGGGAGGAAGCTCATCTTCCGAGCCTTCTGAAGAGAAGCCTCGATCTACTTCTGGCTCGTCCAAACCCTCGTCAAAAGGCGACCGAGACCCAGGGAAGGCTCATGCTAAAAGGATGAGTCAATTGGAGGAACGCCTCAATGCCCTTACCAGTCGCAAAGACCTCCAAGAAGCTGGAGTGGTTCGGCCCTATCCAGCTGAGTGGGATTTAGTCCCGTACCCTCCTAAGTTCAAGGCTCCAACCCTCCAAGCCTTTGATGGGAAGGGGTCCCCTAATCAGCACATCTACTACTTCAAATCCCAAACCGGAAATGTAGTAGACAATGACGCCATCCTGGCGCGACTGTTCATCGGCACCCTAAAAGGGTTGGCCTTTGAGTGGTTCATGAAACTCCCGGAAGGTTCTATCAAGAACTGGGGCGACTTGGAGAAGCTGTTCTTAACACGCTTCTTTGAAGATGACTCCGAGGTCACAATGCCCACCCTGTTAGCTACGAGACAGCGAAAGGGAGAGTCCGTCAAATCTTTCGTGGAAAGATTTCGGAACGTGGCACTCCGGTGTCCAAGCGGTATGACCCAGGCCACCCTGGTGGAAACATGCTGCCACAACCTCCAAACCTCACTCCTTGCTCAAATAGGAGTTGCTGAAAGCCGCACCTGGAAACAATTAGTCCAACAAGGTGAACAGGCTGAGGAGATTGTTGCCCGCGTCAGGGCAGAAGAAGGCAAGCCTAGGCCGGAAAGGTCAACTAGGCGAGCGCCAGACACCTCCCTCCAGACGAAGCGGAAGGATAATTTGGCGACGGAGACCAAATCTCCCACCAAACCTCAACCAGCCAAGGCGAGTGGCTCTTCAAGCCAACCCCGCGCCAACAAGCAGTATTCCTTCAAGGAGGAACATATCGATTCGCTCTTCAAGTTACTCAACAAGAGCAACCGACTGAAGCTCCCTGAGGCCAGGCGCCCTCAGGAAGTCGGCAAGACCGACAACCCCAACTACTGCTTGTACCACAGGATGTTGGGACACCCTACCAGAAGCTGTTACATCTTCAAGGACATCCTTCAGGCTCTGATTGACGCGGAGGTGTTGAAACTCCGACCAGAACAAAAGGAGGTGACAGCCAACATGACGTCGGTTCTCCAGTTTGGAAAACAACCTCTAGCACCTGCAGAGGTGGTCCCAATCCCAAGAGGAGAACTAAGAGTGGTCAACACAGACCCTCACCAGCAGCAGGAGAAGGGCTTGGTACCCGTCCCTACGCCTCAAGGGGAAATTATGTGGGTCCACCCTGACCTAGTGGACAGCCAGCAGTGGACTACTGTAACCAACAGGAAGTCCAAAGGCAAGGCAAAAGCTTCGTCCTGCCATGTGGTATGTGCTTCCTCCCGAGAAGCAGAGGATGATGTTCCCTCACTGACTGATTCAGAAGAGGAAACAATAGTCTTGGCCGCAGAGCCCAACCAACCAATGACGGGGACTCGTTCAGGACAGCCCTACTTGAAGCAGTACGGCGAAGTGGCGGCAAACCCTCCACAACCGGCTGCAGAGCCAACTAGGCCCTCCACGAAGCCACCAGTGGAGAAACAAAAAGAGACTCGATTCTCTCGAGCTCTTCAAAAGGGTATAGCGCGGAAGGATCCACAACGCCTTACCGCTTTGATGTCTTGGCTCAATTGGCCAACATCCCGGCGCGGATCACCTGATTTGTCACATACATTGCATTTATGTTGTCACTTTACCATACTTGTTTGCTAATAAATGATATTAATAATTGCCTTTTTCTTTGCTAAATGTAGGCCCAAATGCTCCAAGAAATAAATGAGGAACAAGCCCAAAAGCCCACTTTATTCTGAATTAATTCAGAATAAACTCGAAGTGAAGAAATCTGGGCTATCAAGGAGTTGAGAAAATCCCTCCTTGAATCGAGGAATCGGAGCCAAGAAAATCAAATGTTGATTCAGTCAGCGGTTGAAGCAGCAACAAGAAAACCAGCAGGAGATGCGAGCTAAACAGGAAACCAGGGAGCTGCCCCCCCTTGTTGTGGCCACCTGGCCACAACAATGCCGCAAAAACGCGGCAATAGCCGCGTTTTTGCGGCAATCTTGGGGAGTTAGGGGGAGCGTTTGCTCCCCCGACCTCCCCGGGATCGTGGTTGTTGGGTTTTTGGCTATAAATACCTCTTTCAGCAAGGCAAAAAGGGCGAAGACTAGGATTAAATTTTGCACTTATTTTCTTAGGATCTAGGTTCATTGTTAGCTAGAAAGAAAGTTGTAATCTTGCTTTTTAAGTTGTAGTCCAGTTTCAAAATTTTGTGAGAGAGAGAACTGAGAGCTTGTACTTGAAGGTTGAAGTGACATCAATACAAAGGTCGGGCCGATTTCTCTTTCACTTGCAGTACGGTATGCTTTACATTATGTCGTTGTTTTCTTCGCTTTCCATGAGTAGCTAAACGTTTTCTGGGCTAGCTATCGACTCTCTTTTGTTTTCTTCTCTTCTGTTTTTAAAAGCAAAGTCCCGATGACTCATATGCATGCCTCCCTTAAAAGCTTTTCTTTTTGAAAGTGTTCTTGAAGGCACATGAGGATGGGCATAGATAGTTGAATTCACTATTCTCTCTTGATCTTCTTGTGAATCATTTTTAATTCATTCTTGCTTCTTCGCGCTTTATGTTTTAATATCTGATTCCAACTCTTTCTTGAAGATAAAGAACTCAATCCCTCTACATCTTATGTGCTTTACTCAAAACTCTCTAAAAAGAAAAGAATCAACTTTAAGTTTTGCAAATGAACCCGAGGGACTTAATATTTTAAGAGAAGAATGAACAAGTGAGTAGGAAGATAGTAAGCCCAGATTTGATTTCATATTATAAAACAACATCACAACTCTTAAAGCTTTTTACAAATCACTTTCTCCAAATCCTTTTCTGAAAGTTGAAATTTCTCTTTTTCATCTCTTTTCCTTCCATTCTCTTTTTCTTAAAAAAAAAACTAACACACTTCTTTGTTTCTATTTACTTCACCGAAACGCTTCTATCGCATCCCTCCTCGTGGACTCGACCCGTTAGCCACAAGCTACACGGTACATTCTTAACTTCATTGGTTGTTTCATTTGCTTTAGCAATCAATTTTTGGCGCCGTTGCCGGGGAGGGAACGGTGTAGTTGTTTTAACAACTTTTGTGTGTTTGTTTCAGGGACTCGAAGATCAAGATCTAGCATTCAAGCTTTGCCAAGAAGACTTGAAAATTCTGTGCCCCTACTCTCGAAAGTAGGAAACAGAATTTCAAGAAATTGCTTTGCAAATCTGAAAATTTTTTGGGACTACTAAAAACTTTATTTTGCAGGACATATTGCTCGCAAAAACTTTAGTTTTTATATGTCATATTTGTGCTAGTGTTTCTATACAACATCCCTGTTTTTAAGTCAACAGTAAAAGATTCGTTGAAAGTTAAAAATTGATTAGACATTTGCATTCTAGGCACAAGTCTTTTCAATTCTTTTACTTTACTGTTGAAGAGAGCTGGAGACAAGGTATGTATGCATAGCATATAGTTTAGGAAACATTCTTGGGTGTTATTGCTTTTGAATGCTACTTTCCTATATCTTGCACACTTGCACTAATCAATTCTAAGGGCAAAACCCTAATCAAGATAAGGTGGGGAAGTCATTACCCTTCCTTAGCCCACAAACCATCTCCAAGCACGCACAACCTAAGCCTAATTAAAATTTGATAGACGTTGGCCTTAGGGACATCTCGAACTCAATAGGAGATTATCCTAAAGAGGAAAAGTGTTGGAAGTTGACTCCTGTAAAATCAGTGTCAAGGAAAGGGATTGAGGGCCGAAAGCCCGAAGAGTGGTGGTTACTTAATTAAGGAACGACTTTTGACGGAAAATGATTGTGACACAATATTGCATATTTTACCATATCATTCCCATGCATTTTAGCAAATAAAAATATAATTTTCAATCATCTTCTCTTTATATTTGCAGGTCCACATTCAAATGGAGAAAAGGCCCAAAATCTCTTTAATTAGCAATAATTAAAGAGATTAATTCAAAAGCCCAGAATAAAGCCCAAATTTGAAATCAGAATCCAGAGAGATCCACGCAACAACTCAAAATTCTAGAAGGCCACTTGGATAACAACCTCGTAACAAAGTTGTAACAAAAATTTGGGATCCAACGGCCACAAAAGTGCCGCGACTTGCCGTGGGTCCACCGCAAAATCTGGGCCGTTCAGTCCCAGATTTTTGCCACCTGTCCGTCTTCTGGAGAGTTCTCTGAGGGCCTATAAATACTGGACCAAGGACCTGCGAGAAAAGACTGAACAGAGAAGAGAGAGAGATTAGTGTAAAGCTTGTAATTTTGTTAGTTTTTTCTAGGATTTTTGTAGCTCTCAATGATCTTCCTCTCCCTAGAAATTCTGTAAAGAGAGAGTTTGTAAGAGAGAGAAAGCTTGTATTCATCAAGGAGTGACAACTTGAAGCAATCAAGGATTGATCCATTCTCTTCTCTCTACTCTTGCATTTTCTAGTTTCCTTGTTTTCTTTATTTGCTTTCTTTACTTTGTTGCAATTTAATCCATGCTTAGTTTTTCTTTTGTAATGGTGTGTAGCTAATTCTTTCTCCATGAACTAGCTAACCACTAACCTTGCTAACTTCTAACTCATGGGTGATTGCTTTATTTCATCTTTCAAGTTGTATGGTCTTCTCTTCTCCGATGGGTTTCTTTTCATTTCTTGGCAAGATCTTGTTGTAATTCTCCATATGATTCATGTGTGCCTCATTTAGAGCCTAGTCTTTGAACTAGTGCCTTGATGGAACATGGAGATGGATCACCAATATGCTATTTGATGTACAACTTCTTTATGTCCATTAATGAATGTTGTATGTTCTTCATTTGCATCCCTTGAGTGTAGCTCTTTTGATTCCATTATTGAAAGTCTATCTTGCAGGCCTATGACCATCTATGGAGGCTACAAGACAAGTCCAAGAATGAGTTCCCGTCATCCAAGTGAGAAAGTAATTAGATCAACACGCAAGACATATCCATGCCGATGAATCAACATGAGGCACGCATCACTATCACGGAGTTTAGTAAGTCTTTAGCAAGGTAGTAAGGTTAGCTAGTCATGGTTTTCTTTCATTCAAAGTTTTCTTCAAAGTTTTCTTTTCTTTCTAGTTTTAGTCCAAAGCCAAATCTTGTTTTGTTTTCTTTTGATTTCCACCATGAACATATCCACCAATTCTTTCATTTGTTTTTCCTTTGATTCTTTATTCTTTTAAACAAAGAAGAATTCTCGTTTTCTTTTCTCACTCGTATCGTAACGCTTCTAACGCTAGCTCTCCTTGTGGTTCGACTCGGTATAGCTATATGCTATAGCGAAGATTGGACAAGGTATATCAATTACATATTTGAAGTGAACAAGAAACAAAGGTTAACTCTAAACCATATCTTTTCTACCTAATTCTTGTGCAAGAACTTCACATACCTTGTTTTTACCAATCAATTTTTGGCGCCGTTGCCGGGGAGAGCAACGGTATTTTTAAAAGTGAGAAACTAAACGATATTTCTTCTCTGTTGCAGGTACAGGTTGAAGATACAGGAAATCTTGCACAACAGAAACACATAAGTGGACCTGGGCCTCTGCTCTCGAAAGCAGAGACCAGGATCCCTCCAAAGTGCCGCAAATTCCTGGCTTTTGCCGCAGAATTGCGGCACAGAGGAGTTCACTACTAATCATTTTTCTGCAGGGCTTTGTTCTCTGCAAAATACAGCTGCTGATATACCTGAAATCTTGTATTCTTCACCATATACCTGCTAATTAATTCAACAGTAAAAAAATTGGTTGTAATTGTTAAAAATTGTTTAGACATTTGCATTTTAGGCACGTGTCTTTCAATTCTTTACTTTTACTGTTGAAGAGTGCTGGAGGCAAGGTACGTACGCATTGCATATTGACTAGGACTCACTCTTTGTTTGATTTAATTACGCTTTGAGTGAACCTTGGTTGTTTATTTCGTACACTTGCACAATTCAACTTTAAGGGCATACCTGTAAATAAGATAAGGTGGGGAGTTCATTACCCTTTCCTTAGCCCGAAAATCATTTTCCCACGCACTCACAATCCTAAGCTTGTAAATAAAATTTGATAGACGTTGGCCCTAGGGACATCCGGACTCACTTAGGAGATTATCCTAAGGGGGAAAAGTGTTGGAAATTGACTTCTGTAAAATCAGTGTCTAGGAAAGGGGTTGAGGGCCGAAAGCCCGAAGGTTGCTGGTTACTTAATTAAGGAACGTCTTCGGACGGAAAACCTCCCACCAACCTTACCCTTCCCTGGCTGATTTGCTTATAGTCAGAGTCTACACCAAACCTCCTGTGGACAGTCTATTTAGGAGTCATCTAGGACCAGAAACCCTAGACAAGCTTGGATTGATTTTTTTTTTCTTTTGTTATTTTTCTTTTTCGCTGGTGTGATCGGTGCACGTTGTTTGTGATTGTATATACGAGAGTGGTTCCGTAATCCTAATTCTTTCTACACTTACACTTCCACAACCACTTCATCCAATGGAGAACAACGTCTCACTTCAAGATCGATTTTATCCGATTCGCACCGCCATTCCTTCATGCATTCTTCTTCCCGAGCCAAATGGAAATCACTTCGAGCTGAAACCACAATTCATTAGTACACTTCCCCATTTCCATGGTCTAGAGTCTGAGGACGCGTACCTCTTTATTCGTGAGTTTGAAGAGGTATGCCAAATGATGAGAATTTCCCAACTGTCTGAGGATGCTGTTAGGTTACGGTTCATACCGTTTGCACTTAAGAATTTAGCTAAGAAATGGCTTTATAATCTTCCAGTCAGTTCCATATCTTTATGGGAGGATTTTGTTAAAGTCTTTCTTAAGAAATTCTATCCTATCCACAAAACAGCCCTCATGAGAAAGAACATAATGCAATTCAAGCAGGAACCAAATGAGCCTTTCTGGAAATATCTTGAGCGTTTCAAAGACCTCCTTGCCCTGTGTCCCCATCACGGCATAGAGAAATGGCGTCTATGCCAGATTATCTATGACGGTTTAGATTACCAAACGAAAACCCTCTTGGAATCCATGTGCCAAGGGGAATTCTTGAAGAAAGATGAACATCAGGGGTGGGATCTCTTTGAAACCCTAGCTGAGAAAACCATTCAGTGGGAGTCATGCCCTGATAAACCGACTCCCACAACTTCCAGAACTGGTACACACTCCAAAGAATCCTCTATAGCTGCAGAAACCATGATCACACAATTAATGAAGAGGATAGAACTGCTCGAGTCAAAAGGGAATTCTGTGGTCAACCAGGTCAACCCATTGCCTTTGATTAGACCGGGTTGCACCAACTATCACGACCTTAGCCATGTCTTTGAGGAGTGTCCATTATATCAGCCCCAATTATTTCAGGAGAACATGAATGCAGCATTTACCAGACCTCCATATTCCAACACTTACAATTTGGGATGGCAGAACCATCCAAATTTTCCATGGAGTCAGTCTGGTCCTGAGCATCATAGGCCACCACTTCCACATCCTTACAATGCTCAGTTTCACCCATCCAGTTTCGATCAGAATTCACTGTATGTTCATCCATCTCACAGTCCACCACAGTCATATCAATCATATCAGGACCCACCACCATATTACCAATCACAGTTCCAATCTCCATATTATCAACATCCACCCAAAATAATTCCGAGATATCTGAGTTGAAAAAAATGCTAGAAACCTTTACAAAGAACCAGCAGCAGGAGTTGAATCAAATGAAGGTCCAAATTGGGCAATTGGCTGAGAATCAAAAAAGAATGTTCCCAAACCAGCCATTGCCAGATTCCACACATCACATCCCTTTGAATGAAGTGGAAGATTCAGGACCCAGTCAATGTCATGCCATTCATTCCCTGAGATCTGGTAAACAAATAGACAATAAGGTTTCTAGTCCACCATCTCATCCAGTACCAAAGCCAACACCTCATGTCCCAATGCCACCAACTTTTGACAAACCATCTTCTAGTGCAGAGCCATCCACATCTCAAGTCAAGGGGAAAGAAAAGGTAGATGAGCAACCTTATAAGCCTAGAGTACCATATCCAAATAGGCTTCTAAATAACAAGTCAAATGCTCACATGGAGAAGTTAAAAGAAATGTTCAATAAGGTCCAGATCAATGTCCCTCTTCTAGATGCCATTCAACAAGTGCCTTCATATGCCAAATTTTTGAAGGAAATGTGCACCAAGAAGAGGAAGACCCAAGTCCCTAAGAAAGTCTTCCTAGCATCATCCATCACTGAGTTGCTCACTGGTCTAATTCCTGTAAAATACAAAGACCCAGGGAGCCCCACCATTTCATGCATCATAGGACAGACTACAATCAATAGGGCACTTCTTGATTTAGGGGCCAGCATCAATCTCCTACCTTTTTCTGTGTACCAACAATTGGGGTTAGGTGATCTCCTCCCGACCCAAATGACCATCCAATTGGCTGATCGCTCTGTCACTAAACCCAAGGGGATAATTCATGATGTCCTTGTCAAAGTTGGAGAATTCATCTACCCTGTTGATTTTGTAATCCTTGAGACACAACCAGTGTCTAATTCCAATAGAAGGGCTCAAATTCCTGTCATTCTGGGACGACCATTCCTGGCTACTGCAAATGCCATCATTAACTGCCGGAATGGATCAATGAGGTTGACTTTTGGTAACATGACACATGAACACAATGTCTTCCACACACAGCCTCACAAAACAAAAGATCAAACATTTGAGGTTAGCTTTATTGAGGACAATTGTGAGGATTCAAAAGATGAGTCACAATTCTGTGATTCTCTTCAAGAACCTCCAATTGATATATCTTTTGAAGACTTGTTTGCTGATGAGATCATGTGTTTAGATGAGTCAACTCGGGGTAAGTTAGCTGATTGTCCACTTCTGAATGTTGACTTAAGTTTTGAAGAATTATATGGAGAGGAGTTAAAATTTCTAGACATTGGAAGTGATGAGATTCTGAGTAAGAGTGGTGATAAGGAATTTGTTTGTGAACAATGTGGTGGAATGAGCTTGAATGATAATAACAATCAATTGAATCTAGAAAAACCTAAGGCTAGAATAATTCAGACCGTTTCCCAATGGAGCTCAAGAAAGATAACACATTGGAACGATGGGAAACGGGCCAGAGGAAAGCGACCAAAAGCCTAGGTGAGAGTTACACTTGTATATATTCCTTGTAAATATTTTTTGCACTTTTTTGTGAATAAATGATTCTACCCTATTACCTGTTTCATGCATACATATATCATGATGCATTGAGGACAATGCATGAGATAAGTGTGGGGGAGGGTTTACTAACTTAGAGTTTTTAGATTTTCTTTCTTTTACATTTCTTTTAAAAAATAAAAATATAAAAAAATAAAAAATAAAAACTTTTTGAAATAAGAAACAAAGTTTTGTTCTATTTTTAAGAAAATTAAGATGTATCTTAGAAATTAAGAAAGCCTTAATTATGACATCTTAAACATAGTTGAAGTAATAGATCTTGTTGGAAATTATAGGCTAAGTAAGTAAAATTGGTGAGATATTTTTATCTTGAGTTTTTTTGCCTTAGATAATATGCACTTCACACTTACACATTTCTTGGGATGGAAACAAAGACCAAAAATGCCATAAATATAAAAAAATATATATATATATATAAATAAAACATCACCTATTAAGCTGGAGAATTGTGCCTCAAGAAGCATGATTATTCACGCCTAACGGTGGTAAAGGAAATAAATAATCCCCTTTAGTTTCGTGGCCTTTTCTACTCGAGACCTTAAACCCGAGGGATGTTTTCTCATCTGGTGCCCTAAGACCGTCTGGTTTGGGAGTCATCGGTTAAAGGCTCGCTACAAGGGTAGACTAGAAAGCCTAAACTAAGGGAAGATTAAATAAAAAAAAAAAAAGAGAAAAAAAAATATATATATATAGATAAATAAATGGCTTGATGGTTGGAGTTGAAATCCCAGAAATTTTCACTTACACGGTGTGCATACTATCTAGGTTTTATGAAAGATAAAAGTATTCAATCCAATTTTGAATTCTTACCTTAATTGAAGACAAGATCTTGCATGGAGACTAAGTTTAAGAAAGAATAATTATAGGTGGACTTATGACCTAGGATCACTTATATTTTTGCAAAAATAGTTCGTAAACATGTCTCTTATTCAAAATGCGTTTTCAAAAATACTAACATTTGTCTTCTTTCTTTATGGATTTTGTGGGTGTAATCCGCTGAAAACCCTCAGGAGACAACACTCCTCCTCTAGGGTAACCTAGAGGTTTAACGGCTTGTTGCACACGCTCAGTGCAATCGCGTCACCTGCGAAAGTGGTGTAATAAAATTGGTAGTTAGGATTTTCTTTTCTTTTCTTTGTTTTGCTCGGGACGAGCAAAAGAATAAGTGTGGGGGTGTGATTGTGACACAATATTGCATATTTTACCATATCATTCCCATGCATTTTAGCAAATAAAAATATGATTTTCACTCATCTTCTCTTTATATTTGCAGGTCCACATTCAAATGGAGAAAAGGCCCAAAATCTCTTTAATTAGCAATAATTAAAGAGATTAATTCAAAAGCCCAGAATAAAGCCCAAATTTGAAATCAGAATCCAGAGAGATCCACGTAACAACTCAAAATTCTAGAAGGCCACGTGGATAACAACCTCGTAACAAAGTTGTAACAAAATTTGGGATCCAACGGCCACAAAAGTGCCGCGACTTGCCGTGGGTCCACCGCGAAATCTGGGCCGTTCAGTCCCAGATTTTTGCCACCTGTCCGTCTTCTGGAGAGTTCTCTGAGGGCCTATAAATACTGGACCAAGGACCTGCGAGAAAAGACTGAACAGAGAAGAGAGAGAGATTAGTGTAAAGCTTGTAATTTTGTTAGTTTTTTCTAGGATTTTTGTAGCTCTCAATGATCTTCCTCTCCCTAGAAATTCTGTAAAGAGAGAGTTTGTAAGAGAGAGAAAGCTTGTATTCATCAAGGAGTGACAACTTGAAGCAATCAAGGATTGATCCATTCTCTTCTCTCTACTCTTGCATTTTCTAGTTTCCTTGTTTTCTTTATTTGCTTTCTTTACTTTGTTGCAATTTAATCCATGCTTAGTTTTTCTTTTGTAATGGTGTGTAGCTAATTCTTTCTCCATGAACTAGCTAACCACTAACCTTGCTAACTTCTAACTCATGGGTGATTGCTTTATTTCATCTTGCAAGTTGTATGGTCTTCTCTTCTCCGATGGGTTTCTTTTCATTTCTTGGCAAGATCTTGTTGTAATTCTCCATATGATTCATGTGTGCCTCATTTAGAGCCTAGTCTTTGAACTAGTGCCTTGATGGAACATGGAGATGGATCACCAATATGCTATTTGATGTACAACTTCTTTATGTCCATTAATGAATGTTGTATGTTCTTCATTTGCATCCCTTGAGTGTAGCTCTTTTGATTCCATTATTGAAAGTCTATCTTGCAGGCCTATGACCATCTATGGAGGCTACAAGACAAGTCCAAGAATGAGTTCCCGTCATCCAAGTGAGAAAGTAATTAGATCAACACGCAAGACATATCCATGCCGATGAATCAACATGAGGCACGCATCACTATCACGGAGTTTAGTAAGTCTTTAGCAAGGTAGTAAGGTTAGCTAGTCATGGTTTTCTTTCATTCAAAGTTTTCTTCAAAGTTTTCTTTTCTTTCTAGTTTTAGTCCAAAGCCAAATCTTGTTTTGTTTTCTTTTGATTTCCACCATGAACATATCCACCAATTCTTTCATTTGTTTTTCCTTTGATTCTTTATTCTTTTAAACAAAGAAGAATTCTCGTTTTCTTTTCTCACTCGTATCGTAACGCTTCTAACGCTAGCTCTCCTTGTGGTTCGACTCGGTATAGCTATATGCTATAGCGAAGATTGGACAAGGTATATCAATTACATATTTGAAGTGAACAAGAAACAAAGGTTAACTCTAAACCATATCTTTTCTACCTAATTCTTGTGCAAGAACTTCACATACCTTGTTTTTACCAATCAGAAAACCTCCCACCAATCTTGCCCCGACCTGGCTGATTAGCTTGTGGTCAAGGTCTACATTCTACCTCTTGTGGACAATCAACCAGTTAGGAGTTGTCTAGGTCAAGGATACCTTAGACTAGGCTTGGTTGATTATTATTGTTGACTGCTGTTTGAACTTGTTGTGATTGTGATTGTGTTTGTGTATGCAAGTGTGGTCGAGAGACCCCAATTCATCTAGGTTGACTAGGAACACATCACCACCTAAGTTTGAACCAAGGCCAGATCCGGTAATGGCTCAATCCACATCACTGCAGGATAGGTTCTACCCCATTAGGACCTCACTTCCATCGTGCATTTCACTTCCATCGGTTGGTGAATACAATTTCGAGCTCAAGCCTCAATTCATCAACACACTCCCTAAATTTCATGGTCTAGAGTCCGAAGATGCTTACTTCTTCATAAGAGAATTTGAAGAAGTATGTCTTATGATGAAAATCCCACACCTTGTAGACGATGCTATTAGGTTGAGATTTATCCCGTTTGCACTTAAGGACCTAGCGAAAAAGTGGCTCTATAGCTTAGCAGCCGGTTCCATCACATCTTGGGATGGTTTCATCAAGGTCTTCTTGAAGAAATTCTATCCTATCCATAAAACTGCTCTCATTAGGAAGACGATCATGCAATTTAAGCAAGAACCTAGTGAACCGTTATAGAGGTACTTTGAACGCTTTAAGGACCTACTTGTCCAATGTCCACATCATGGAATAGAGAAATGGCAACAATGCCAAATTCTCTATGACGGTTTAGACTACTCCACCAAAACCCTCTTAGAAAGTATGTGCCAAGGGGGTTTCTTGCAGAAAGATGAAGATGAGGGATGGGATCTGTATGAAAATTTAGCAGAGAAAACCATCCAATGGGAATCTGCGAGTGAGACCCATAAGAATCCTAACTCCATCTCTTCGAAAGGAGGTCTCCATTCCATAGAATCGTCCATCGCTAATGAGGCTAAGTTAGCTAATTTAGCTAGAAGACTGGAAGCTCTAGAGACAAAAGAACCAAGTCCAGTCAATCAAGTCAGCCCGCACCAATTTCCACCCCCGGGCTGCACTTACTGTCAAGCCATGAACCATGTATTCGAGGAATGCCCAGTGTTTCAGGCTCAGCAATCCTATCACGAACCAATGAATGCGGCTTTTTCAAGGCCGAACAACAATCCTTACGCACCAACGTACAATCCCGGCTGGAGAAATCACCCTAATTTCTCATGGAGCCAGAACAACAATGACCATTCACGATTCAATCATGCTAACCACTTCCAACATGGTAACAATTCTTCCAATCATCAACCCAACTTCTCCAATTTCCATAATAATTCTCCCAACCATCCACCAAGCTTTCCAAATTATCAACAGAACTTTCCTAACCAATCTCCACAATCTTCCTTCCAGAATCCTCAATTGGAAAGGAGAATGACTGACTTTGAAAGGAACATGGAGAGATATATGAAAAATCAAGACAATCTCATGCAAACCATTCAGAGGTTAAAGGTTCAAATGAGCCAACTAGCCAACCCACAAAATGAGAGACAAAAGGGTACCCTGCCTAGTCAGCCAGTCACCAATCCGAGGAATTCCCAACAAGCTCATTTGGTTGAGGATCCTTCATTCAATCAATGTAATGCTGTGCATACATTGAGGTCAGGAAAGAAAATTGATAACCAAGTGTCAACACCCACCAATCCCATTCAGCACAACCACAATCAAGCTTCCACCTCATCCAATCCAAGCTCTTCCAAATCTGACGAGTCTGAAAAAGACAAGTCAGCCAGCCAGGTGCACCAGCCTATAGTACCATTTCCGAATAGGCTGAAAAACAATAAGCAAAATCCGCACATGGACAAGATAATAGAGATGTTTAATCAAGTGAAAATAAATGTGCCACTTCTTGATGCCATCCAACAAGTTCCTTCCTATGCTAAGTTTCTTAAGGACATGTGCACCAAGAAGAGAAAGACTAATGTTCCTAAGAAAGTCTTCCTAGCCACTAATATTAGTGAGCTATTTTCGGGTCCTATCCCTGTCAAGTACAAAGATCCAGGTAGCCCTACCATTGCCTGCACAATAGGACAAGCCGAGATTAGTCGTGCACTACTTGATTTGGGGGCAAGTATCAACTTGCTCCCATTCTCTGTTTATCAACAACTCGGGTTGGGTGACCTTAGTCCAACTCGAGTCACCATCCAACTGGCTGACCGTTCTGTTAAAGTTCCAAAAGGGGAAATTAATGATGTCCTGATCCGAGTAGGGGAGTTCATATACCCTGTCGATTTCATAGTTTTGGAGACACAACCTGTGTCCAACTCCAATCGTAGGGCTCAAACTCCGGTCATCTTAGGTCGACCATTCCTTGCCACTGCTAATGCCATCATCAATTGCAGGAATGGGTCTATGAGGTTAACCTTTGGAGACATGACTAGAGAAGTCAATGTCTTCCATCTAGGAAAACAACCCGTGACATCGAGGACCAAACTTTTGAAGTAAACCAAATTGAGAACTTGACAAGTGAACACGGGGAAGAATTGGAATCAGAAATGGAGATTGACTTCGAGTTAGAGTCTGATGACTTTAATCTCGATCAGGTGGTAGATTCTGCCGTGAATTGGGCTTCAAACCCGATTTCACCAACTATGGAGCCAACAGATTTAACTAGTCCTTCTAGTGAGCCTTCCTCTTCCTTAGAATTGAAAGCCCTTCCTGCGCATCTCAAGTACGCCTATCTAGGCGAACAAGAGACCTTTCCCGTCATCATTGCCTCCCATTTAAATGACGGGGAAGAAAAAGATTTGAAAGATATTCTAAGAAAACATAAGGAAGCCATCGGGTGGACTATGACTGATATCAAGGGATTAAGTCCAACCATCGTTCAACACCGCATCCATCTCAATGAAGATGCCACACCCAAGAGAGACCCGCAGCGTAGGTTAAACCCTATAATGCAAGAGGCTATTCATGCTGAAATCATAAAACTCTTAGACAATGGGATAATTTATCCCATTTCGGATAGCCAATGGGTCAGTCCTGTCCACGCGGTCCCAAAGAAATCTGGTTTCACCGTAGTGGAAAACGAGAACAAAGAGTTGGTTCAAACTCGACTTCCCACGAAGATTCGAGTTTGCATTGACTATAGGAAACTGAATGTTGCAACTCGTAAGGACCATTTTCCACTTCCCTTCATTGATCAGATGCTTGAACGTTTAGCAGGTCACGAGTACTACTGCTTCTTGGACGGTTACTCGGGCTATAACCAGATCCCTATCGCTCCTGAGGACCAAGAAAAGACCACGTTTACCTGTCCATTTGGGACATTTGCTTATCGTCGAATGCCATTCGGCTTATGCAATGCCCCAGCAACGTTTCAACGTTGCATGTTGAGTCTTTTCTCTGACATGGTAGAGCGCTTCTTAGAAATCTTCATGGATGATTTCTCCATCTACGGAGATTCATTCACTCAATGTCTCCACCATCTTGAACTCGTCCTCCAACGTTGTGCTGAAAAACATTTGACACTAAACTGGGAGAAATGCCACTTCATGGTGAAACATGGAATTGTCTTGGGTCATGAAATATCCAAGAAAGGAATAGAAGTGGATAGAGCCAAAATCGAGGTTATTGCTAAGCTTCCCATGCCCAAATGCGTTAAGGACATTAGATCCTTCCTAGGACACGCTGGTTTCTACCGTAGATTTATCAAGGATTTTAGCAAAATTGCTAGGCCTTGACTAATCTGTTAGCTAAGGATGTGTCCTTCACTTTCGATGCTGACTGCATCACTTCTTGGGAGAAGCTTAAGAGAGAGCTGATTTCTGCACCAATCATATCTACCCCGGATTGGTCTAATGCGTTTGAGATTATGTGCGACGCTTCTGATTTTGCCATAGGCGCTGTCCTAGGACAACGTACTGATAGCAAGCATCATGTGATCTACTACTCTAGTAGGACTCTCAATGACGCTCAACTGAACTACACTATGACCGAGAAGGAATTTTTGGCAGTAGTGTTTGCCTTAGAGAAGTTTCGTCCCTACCTACTAGGGTCCAAAACTACCATCTTCACCGATCATTCTGCACTTAGGTATCTCATGATGAAGAAGGATGCCAAGGCCCGACTCATTCGTTGGATCCTCCTTCTTCAAGAATTTGATCTCGAAATTTGAGACAAGAAAGGTGTAGAAAATGTCGTTGCTGACCATCTCTCACGGATTCCCAATTCTCCATGCAACGAATTACCCATCAATGAGGATTTTCCTGATGAACATCTCTTAGCTATCTCTAGGGAACCTTGGTTTGCTGATATAGTGAACTACTTAGTCACAAACCAAACTCCGTCTCATTGGTCCAAAAATGATGTTTACCGGTTCTTATCCCAAGTCCGGTATTTCTTTTGGGAGGAACCGTATCTTTTCAAGTACTGTTCCGATCAAATTATTAGGAGATGCATTCCCGATGAGGAGGTTAGGAGTGTTCTGTCCTTTTGTCACAAACTTGCATGCGGTGGACACTTTGGTCCCCGCAAGACTGCTGAAAAGGTGCTACAAAGTGGGTTTTATTGGCCCACTCTGTTCAAGGATGCCTATAATTTTTGCAAGACGTGCCCTAGATGCCAAATGGTAGGTAGGATCTCACATCGAAATATGATGCCCCTCAACCCAATTCTAGAAATAGAACTCTTTGATGTTTGGGGCATCGACTTTATGGGTCCATTTCCTAACTCATTTGGGAACCAATACATATTGGTTGCTGTGGATTACGTGTCCAAGTGGGTAGAAGCCATTCCATGCAAAACTAATGATAACAAGGTTGTCATAAAGTTTTTGAGGGAGAACATTTTTTCCCGCTTCGGAACCCCTCGTGCTATCATCAGTGATAATGGCACCCACTTTTGCAATAGATCTTTTGAAGCCCTTATGCGAAAGTATGCCATAACACACAAGTTGTCCACACCATATCACCCTCAAACCAGTGGGCAAGTTGAGGTTTCAAATAGACAAGTCAAACTTATATTGGAGAAAATTGTGAACCAAAACCGAAAAGATTGGTCCTTAAAACTTGTAGATGCTCTATGGGCCTACAGGACCGCTTTCAAGACGATTTTAGGAATGTCTCCCTATAGGTTAGTCTATGGCAAACCTTGTCACTTGCCCGTTGAGTTAGAGCACCGAGCCTTATGGGCAATCAAGCAATTGAATTTCGATTTGACTAAGGCCGGTGACCTTCGGAAATTACAAATTTCCGAATTGGAGGAATTGAGAAATGAGGCCTATGAAAATGCTAGGATCACTAAAGATAGAGTGAAGATTTTCCATGACAAGCACATCATAAGAAAAATCTTTGTCCCTGGTCAAAAAGTCTTACTCTACAATTCTAGGCTTCATCTTTTCCCAGGAAAATTGAAATCACGATGGACTGGGCCATTCGTTGTAAAGACCATGTTTCCACACGGCGCAGTTGAGATCAGTGACCCCAAGAATGGAAATGACTTTAAGGTAAATGGTCAACGCCTTAAACCTTTCTTGGAATCGGTGCCGGTAGATGAAACGGTAACGGTAATGGGTCTTTTTGACCCAGTGTATCAGTAACTTTCCTCCTTTCCATTTTATTTCATACAATTATACATTTCTTTCATACATTGGGGACAATGCATGAGATAAGTGTGGGGGAGGGTTCTAACATAGCTGATAAAAAAAAATGGATATATAAAAAAAAAAATTTTTTTTGAAAAAGGGTAGACAATATTTTGATATATTTTTTGTAAGTATTTAAGTCAATTTTAAGGAATAGGAGAATCATAATTAGGATTTCTTTCACTTGGTCAAAATAAGATAACTTGTTTGATTTTTAGGGTTAGGAAGAAAATCTGGGAAAGTAATTTAGTCTTGATATTTACCTTGATGACATATGCACACAAAATACACTTACACACTTAGGGTTTGAAAACAGAGACTCTTATGCCTTATATAAAAAAAAAAAAAAAAAGGAGTCTAATTATTGAGTAGCTAGGTGCTTTGGCCTAAGCAAGCCTTAGTATTTATGCAAAAGATAATTAGACAAGTTTGAAAAAAAAAAGGTATTCTCTGATTAAGCTGGGTACTTATGCCTCAGGAAGCATAAGTATTCACGCCTAAAAGGGGTACCTCGTATAAATAATGTGTATCCTCTGATTAAGCTGGGTATTTATGCCTCAGGAAGCATAAGTATTCACGCCTAAAAGGGTTACATAGTATAAATAAAAACCTTGGTTTCGTGGCCTTATCTGCTCGGGTGTTTAGGTCCTTAGGGGTGTTTTCTCACCTGGTGCCCTAAAACCGTCTGGTTTGGGTGTCACCGACTGAAATCTCGTTACATGGGCAGATTAGAAAGCCTAATGAAATGGAGGAATAAAAGTTCACAATAAAATAAATAAATATGAGGCATAGAAGTTAATGTTGAAGAACCCTTAGTAAACTTCACAGTCACGATGGTGCATACGACTCAGGGTAAATTAATAGACTAGATGAGAAGTACAGTTTGACTCCTTACTTTAATTGACAACATGTTTTTGAATGGAGACTAAGTTTAGGAATGAAAATTTTGATATTCCTATAACTTATAGATTACTTAAACTCTCACAAATATACTTCAAATATTTTCACCTTCCATAAAAAAAAAAAAAATGCTTTTCGAAAATACTAACCTTTTCTCTTCCTTTTTGGATTTTGTGGGTGTAATCCGCTGAAAACCCTCACGAGACAAAACTCGTCCTCTAGGGGTGACCTAGAGGTTTAACGGCTTGTTGCACATGCTCAGTGCAATCGAGTGACCTGCGAAAGTGGTCTAATAATTGATTCAAGTTAGTCTAATGTTTTGCTCGAGGGCGAGCAAAAGATAAGTGTGGGGGTGTGATTTGTCACATACATTGCATTTATGTTGTCACTTTACCATACTTGTTTGCTAATAAATGATATTAAGAATTGTCTTTTTCTTTGCTAAATGTAGGCCCAAATGCTCAAAGAAATAAATGAGGAACAAGCCCAAAAGCTCACTTTATTCTGAATTAATTCAGAATAAACTCGAAGTGAAGAAATCTGGGCTATCAAGGAGTTGAGAAAATCCCTCCTTGAATCGAGGAATCGGAGCCAAGAAAATCAAATGCTGATTCAGTCAGCGGTTGAAGCAGCAACAAGAAAACCAGCAGGAGATGCGAGCTAAACAGGAAACCAGGGAGCTGCCCCCCTTGTTGTGGCCACCTGGCCACAACAATGCCGCAAAAACGCGGCAATAGCCGCGTTTTTGCGGCAATCTTGGGGAGTTAGGGGGAGCGCCCCCGACCTCCCCGGGATCGTGGTTGTTGGGTTTTTGGCTATAAATACCTCTTTCAGCAAGGCAAAAAGGGCGAAGACTAGGATTAAATTTTGCACTTATTTTCTTAGGATCTAGGTTCATTGTTAGCTAGAAAGAAAGTTGTAATCTTGCTTTTTAAGTTGTAGTCCAGTTTCAAAATTTTGTGAGAGAGAGAACTGAGAGCTTGTACTTGAAGGTTGAAGTGACATCAATACAAAGGTCGGGCCGATTTCTCTTTCACTTGCAGTACGGTATGCTTTACATTATGTCATTGTTTTCTTCGCTTTCCATGAGTAGCTAAACGTTTTCTGGGCTAGCTATCGACTCTCTTTTGTTTTCTTCTCTTCTGTTTTTAAAAGCAAAGTCCCGATGACTCATATGCATGCCTCCCTTAAAAGCCTTTCTTTTTGAAAGTGTTCTTGAAGGCACATGAGGATGGGCATAGATAGTTGAATTCACTATTCTCTCTTGATCTTCTTGTGAATCATTTTTAATTCATTCTTGCTTCTTCGCGCTTTATGTTTTAATATCTGATTCCAACTCTTTCTTGAAGATAAAGAACTCAATCCCTCTACATCTTATGTGCTTTACTCAAAACTCTCTAAAAAGAATCAACTTTAAGTTTTGCAAATGAACCCGAGGGATTTAATATTTTAAGAGAAGAATGAACAAGTGAGTAGGAAGATAGTAAGCCCAGATTTGATTTCATATTATAAAACAACATCACAACTCTTAAAGCTTTTTACAAATCACTTTCTCCAAATCCTTTTCTGAAAGTTGAAATTTCTCTTTTTCATCTCTTTTCCTTCCATTCTCTTTTTCTTAAAAAAAAAACTAACACACTTCTTTGTTTCTATTTACTTCACCGAAACGCTTCTATCGCATCCCTCCTCGTGGACTCGACCCGTTAGCCACAAGCTACACGGTACATTCTTAACTTCATTGGTTGTTTCATTTGCTTTAGCAATCATCACCCTGTATGAGCTTCTAAGACTATCAAAGTCGACCAGGGAGGCTCTACAAGAAGCTCTGGCAAATGCTGAGGTCTTTATGACCCAGGTGCCAAAGGAGGAAGATGTAGAGAATTGTCTCCACGCCTCCCAGAGTGCTCCCTGCATTACCTTCACGGCAGATGATATACAGGTTAAAGGGAAGCATGATCGACCCCTGTACTTCACAGGTTATATCGGATCATCTGAGGTGAACCGCATTCAGGTAGATCCAGGGTCCGCATTGAGCATCATGCCCCGCCGAGTCATGCAACACCTCGGCATCCCTACCCACCGTCTGAGCCCTACACAGACGACCATCTACGGGTTCAATGCCAACGGCACCCGTCCGATGGGGAAGATCAAGCTCAAGTGCCAGATTGGGAGCCTCAAGTCAGAGGTGACGTGCTACGTCATCGATGCCGACACTTCCTACAACCTGCTGCTGGGACGACTATGGATCCACCGCAACTCCATCGTTCCCTCCACTCTTCACCAAGTCATGAAATACATTGACGCGAGTGGGAAGGTGCAAACATTGGTTGCCGAAAGGTATCCGTTTAAGGGGGTCGAAAATTATTTCACGGACTCCCTCCTATATCAGGATCCGGTGGATGAAACCCCGCAACTGGAGGTGCCAGACTTGGTAATGAGGCTGACACTGAGCCTGAGCAAGACGAGTACCTGTGGAAGTTGGAACCACTTGTAAAGAGCACTAATAAGCTCGATGTTGATAATACCACCGACGATGCAGGCGGTTGGTATATTAATGAGAATTTAGACTTTGAGTACTTTTCTGCGTGTGCATCCGATTCAATACCGTCGGATACTAGTACCGACGTAGACGATGACATCTGGTCGGCAATGGATGCTTTGACATCATTGCATGTACCAGTAAAATCATCTTTCGGGACATACCAGGATAATGGTGATGCGCAGGAATCTATATTCATGGTTCCGACAAGACGAAAAGGCCAAAAACCAATCCTTTTTTGGGCGAATGACGACTGAACCAACGCCCCGCGAAGAATCGGAAAGTGAGGAGGAATCCCCTCAGCTCAGTCATTATGAACCAAAAGCGCTCAAAATGATGAAGTGCATGGGGTATGATCTAACCAACAGACCCGGGTTGAACTTCGGCAAAGGAAGGAGAACGCTACTTCGATCCTTTGTGCCGAAAGGGAAGGCCCCCGATTACTATCATCGGACGCGCCGGGGGTTGGGATATGTATCAACTCTGGTCCCATCAGCCTCCGATTCTCAAGAATCGTCGAGCAACGATTACTCTTCAGACACATCATCTTGGGAGTCAGATGTCAGTGTCGGCAATATCTTCAAGGAACTTTCAGTGAACATGGTTTCGACAAGCCACCTGGAAGATGGAAATGAAGAAATGATCCAATCTGATACAGATCCTTGGATCAAACATTTAAATGCTCTTTGGGATACCCGCTTTGAACAGCAGGAGCCACCCACAGAAGACAAGGTTGTTCAGATCAACCTAGGAGATGAGGCTAACCCTAAGCCCATCTTCATAAGTGACGGCCTGTCATCTTCAGAGAAGAAGGATCTAATATCTCTTGTACAAGAGTATATAGACGTCTTCGCCTGAAATTATGAGGACATGCCAGGACTTGATCCTCAAGTGGCCATGCACCGCCTCAACATCAATCCGGACGTAAAGCCTGTCAAACAACAACAGCGACGGTTTCGCCCAGAAATAATGGAGGCAATTCAATCAGAAGTCAGAAAACTTTTTGATTCTGGCTTCATCAGGGAAGAACAACATCCCGACTAGATAGCCAACATCGTCCCCGTTTCCAAGAAGAACGGGAAGATCAGGATCTGCATCGACTTCCGCGATCTAAACGAGGCCTGCCCCAAAGACGAATTCCCATTGCCAATCACAGATGTTATGATTGACAATACTTGTGGATTAGAACGAATGTCCTTCATGGACGGATTCTCAGGATACAATCAAATCAAAATGTATCCTTATGATGAAAAGCATACCTCCTTCAGGACTCCTCTAGGGGTATATTGCTATACTGTCATGCCTTTTGGACTGAAGAATGCGGGGGCAACCTACCAAAGGGCCATGAATGCCATTTTCCATCAGCAAATGCGCAAAACGGTGGAATGTTATGTCGATGACATTGCGGTGAAAAGTCGCATTAAAGGAGATCACATAGCTGATCTGAAGGCGGTCTTCGACATCATGCGGGCTCATCAATTGAAGATGAACCCCACCAAGTCCTTCCTGGGGGTAGCCAGTGGAAAATTCTTAGGATTTGTTGTGACCTCCACAGGAATCCATTTGGATCCGGAGAAAGTCCGCGCTATCAAAGAGATGCAACCCCCGAGAAACCTCAAGGAACTCAGGGGTTTACAGGGTCGATTGGCGTACATCCGCAGGTTCATCTCAAACCTCTCCGGAAGATGCCAGCCCTTCGCTAAGTTGATGAAGAAGGGTGTCTCGTTCATTTGGGACGATGGTTGCCAACAAGCGTTTGAGGAAATCAAACAATACCTCACCCAACCACCAGTCCTTGCAGCCCCGGTGTCCGGAAAACCTTTCCTGGTGTACGTCCGGGCAATGGACCATTCTTTGGGAGCTCTACTAGCTCAGAATGATGAAGAAGGACGAGAACAGGCAATCTACTATCTGAGTAGAACAATGATCGGAGCCGAACATCGGTACAACCGGATCGAGAAGGAATGTTTGGCACTAGTGTTCGCCATTCAGAAAATGCGACACTATCTGGTAGGCCAGACTATAAATGTCATATCAAAAGTCAACCCCCTGAGGTTACTTATGACAAAGCCTTCTTCACTAAATGGCCGGCTGGCAAAATGGGCCATGTTGCTATCCCAGTATGATATGCACTTTCTGCCGTAGAAAGCCATTAAGGGACAAGCGGTGGCAGACTTCCTAGATGAACACCCAGATCCGAGGGCAGCCAAAGTCTACGAGGATCTCCCAGACGAAGTGGCCGAAGTCTACCTGACTCAGACATCGTTCGAAAGTCAAGTGTGGCAACTTTTCTTCGACGGTGCATCAAGGACAAGCCCTAAGGGACACATAGTGGCGGGGGTAGGAGTAGTACTTGTCTCCCTATAAAATTATGTGATCCCCCGAGCTGTCTCGCTAACGGAGCCTTGTTCCAACAATGTGGCGGAGTACAATGCTCTATTGATCGGGATGCAGCTCGCCGATGAGATTGGCGTTAAAAATCTCGAGGCATACGGTGACTCTAAACTCATCGTCAGCCAAATTCGCGGGGAGTACGAAGTCAGACATGAAGACTTAGTACCCTATTACAACGCAACTATCCGCATGGCCGAGGGGTTTGCTAACTTCTACATCGACCATGTACCGCGCAGGCAAAATGCGCACGCCGATGCACTCGCATCCCTTGCAGCCTCCCTAGCTCTTCCAGCTGGAGCAATGGAGAAAATATTCATCTACAGCCACGACTTGCTTACCCGAAAAATACTCTCGAGGACTATCAGGAGTCAAAGGGAGATTGTCGAGGCAAAGAAGTGCTGGAATTGTCGGCCGGTCCAGAGCTTAAAGACTGGCGATTCCCCTACATCGACTATGTCTTGTACGGCATCCTGCCTGAGGACGCCAAAGAGGCGGCTGCCATTCGAAGGAAAGCCCCTAAGTTTTACTATAATGCGATTACACGAACATTGTATCATCGGTCGCATGACGGGATCTTACTCCGGTGCCTCTCACCAAAAGAGGCCCAGGAAGTATTGAAAGAGGCCCACGACGGTACGTGCGGAGCCCATCAACCTGGCCCAAAACTGGCACATCGACTCCAAAGATTGGGTTACTATTGGCCCAAGATGGTTGCCGATGCCGTCGCCTATGCCAAAAGATGTCACGCTTGCCAAATACATGGAGATTTTATCCATCAAGCACCAGGGTACCTCCACTCTACGACCTCTACATGGCCATTTGAAATGTGGGGGATGGATGTGGTTGGTCCTATTAGCCCACCATCATCAAAGGGACATCGGTTCATTCTAGCAATAACCGATTACTTCTCCAAATGGGCTGAAGCCATTCCTTTGAAGGAGGTGAAGTCGTCCAACGTGATCAAGTTCGTAAAACATCACGTTATTTACCGTTTCGGTGTACCTCGGCGGATTGTCCATGACAATGGACCCCAGTTCATCAGCCAGGCATTCCAGAGATTCTGCGCTAAGTTCAGAATCCAGAGTGTGTCCTCAACGGCATACTATCCTGCCGCTAATGGCCTCGCAGAAGCTTTCAACAAGACCATTGGCAAGCTTCTCAAAAAGTTCGTCTCGTAGAGTCAACGCGACTGGGACGACAAGCTAGGCGAATGCTTATGGGCCTATCACACAACAGTACGAACCCCGACAAAGGCCACGCCGTTTTCCTTGGTATACGGATGTGAAGCCGTGCTTCCCCTGGAAATCCAAATTCCATCTCTACGCGTCGCCTTGACAGCGTAGATGACGATAGAGGAGAAGCATCGACAGCGACTCCAGGAACTGGAGGCCTTAGACGACAAACGTCTGCAAGCCCAACAGCAAATCGAGCTCTACCAAGCTCGAATCACCAGAGCCTTCAACAAGAAAGTTAAAGTACGAACTTTCAAGAAAGGCGATCTTGTCTTAGCCGTCAGAAGACCCATGGTGATGACGCACAAAACAAAAGGAAAATTCCAACCCAAATGGGAAGGACCATTTGTGGTAGAGTCAGTCTACTCAAATGGGTCATATCGCCTCATAACCTCGAATGGCGATACACTTATGATGCCAATCAATGGCAGATTCCTGAAGAAATACTATCCTTAGATGGTATTCTTCCGCTGATCAAGTTAAAAATACACCTCTGATCAAAACAAGAAGGGCTTCTTCATTAATATCCGACGCCTCCGACGGCTAAGGATAGAGGAAAATGTTGGCTTTTAAGTCCAACATAAGTCTTCGACAACTCATCATGCTGAGGAGAATAGCATGGCTAGCCCAACTCAAACGGTAGTTGGTAAAGGCACCTCAAACCCGTTGACAGCTGAGGATTTGCTAAAAATCCTAAGGGACACGTTCCCATTTGATCCGACGCCTCCGACGGCTAAGGATAGAGGAAAATGTTGGCTTTTAAGCCCAACATAAGTCTTCGACAACTCATCATGCTGAGGGGAATAGCATGGCTAGCCCAACTCAAACGGTAGTTGGTAAAGGCACCTCAAATCCGTTGATAGCTGGGGGTTTGCTAAAAATCCTAAGTGGACTTGATTCCACTCTTTCCTCCAAAATCCCTTACCAATTCTCATCCATAGAATTGTAGGACCACAAAAAAAAAACAATCGTTGCCAAGTTAACACCATACCTCTGGTAATGAGATACCCCTTGTGGAGTACAAATCTCGCTTGTCAACTCTACATTTTGCCAAGTTAACACTGCACCTCTGGCACTTCAAATCTCACTTGTCAATTCTCATCCATAGAATGACAGGTCCTCAAACTGTTTTTGGCTCAAGCCAATTCTTGTCAAGTTAATATCACACCTCTGACAAAACTACTGTTTAAGTTAACATTATACCTCTAAGCAGTACTTCAAGTTTCTGCCAGGTTTAATATTACACCTCTGATAGTCACTTTTCTTCAGTCTTCCACATCGAAGCTGAAATGAATGATGCCAAGTTAACACTACTGTTTTCCATTAATTTTGCAAAAAGGGAAAACTTACAAATAAAAGTTTGAGGAGCTAAATTACAAGTATTCTCAAAAGATTACAAGTAGATCTCCTCAGAGATTCTGGGAAAATGTGCCGATAGGAGTCTGGTCAGCGCGCGACCACTTTGTCCCTTTGACGATGCGAGCGATGAGATTCCCTTCTCGCCTGGTTCCGGGAATCAGAGAATAGAGGGTTGGTAGAACCCTCTTGCTGCTTCTCAAAATCGCCTTCAATTAGGAATTCTTTCTCGCCTGGTTCCGGAGATTCCTTGAGAAGAAGAACGATGATAGGGCATCAACACCCTAGATAGAGAAAGCAATTCTCTAAAAGGTCTCTGAATTCGAGAACGCACGGTGCGTTATGAAGAAGCCTCGGTTGAAGAAGTTGATTGATCGACTCTCGTGATCAGAAGGCGATTGACGACTCCTTCCTCTGCGATCCCCCCTTTTTTTTTCTCCTTGTACCCATGGCGGGTTATTTATAGGGAGAGCAAGGGCATAATCGTCCCCTTGAAGATATGGAAACAGATTGAACCGAATCTGTTTGAATCTGGAAAGTAGCCTTGCTGCGAGGCTAGAATAGCTTCCGCGGAGCTAGAAAATGGCAAGTCGGTTGATCTTTCCGATTTGTTATGATCCTTTCCATATCGTTGAAGGATTTTCCCTGATCCTCTTACTCGTTTCAAGAGAGTCAAGAGATTGCGGCAATCACCTGCCATATTTGAATCCCGATTGGATTTGATTAGCTTAGATTTAATCTCATCAGGAGATTTGATTGGTCAAAGGTTGACCATAGCAGGCTGATAGCGGAGCTGCCCGCTTTGAAGCTCATAGCGGAGCTAGAGGCAATTCCTGGCGAAGTCCGAAAAGAGGCTTTTCGGCGAAGCTGTCAGTTAGCTTCCTGGCGATGCTCTGGATGATGTTAGCCTCTCACACGAGGCTATCTCCTTGGGCTAATGTAATGCTAAATGCTAGCATTTTAGACCTGCTGAGGTCTGTTTAGAAACAATCAGGGTTCACTGTTCTGCTTGCTGGATCAGTGGAGTCCAAACTGCTTCCTTGTCCCTTGAAGGTGGGTGAAAACTGGTCTTCAGCTTGTCTGTCCCTTGTCTTTTGTAAATGTCAACAAGTTTAGACATCGTTCGGACCAATGAGAATCTTGTCTTTTTTAAGTGTCAACAAGACCCCCTTCAAAGTTTTCGAGAGTCTGCAATAGCTCAGACTCCGAAACACTTTGAACTGCTGTGATGGTATGTGGAGTATGAACGTCGCCATGATGGTTGAGTTCAGCTTCGCCTTCAATCCTGCTTTGGGATGAATTCGCCGAAGAATTGCACTGGTTCGCGAGTAGCTTCGCGTCGGGGTAGCTCCGGATCTGGGCTTCCAAGAAATAAGTTCGCTTTGGAACTCCTGTTGCCTTTTCAAAGCCAACTGCCATGGGGCGGTTACGAGGAGGATCATTCCTTCTTTTGCGCCAATCGAGAGAGATGTTCTCCGATTCGCACGTTTCCAAGGGAGGATACTCCCTTTCTTCAAGGCGCCATAAATGCCTTTTTATGAGGGAGACGTTTTCTTCCCTTGTACGGTTCCAATGGGAACCGTCCCTGTTATCAAGGCGCAATCAATGCCTTAAGTGCGCTCGTGCTTCCACGCTTGAGGTGGTTGCGCTCAAGCCATGGGGCCTATAAATAGGACACTTGAGGTCTTCTGAAGAGAAGTGCCTTGCCTTTTTTCTTCCCTTCTCTTGGTTGAAAGAGATACTCAGCTCTCTGAATTAGTGGGAAAACCCACTCTGGTTGTCTGACCGGCCAAGGACCAGTAAGTCTTGATCATTTAAAGACTTCACCGCTTTTAGGGAACTCTTCTCCCTTGATTTAGCTTTGGCAGCTCGCTTCAGGGATTAGCTTCCCTTGATTCTCATCTTGCAATTGGCTGCTGCAGAGAAGGATCTCATCATAGCTTTCTGTGAAGCTATCATTTTGGCTTGATCAGTGAAAGATCGTTGCTTGTTAAGTCCGCTGCGCAGGCAGGACTTGGGACTTGGCTTCTTCAATAGTTGAGCCAGTCTTGCCATATAGGCGAATGTTGAGACTGTTTCTCACAAGATCAGTCTGACTTTGCCGTATAGGCGAGGCTAGGACTTGGCGTTTGCTGAGCCAGCCCATGGTTGCTGTGCAGGTGGAGCTTGTCCTCTGCTGAAGTCGGTCGGATTGCTTTTGCCACTGAAGAATCTGACTTAATGTTTTTGCAGCTCTTTCTGCGTTTAACTGCTAACTTGTTTAAATTTGTATTGCAGTGAGCTGTACTTACCAATCTGGTAACTTGATGGAAGAAACCATGAAATTGCCTTATGCTTCCCCGGTTGAAGCTTTACTTTTAAGCAGGAGGAACAATTCGGGGCAGCGGATGCGCGTCCCAGAGGCTGTTGGCAGCCTCTTATCCGTGATGATTCGTTCTGAGGTGAGGCTGGCCGCCGCCTTTATCGGAGAGGATCCGCTTCAAGATAATGGGCGTCGCCTGTGGGATTGTCGGCACCATTGCCGACTTTCAACTTTGGTGGCCTTTGATGGCGATCCACTTCGGGAAAGTGGGCATCGCGCCTGTTAGATCACTGGTATCACTGCCGATTCCCATTATACGTGATCTATCGTGTTGGCGGCGATAGGTTTTTATTGCCAGGCTTCAACAAAAATGGCCTGGCAAGATCTGCCATTTTGTGGAGAAAAATGACCGTGTCCTTGTGGCAGAACTGGTTACAGCCTTGTGCAGGAGGAGGACCTTTCGTGTCCAGTTGATCTGGTCTGGAAGCAGATAAAACCGCTTGTATGCCTTTTATGCAAATGGCCTTGCTAGGCAACTTGGTGTGTTGTATGAAACACAACTTTGATGTGATATCAAATGTACTCTTGCTTTTAAATCAATGAAAGTTCTTTGTCTGATCATTTGATTTTTTGCTTGCTTCACTGAGAGTTCGGCCATTGCTGGGCTAAACTGCGCACGGAGCTAAGGACATAGCCCTTCCTTTGAATGATCTTCGCAAGGCTGTCATGTTAGCGCCTCTTTAGAGGGCTAATTCAAACCTTTCGGTTAAGTCCTTGAAGGATTGCGCGAAGTACGCACTTTGCTCTTGTGCGGAGTTAACCCTTTAGTGGGATTGAACCGTCGCTTTTGGGAAAGCGCCTCAGGCGCTTTGGGCACTGTTTCGAATTAATTCGAAACGGCGGCATGTGCCCTTTTTTCGAGGCCTTGATTTAGGCGCTGATTGGCCTATAAAAGCCCGATCGGGCTGAGAGAAAATCATCATTTCTCTTTGAATTTTCCAGAGTACTTGACTCTTCTTCTTCTTCCTTTTCTTCTTCTTCAAGAGTTCAAAAACTCCTGTAATTCTTCAATGGCGCCCAAGAGACGAGCGGGAAAGGAAGCAGCGACTTCTGCAGTGGAGGGCCCTCCTCCTCCGTTCATTGAGCGACCGATCGCTGGTAAGAGACTCTCCAATCTGATTAGAGAGTGGTCTTCATCCTTTGGAGTCGATACTCGGCCATTAGGACGATCGAATATGATCTGTCCTTATCAGGGAACTCGTTTCCCTTAACTTCCCTATTTTGCTTGCACCAGGGAAGTAAGAACTGAACAGTTCTTCTCTTGGGCTTCCATAGGAAGCAATTGCTTGGGCAATCTTCATCCTGTTGAGGAACAGGATATGGGTCGTGTGCCTTCAGTCATGGCCACGAAGGGTGACTGTTAACCATAACGTCCTTTTGATGACGTCAGCCCTTAGGGCTATGCCACTTCCTGCAAAGATGCAGTCTTATCTGTGAAGCGAAGCTTTTTATCAAAGCTATTATCCCGCTGTTCCTGCTTACTGGGCGAGGCTATGCCTTAGCGAATTTTTATGTCTTCGCATCCATTTGATTGGTGAACTAACCATAGTTCATTTTTTTTTTTTTTTTTTGCAGTACATTACGCCTCCGGCCTCCAGAACAGTCTATTTGGCGTAACCAGTCGAGCAGGCGGGAGCATCAGCTTGCAGTTCATCGGGCAGGCTTCCTTGTTCAGTGAGCCGAGCTCCCTTGTACGGGATACGCTCATTCAGAGCGGTGGCCCGCAGGCCATGCGGAGCATTTTAACTACGGCTCCGTTTGAAGATATCGACCGTCAGGCTTACAAAAAGCCTGACTTCATGTTCGGGGATGCTGCACCTGATCCCGATCGCCAGCTGCAAGCCGGCGAAGGCCAGTGGATCTTCCAGTTGGATGGCGAGAGATTCTATCTCCCGTCTAGTAAGCGGCATTTCGCTTTGTCTTCTTTCGCGAGCGTGACTCGGGCTCGGAAGATGGCGTGGGGCGTGAGCCTAAATGCCGAGTCTATAAGTGTCGGGAGGTTGACTTTCCAGACCGGCTATTCGAGGGCGGGCCCTCCTCGTAGCATAATAGGGCTATACCCTGGGAAGGTGTCGCGGGACATTCCAGTAGGAGAGAATCCAGCTGCGGCGCCGACCTTCGGCACTCAGTTCTGCGAAGCTGACGGGAACTACCCCGCCACAGATTTCAGGGCTCCTGGTTGGGTCCACCCTCCTAGGTCATGGTGGGCGGAGTTGACCAATTATATCCTCAATCATTTCGAGGGGGAATTAGAGAGGTTGAACCTCTATGAGGCCGTCAGGGCGACCTGCTACGGCATTGAGATGAAGGTGGCGTGCTTCTATGCCATTCTTGAGTTGTACTGCCCAGCCTCGGGGACTTTCTTCACCCCGGTTGGTGAATTGGGCATGGCCCTGCATGAGATGCGAGAGATCTCTGCTTTGCCCTTCGGGTCTCTTCCATATGAAGAGTATTTTCCGTGTGAGGCGGAGTTGGCTCTCTTGGAGAAGCAAGAGCCTGCTTTACTTGAGACATATCGGGAATTGATGTGCCACCTGCACATTTGTTCTAGCATCCACACTGGTGGTAAGGGTAGCTCGAAGAGCTTAAAGAGCTGGGGGAACTACTTGTTCCCGGATATGACTAGTGCGCCCGAGGCAGCTCATTGCGGAGTTGTCGAAGAAGACATCTTGGCGAGGATGGAGGTGCGTGCTGAAAAGGACATCGTCGTGACAGAAGATGATGGTCCTTTCGAGAAGGGTGATGTTCTTCGGAGCTTTCACCATCAGGCCCGTTGGCCTATGTCTCGCAAGGCGTTGCTGGCCGGATTCTTAACCATCTGGTTAAAGAAGTGTGTCGTGCCTTCTTCTTCGGGTGACATTGTCCACCCGAATGTGCTGCTGCCTGCTGTCCGCTTGGTCCATGGCCACCGCCTGGGTCTTCTCCCAGCCATGGTGTGTTGTATTCAGAGGGGCCTTCGTGTACTGACGGAGGCTTTCTGCAGGCCGATGGCGTCAAGGCGAGGGAAGGGTGCCGTCCTGCCTTGTGACGGACCCAATCCTAGGGTAGGTTTACCGTACACCTACTTGATGGCGTGGTTCGCCTTGCACTGCCCCAGTTTGATTGGAGCTGGGGAAGACCCATCGCAGGGCGTTCAAACGGCGCTTCTCCGTCGTTTTGAAGGCTGTCTATGGCAGAAAACTTATGTGGCCGAGGCCCGTAAGTTAGTGCGTCGTTACGACGCTTATAGCCTGTTCCGTTGCTTTCCTCGCCTGCGGGGTGCAGGATACAACGAGGAATTCCATGATGTGGAGTCAGGTCGATCTCCCATGAGTCGGGGTGTTTTCGAGTGGCTGGTCTGTATCCGGCCCTCGCATTTGCTGTACAGGAGTGGGGATACCTGCTACATGGAGCCCTACATCCCGTGCCGGTTCGCCCGCCAATTTGGGTATGACCAGTTGTATGTGGGCAACCCCAATCCGGACCTGGCTTTCCTGGGGAGCCTTATTGATGGGGCTCGTGCTTGGCGGTTCTTTACCGCGGATGACACTGGAGCGTGGCTACGCACGCCGTTGAGGGATCCCGGCCTATGGACGACCCTGTGTTTCTGCCAATGGTATGCAGCTTCGAATTCCACGCCTCCTGGATTCAATGCCAATAGTTCAGGTGTGAAGTTGATTTCTCATCGGATGAGGCAGAAGGCTTTGGATAAGAAGGAGGGCAAACGAGTCCGTGTTCCTGGCATAGAGGAGTTCATCGCTGTAGATGACAGCGAGGCTTCTGATGCGGGGAGCCCTCGCTTCGAGGCAGAGACAAGGGCTGATGCCCACGAAGCTGGTGTTCGTGAAGCCGGGTCTGGTGTAATGGGGACAGCTCCCCCACAGCATGTGGAAGAAGTGGAGGAAGAGGACTCTGAGGTCCACTTTAAAAGGAAGCGTGGGAGTGGATCCCGTAGGAAGTCGTCAGCGAAGAAGCCCCGTCGCCAAACTCCTACCATTGTGGTGGAGGGCGAACTCCCTACGGCGCCTCCTTCTGCTGCTCTATTAGTGGCTGAGCCGTCGGTTGCTGAACCGTCTACTGGTAAGATTGGCCTCCATCTAATATGCCTTCAGCGCACTTTAAATAACTCATCATTTGCTTTTTTTTTTGTTGCAGGAGCTGAGGCAGTTGGAGAGCAAGGGGAGCACTACGATCCCCTGTTCACTTATGGAAGTGCAGCTGGTTCCTTTGCTCGCTCGGAGGAGTCTGGAGGTGATGCGGCCGATATTGGCCCTTCGGGCGCTGGGACTTCTAAAGGAAGTCCTATGGCATCCAGCTCTGCCGGGTGGTCTGCGGAGGAATCGGCGAGTGGGCCGGCTATCCGCGTTGAGTCTGGTAAGAACTTTCCGATGGGACCCTTGGATTCCGATGCGGCTGACGAGGTGACATCGGCCTTCGGTATGACTAAGATCTCCTGATCCTCGCCTATTTGTTGCGTCTCCTTTTTGACCTTGGTTTTGTTGCAGGCATTCGTCCCCAAGGTGCGTCAGCTTCAAAAGAAGCAGAGGGTTTTCCTGAAGGGTCAAAGGGCGATATGAGCGCTTCGACCGGGGCAGACGCTGCTGTGTTAGACGCGCTGTATGGCGACCTGCCTTTTTATCGGCCCAAATCAGCGGAGGGCCCTGAGGTTGAAGAGGCGGCAGTCCCGGAGGTACCCTCACTTCCAGTCACATCAACGAGTGAGGTGCAGACTGTTTTGCCGAATACGGCACTGAGGGTGATTGTGAGCCCTACCTCCCCGACGCTGGTAGTTGAGCCTGCTGCTCAGGAGGTGGTTGCCAGTCCTACCTCCGCGGTGGCTGGCGTGCTGGTGTCGCTGAGGACTCCGCCGAGATCACCTTTGGCTTGCCCTGCTGCAGTCGATGTTCCCGCTTCTTCTTCCGCGGTGGTGTCGACTAGGTTGGTAGATTGCTCCGAGGTTGTCTCAAGGGTTGATGAAGCTGAGAATGACTTTATCGGTAATCTGGTCGACAGCTTCTATAATAGTTTGGAGCAGACTATCGGTCTAGTCTTGAAGGGCTCGCCTGTGCCATTTTCGAAGCTGAAGATGGTTCTCTCCCGTGGCATTGAGTGTATCCGGGACTTTGAGGGGTACCATCAAGCTACTGCTCTGGAGCTCCTGGTAGATGACCTTGAGAAGGACGTGGAGGAATGGCGCCATTTCCATCGTTCCGACGCAGCGTCTTTGGCTGATGAACGGCTCGCACGTCTTGTCGCCCAGAAGCGCGAGGCTCAGCTCGCTGCTCAAGAGGCTGTTGAGGCTATCTCCTCTGACTTGAGGTCCTTGGAGGCAGAGGAAGCAGAGGTTGGGAGTGCAATTGACGCTTCCAACAGTGCTCTTCTTGACGCTGAAGATAAGATTAAGAGGGCTGAAGAGATGATCCGAAAGGCAAATCTCCTCTTGTCGAAGGCTACACAGATGCGTCATGAAGAGTCTGCGCGGCTTAAGCAACTCAGGGCTCGAAGTGAGGAACTGGCGGAGCGGGAGTCATCACAGAGGGCGACTTTGGCGGAGACCGAGGCTCGTCTGGCTCAGGCGGTGGACTTTGATGAGGCGGAGCTAAGATCACAGGCGCTGGCCCAGGCTGAAGATGACAGGAGGGCGCGGCTAGCTTCGCTCGGAGATCGGATCCGATCTTATCATGTACGCCTATAGGCTCCTCCATGTATCCCATCCTTCTGGATTAATAGAAAAATTTTTCTTTTGTCGTCTGTTGCTTAGATAATGAGACATGACTGTCTGTTGGTTCAGAGGTTGCAATAACATAACCGAATGGGACGTTGCCAGTCTCGAGGTTAGCCCTTTGCGGGGCTTAAAAGGAAGGGAGATACTTGCCTTTTGTAAATGTCAGCAAGCATCGAGATTGAGACTTAGCTGTCAGCTGGTTCAGAGGTCGTAATGACATAACCAATTGAGACGCCACTAAGCTCAATAATAGATGAGGCTTGGCTATCTGCCAGTTCAGAGGTCGCAATGACGTAACTGGTTGAGAAGCCACCAAGCTTCAATCAATAGGTGATACTCGTCTTTTGTAAATGTCAACGAGTATCGAGACCTGTCTTTTGTAAATGTCAACAGGGCTCGGGATTGAGACTTAGCTGTCTGCTGGTTCAGAGGTCGCAATGACATAACCAATTGAGACGCCACTAAGCTCAATGATAGATGAGGCTTGGCTATCTGCCAGTTCAGAGGTCGCAATGACGTAACTGGTTGAGAAGCCACCAAGCTTCAATCAATAGGTGATACTCGTCTTTTGTAAATGTCAACGAGTATCGAGACCTATCTTTTGTAAATGTCAACAGGGCTCGGGATTGAGACTTAGCTGTCTGCTGGTTCAGAGGTCGCAATGACATAACCAATTGAGACGCCACTAAGCTCAATGGTGGATGAAACTTGGCTATCTGCCAGTTCAGAGGTCGCAATGACGTAACTGGTTGAGAAGCCACCAAGCTTCAATCAATAGGTGATACTCGTCTTTTGTAAATGTCAACGAGTATCGAGACCTGTCTTTTGTAAATGTCAACAGGGCTCGGGATTGAGACTTAGCTGTCTGCTGGTTCAGAGGTCGCAATGACATAACCAATTGAGACGCCACTAAGCTCAATGGTGGATGAAACTTGGCTATCTGCCAGTTCAGAGGTCGCAATGACGTAACTGGTTGAGAAGCCACCAAGCTTCAATCAATAGGTGATGGGGTCTCGTTTTCACGAGGGAACCGTTGTCATAGGTTTAATGTTAACATAACAGCGGAATATATGTGGTCCTTCCATTCTATGGATGAGAATTGGTAGGTGATTTTGGAGGTCTCATTTTCACGAGGAGAAATGAGGGGACTGCTGTCATAGGTTTAATGTTAACGTAACAGCGGAGTATATGTGGTCCTACCATTCTATGGATGAGAATTGGTAGGTGATTTTGGAGAGGGAATCAAATGGGAGCAGGTCCCTTAGGATTTTTAGCAAACCCCCAGCTATCAACGGGTTTGATATGCCTTTACCAACTACCGTTTGGGTTGGGCTAGCCATGCTATTCCCCTCAGCATGATGAGTTGTTGAGGACTCATGTTGGGCTTAGAGGCCAACATTTTCCTCTATCCTTGATCGTTAAGGATGTCGGATTATCAGGTTGATGTCTGCACAACCTCGATTGTCTTCTAGGGTGACTGGTGCATGGCCAGGTCCCAGTTGATTCATGGCCGTATAGTCTCGCTTGGAGGAAGAGAAAGGCTCTCTTTGTGTGCATTTCGGACGCGCGGATCTCGATCAGAGGTGTAATGTTAACTTGATCGGGAGAAGGATCCTCGATTAAGGATAATACTTCTTTAAGAATTTGCCATTGATCGGCATCATGAGTAGGTCGCCACCTGCATTCATAAGGCGGTATGCTCCGTTTGAATAGACTGTCTCTATTACAAACGGTCCTTCCCATTTAGGCTGAAATTTGCCTTTGGTCTTGTGCGTCATAATCATCGGTCGTCGACGGCTAAGACCAAGTCTCCTTTCTGGAAGATTCTCTGCTTGACCTTTTTATTGAAGGCTTTTGACATCCGAGCCTGATATAGCTCGATGTGTTGCTGAGCTTGTAGCCGCTTTTCGTCTAGGGCTTCGAGCTCTTGAAGACGCAGGCGATCATTGTCTTCTGATGTCATCTTAGTAGTCAAGGCTACCCGTAATGATGGCACCTGGATTTCCAATGGGATAACTGCTTCGCACCCATATACCAGGGAAAAAGGCGTATTGCCTGTCGGTGTCCGCACCGTAGTCCGGTAGGCCCAAAGGCATTCACCGAGCTTTTCGTCCCAATCTCGCTTATTCGAGGAGACGAACTTCTTGAGCAGCTTGATGATTGTCTTGTTGAATGCTTCTGCTAAACCATTGGCGGCAGGATTGTAAGCTGTTGAAGCCACATTCTGAATTCGGTATTTATAGCAGAATCGACAGAACCCTTGGCTTATGAATTGGGGACCATTGTCATGGATGATCCGCCTGGGGACACCAAATCGATGGATGACATGGTGTTTGATGAAGCTAACCAGATGGGAGGTTTTGACTTCGGCCAATGGTATGGCCTCTGCCCATTTTGAGAAGTAATCGGTTATTGCCAGGATAAACCGGTGACCTCTTGCCGAAGAGGGACTGATTGGCCCTACGACATCAGTTCCCCATGCTTCAAATGGCCATGAAGCAACAGTAGGGTGGAGCAACTCCGAAGGTTGGTGTATGAAGTCTGCATGGACCTGGCACGCCTTACACCTTCGTGCATACTGGGTGGCATCGGCCATCATGGTCGGCCAGTAGTACCCAAGTCTGTGCAGCCTGTCTTTAAGCTTTGGACCCGGCTGGTGAGCTCCGCAAATGCCATCATGTGCTTCTTTAAGCACTTCTTGTGCCTCTGAATGAGAAAGGCAACGGAGAAGGATACCATCATAGGAACGACGGTAAAGTGTCTTCAAAGTGGGATCATAGTAGAAGTGGGGCGACCTTCGTCTGATGGACGCCGCTTCTTTGGGATCATCCGGGAGCAGATCGTGCAGAGCATAGTCAATGAGAGGGAAGCGCCAATCCCTCGGCTCAAGATCCACGGAGGTATTATGGACTTCTTGGATCTTTAGCATATACTTGGAGCATACGAGATGCCGGGTTGCGACTGTGAGGTGATACTCTGTGTCGGCCGGTAAGGCTAGCGTCGTTGCTAGTGCAGCGAGAGCATCCGCCTTGGTATTCTGAGATCGAGACACATGCCCGATGTAGAAGCCTTCAAATAAGCTAGCCAATTCGATGGCTGTATGATAGTAAGGCACCAAGTCCTCATGGCGGACTTCATATTCGCCTTTTACCTGGCTAATGATCAGCTTTGAATCGCCATAAGCTTCAAGATAGCGTACCCCCATTTCGTGGGCGAGCTGGAGGCCAATGAGCAGAGCATTGTATTCCGCTACATTATCAGAGCATGACTCTGTCAAGGAGAACGCCCTGGGAAGGATATGATCTTGTGGGGAGATGAACACAACCCCCACTCCGGCAATAATCTTTCCTTTGGGGCCCATCCGCGACGCTCCGTCAAAGAACATCTGCCATATTTCCTCTACTGATGTTGCATTAGATTCGAAGACCTCATCAGGGATGTCTTCGTGAAGCTTTGAATGTTCCGGGACTGGATGCGCAGCCAAGAACTCTGCAAGGGCTTGACCTTTAACCGCCTTTTGAGGGGTAAAGGTTATGTCATATTGGGATAATAGCAGTGCCCATTTAGCCAACCTTGAGTTCAACGACCCTGGCTTCGTCATGAGAAGACGTAAAGGGTTTACCCTGGAGATGACATGTATGGTTTGGCCAACCAAATAATGTCGTGTCTTCTGGACAGCGAAGACGAGAGCTAAACACTCTTTTTCAATAGGATTGTAGCGAGATTCCGCTCCTATGAGAGTTCTACTCAGATAGTAAATGGCCTGCTCATGGCCATTGTCGTCCTTCTGAGCGAGGAGGGCGCCGAGGGAATAATCCAGGGCTTTCACATAAAGCAAGAATGGTTTCCCTGATGTAGGGGCCACCAAGACTGGAGGTTTTGTGAGATACCTCTTAATGTCTTCATAAGCTTCTTGACAAGCTTGATCCCATATGAAGGCAGTACCCTTCTTCATTAGTCGGGTAAATGGTTGGCAACGGCCCGATAGATTTGCTATGAATCTCCTGATATAGGCTAACCTGCCTTGTAAGCCTCTGAGCTCTTTGAGGTTCCTTGGTGGATGCATGTCCTGGATGGCTTTGACTTTGTCTGGGTCTAGATGGATTCCTTTTGATGTGATTATGAACCCAAGGAATTTGCCGCTGGATACTCCTAAAAAGGATTTTGTCGGGTTCATTTTCAACTGATGAGCCCGCATTATATTAAACATCGTCCTCAGATCGCGAAGATGTTCATCTTTGCGGCGACTTTTGACAGCAATGTCGTCAACATAGCACTCCACCGTCTTCCGGAGATGATCGCGGAAGATCATGCTCATTGCCCGCTGGTAGGTTGCCCCGGCGTTCTTCAATCCGAAGGGCATTACAGTGTAGCAGTATACCCCAAAGGCGTTCAGAAAGAAGTATGCTTCTCGTCGTCGGGATACATCTTGATCTGGTTGTACCCTGAGGAGCCGTCCATAAAAGACATCCTCTCGAACCCGCATGTGTTGTCAATCATGACATCAGTGATGGGCAGTGGGAATTCATCTTTGGGACAGGCCGTATTGAGGTCACGGTAGTCGATGCAGATCCGTATTTTCCCATTCTTCTTAAGGACGGGGACTATGTTAGCCACCCAATCTGGATGTTGTTCCTCCCGGATGAAGCCACAAGCAATGAGCTTATGAACTTCGGCTTCAATAGCCTCCATGATGTTTGGGCAGAACCGACGTTGTTGTTGCTTGACTGGCTTAACGTCGGGCTTGATGTTTAGACGGTGCATAGCGACCTGTGGATCGAGTCCAGGCATGTCTTCATAGCTCCAGGCGAAGACATCTATATACTCTTTTACGAGCATTATCAATTCTTCCTTTTCGATAAGTGATAAGCTTTCACTTATGAAAATAGGCTTGGGGTGATCTTGACTGCCCAAGTTGACTTGGATCACCTTGTCTTCGGTAGGTGGCTCGCGCAGCTCGAACCGCTTTTCCCATTGGAGGCTTAATTGCTGGGCCCAAGGTTCCTCATCAGCAGCTTCCGCAGGTTCCAATTGACTGCCCGAGGTCATATTCACAATGAGGCCGTTGAACATTCCTCCTATGCTGATGTCAGAGTCCCATTCAGCAGATGAGTCCGACTGTGATGGAATTGGCTCGTCGTCTTTGACTTGAACCGCTACTGATGATGTGGGTGTAACATAACCCAACCCCATGCGTGTACTATCATAGTAATTTGCAGGTTTCCCTTTCGGGACAGCATTACGCATCAGACCGCGTCTTCCCTTTCCGAAGTTCAGGCCGCCTGCCTTCTTCAAGTCATATCCCATCTTCTCCATAATATGGCGTGCCGGTTGCGCATAATGGAAGAACTGTGGGGCTTCTGAGTCCGAGCTTGAATCTGTAGGTACAGGTCTCCGTGGCTGGGTTCTACCGAAGATTATCGGCAACTGACCTTGTTTGAATGGAGGGATCACAAGCGTGGCCCCTTCTATAACCTCCACAGATGTAGTAGCCGAACTTGGCTCATGTACGGGCATGTGAAGAGAGCCATCCATGATGAATTTAATTGACTCGATGCTCGCAGGATAATCAAAAGAAATATTATCATTAATTATCCATTCGCCTTCCTCATCAGAAGGGATCTTACATCGGGGATCATTAAAGCATGCTACTATTGGCTCGCCAATCAAAATGGCTGGCGTGCCCATTTCGGATTCCGAATCCGCCTCATTGCCACTTCCATCACTGTCTGGCAATGGTTCTCCCGGCGTTCCACTAGCCTCTTGATATAGGAGAGCATCTGTGAAATAGTTTTCCACCCCTTGAAGGGCTGCTTCTCAGCGAAGACAGTTCGTACTGTCGCATCATCCTCAACATACTTGAAGCACTGATGGAGAGTGGAAGGAACGATCCAGTTGGCATGGATCCATGGTCGTCCCAGTAGCAGGTTGTATGATGTGTCCGCGTCAATGACATAGCATGTCACTTCTGACTTCAGGCTTCCGATTCTGCAGCGAAGCCGAATCTTTCCAAGCGGATGGCTGCTCCCGGCGTTAAAACCGTATATTGTAGTGGTGGTCGCAGACAACCTGTACAGTGGTATGCCGAGGAAGTAGAGGAGCCTTTTGGGGATGATGCTGAGCGCAGACCCCGGATCGACTTGTATCCTTTCGATGCAGGTTGAACCGATATATCCGGTATAGTACAGAGGTCGATCATGCTTGTTGTCTTTGAGAAGCATATCTTCCGCCGTGAAGGTAATGGCAGGTACCTTTGACTGTGCGTGATGGCACTCTGAGCAGGAAGGGCGCATCTCATCATCAGGAACCTCGGGCATGCATGTCAGAAAGGACTCCGAGTTGGCTAGCGCATCTCTGAGTGCCTCTCTTGTCTCTTTAGAGAGACGAAGGAGCTCGTGTATTGTGATACGAGCCGGGATATTGGCTAAGTGGGCCAATATATCAAAGCGAAAGGGCGTGGCTAGCCCTTGGCTTGGTGGTTTCTTCAACACCTGGTCGAATCGCACCTCCTTAGGTTTTTCCCTCCCTTTGGTCAGGACTGGAGCGGATGTCGGCATTGGTACTGACGTTGTTTGCTGTGGTACCTCGTCAGTAGGTTTGTCATACTGCCTTAGGTATGACTTTCCAGACCGGGTGCCCGTCTGTTGAGGCGCATCTGCCTGCGCTGTACAGGCATGCTTTTCTTCTTCAGAATCGCTGAGGGAAGCCAAAGTAAGATTACCATCGTCTGGCAGAACAGAGACGACATTACAAGACTTGCCCTTTTTGCTGGAGTCCTTCGACGTCTGCTGTATGTCTTGGACGAGGTCGGGGTGTATCCACATGACTTCCCCTGTCTCCAATGTCAAAGGGGCGAGGCCCTTGTTGTTTTGAGTCATGGCTGGAGGATGCTTGACTTCCAACCGCGACATTGGGGCTGGATAGGTCCCGTCAGGAACTGTGACCTTCTGGGCAGTGCCGAACTCAAGAGTCACCATATTGGCAGTGACTTTCTTCTGTTCCGTCTTTAGTGTGAGGACGCCGGCATCAATTAGGGCTTGTATCCTGTCCTTGAGGACATAGCACTTGTCAGTAGGATGATGGACCATCCTATGATAAAGACAGTATTTGGGGTCATTTGTACGCCCTATCTCATTAGGACGCCGAGCATCTGGTAGCTTCATTTTGTTCCCTTTGTGGAGCAGATGGAATATCGTGACCACCTGGTCATCTCTGAAGGAGTACTGCTTCGGAGGAAACTTGGGCTCTTGGCTGTTGACGCCGCTCTTCTTGGCCTTTGACTGCATGTCCCCGGTCAGCTCGACGGACATAATCTCCTTCCCTTTAGCTTGGGAAGACTGCGGGAGATCGCTACGCCCTTTGTTGTTCGCACCCCATTTGCTTCTAGGGACGGATGGCTCGAACTTCTTAGCCGATTTCTCGGCTATCTCAGCTTGTTCGACCAATTCTTTCCAAGTATGGGCTTTGACAGCCCCCATGCGAACTTCTACTTGATCCAAGAAGTTGTGTCTGCATGTCTGTAAGAGCATGGGTAATGGCATCCCTGCTGGGCACATCAGGGATAGATTTCTGAATCGTTCAATGTATTCACGGACGGATTCGCCTTTCTTCTGCACGGTAGAAAGGAGCTTGTCCATGGTCACTTCGGTGTCATCCTCATAGAAGCAAGAGAGGAACCGAGTTTCCAGGTCGATCCAGGAATTGATAGAGCCTGGGGGGAGACTGCGAAACCAGTCAAATGCCACCCCTTTCAAGGTGCCGATGAACAACCTAGCCATGATGGCGTCGTTGCTTAGAACATTACCGGTTTGGGACCGGAAATAGTAGATGTGCTGATTGGGCGAGCTCTTACCATCATATGTATGCAACGTTGGTGGTTTGAACTTTGGCGGATATGACACCGAATCCCATTCCAGTGGGTAAGGACGGACTACCCCCACTTTCTTCAATTCATCCTTCTGAGCCAGGGATGAAATTTGAGCTTGAAGGCCTTTAAGGACTTCGGCATCCAGGGAAGAGCCTCCCTTAGATTTCTCCGTCTTGGGCGGATCATTGCTGAGGTGTCCCTCCTCGTCATGATTGCTCCCGGTATCGTCATCCCGGTTGTTGAGGAGCTGAGCTAGCATCTATTGGATATTGTCCAGGGCCTCTTGCTGAGTTCTAGAGGTCTGCTCCTGAGCTTCCAAACGCCGACGAAGGTCGTCATTGGCGTTCTCGGCCATATTGACCGATGCTTTGTCCGTCCGTATAGAACTGACTGTTGCTGAAGAGGCATACCCGCTGTCTCCATCTTCTCCATCAGATGATTGGGGTGATTGTCTGGGCTGTGGCGAGATCAGGGTCTTTGAGGAAGAAGGCTGCTCATAGTTATAGGGTATTGCCACCCTAGACCTGGTGTTTCGGAAAACACCTTCTTCACGCACCAAGACTTCACCTAAGCCTGGGCAGTAGTCTGAATCTGGGGAGTCGAAAGGGGTGTCGTCAGAGGCTTGGCTTCTTCGGCGCGGCTCTCGCCCCCTTCCGGTCATGTTGACGGATGCAGAGGCTGGATCCGGTGGCCCGCTCCTTTTGGGATGCCTCATCGGGACGCGCGCAGACAGTCGATCAAAGACTGATCGCCGGTATGGAGAAGTGGCGAGGGTCGGTCGTAACCGACACTGCATAGAATGGACCATCACCAACTGGCATTCACATCATCGAAGACAGGGGGAAGTAGTCTGGAAATGCTTCAATCTCCGCTTGTCCGCCAAGAATTCTCGCAAGTCGGCCCTGTAGGGGCCTGAACAATCTGGTATATGGGACAACGCATCGTTCCCCTTATTCCTGCGGAAAGGATCAGCACCGCATAGTGCTCTGGTTCTAGCCTCGCGGCTGTAAACCCGATGAGTACGCCGAGGTACAATAGCCTTGCTTGTGAAGACAGGGCTAGCAGTAGGCATTGCTGCTCTAGGCGACGGTATGATCGCCGTCTTGACTTTATGGTTGGCAGCATTATTGGCGCAGGCGGGCATCTTGCCTTTTTCTTCATAAGAGAGGCGCGGATTTGGCGCGGCTACGCCTGAAGCTTCAGCAGAGGACCTCTGTTTAGGCCTCCATATCCGTTTCGGCAGAGGATGCATAGGTTCGCAAGGAACCTGAATAGCCACAAGCGAGGCTGTGGGGTGTTGGCAAGATTCTGCCTCTGGTTTCTGATTTGAAACTTTGGTCGTGAAGACCTTCCTGTGCTTCCGTGCTTGAAGCGTCAGGCCACCCCCAGAGAGGACTTCTTCAAATCTTCCTTGATCGATCTGGATAACCAGGTTCTCAAAAGTGCAGGATCTGGGCTGCGGACATGTTTCCTTGTTGCGCCAGAGAACTGCGGCAGGTTTGCAGAGAACCTTTTCCGTCTCCGCAGAGACTTTGCTTGAAGATTTAGCCAGAGAAGATCTGGCTGCACCGGCTTTTCTGAATTCAGAGATAGACCCGAAGGTCTGTTTGTCGCATTGCGACACTTGATTCTCAGCAGAGGAGAATACGTTCCCCAGCGGAGTCGCCACCTTGTTTTCCATTAATTTTGCAAAAAGGGAAAACTTACAAATAAAAGTTTGAGGAGCTAAATTACAAGTATTCTCAAAAGATTACAAGTAGATCTCCTCAGAGATTCTGGGAAAATGTGCCGATAGGAGTCTGGTCAGCGCGCGACCACTTTGTCCCTTTGACGATGCGAGCGATGAGATTCCCTTCTCGCCTGGTTCCGGGAATCAGAGAATAGAGGGTTGGTAGAACCCTCTTGCTGCTTCTCAAAATCGCCTTCAATTAGGAATTCCTTCTCGCCTGGTTCCGAGATTTCTTGAGAAGAAGAACGATGATAGGGCATCAACACCCTAGATAGAGAAAGCAATTCTCTAAAAGGTCTCTGAATTCGAGAACGCACGGTGCGTTATGAAGAAGCCTCGGTTGAAGAAGTTGATTGATCGACTCTCGTGATCAGAAGGCGATTGACGACTCCTTCCTCTGCGATCCCCCTTTTTTTTTTCTCCTTGTACCCATGGCGGGTTATTATAGGGAGAGCAAGGGCATAATCGTCCCCTTGAAGATATGGAAACAGATTGAACTGAATCTGTTTGAATCTGGAAAGTAGCCTTGCTGCGAGGCTAGAATAGCTTCCGCGGAGCTAGAAAATGGCAAGTCGGTTGATCTTTCCGATTTGTTATGATCCTTTCCATATCGTTGAAGGATTTTCCCTGATCCTCTTATTCGTTTCAAGAGAGTCAAGAGATTGCGGCAATCACCTGTCATATTTGAATCCCGATTGGATTTGATTAGCTTAGATCTAATCTCATCAGGAGATTTGATTGGTCAAAGGTTGACCATAGCAGGCTGATAGCGGAGCTGCCCGCTTTGAAGCTCATAGCGGAGCTAGAGGCAATTCCTGGCAAAGTCCGAAAAGAGGCTTTTCGGCGAAGCTGTCAGTTAGCTTCCTGGCGATGCTCTGGATGATGTTAGCCTCTCACACGAGGCTATCTCCTTGGGCTAATGTAATGCTAAATGCTAGCATTTTAGACCTGCTGAGGTCTGTTTAGAAACAATCAGGGTTCACTGTTCTGCTTGCTGGATCAGTGGAGTCCAAACTGCTTCCTTGTCCCTTGGAGGTGGGTGAAAACTGGTCTTCAGCTTGTCTGTCCCTTGTCTTTTATAAATGTCAACAAGTTTAGACATCGTTCGGACCAATGAGAATCTTGTCTTTTTTAAGTGTCAACAACTACACCTCTAGCATCTGAGTCATCGCTAAGTTCAACAATACACCTATGGCCATGACCTTTCCTCGACTTCCTTGTCCAAGTCGAGATGACCAATGCTAAGTTCAACATTACACCTCTAGCATTACCTCACTGTTAAGTTAAACATCACACCTATGGCAGTGACATTCTCAGTTTTTCCTAAACAAAACTGAAATACTTCTGAGTTAAGGTAATATCACACCTCTGACTCGCATCCTTGTCAAGTTAACATTACACTTCCGACAAGACCACTTTCAACCCGTCAAAGAATTATAACGCTCTAGAACCCCGAAGAAGTTCTGAGAGCTTTGAGGGATCCCCCACTGCACGGCTCTGACTGCCGAGTACAGTCCCACACGCTTTAGCAGATCCCCGAGCTCGGTAAGGACAAAGCCGACCATCCTACCCCACCAATAGTTCTCCGTGGAATGGACCCACCCGGGCGCACGGAACCCAACCGGATAATCACCCTCCGCTTCCATGAATGCGTTGAGGAAGGTAGTGCCAAGTTGTGATATATCCCCAGCCGGAACCTCAGACTTGCGCGACCCAGGGAAAAGGCCGATAACCGACCTGTCATGGCTATCATGACGGTGTACTTTATGGGAGCCCAAATCACCGAGAGTAATCTCAGGGACATATCGAGAGAGGTCCCATTCCATCTTCCGAGGGACGGACATGTGCTGGAAATAGGACAGCGGGAACATCCTCTCCATGTTCGGAAGAAAGAATCTTCCACCCCTTATTTGACGGAGCCATTTGTAAGTTCCGTCATACACGCGATAGCCGCCATCGTGGATACGATCTCCGAAGAAGAAGGCAGGCTTCTCCAGCTTGATGCCAGCATCCGTTGTGAATGCTGCATCGGTCATAAGCACCCGAAGAGTCCTCATGTCAACATTCGAGAGCCTCTCCTCACGAGCCTGCGACTTGTCAGCAGTCACAGGAACAGTCCTTTGTAGCACAAAGGTCAAGTCCCGGTCAGCACCACCTACATGTCCAAAGTGGCGCGTCTTGGCGAGTGAAGTAGTAAGGTGTGGCGCTGCAAAAAGAAAAGGACACTTAGTTAGATACTTTATCAAAAGTAAGGAAAAAATGCTAAGTGTTCATAACCTAGACGCAGAAGAGACACTGGACGCAGGAATTATCAAATCCGCGTCCAGACCTGCGCATCCACGTCCAAACGCAGAAGAGATACTGGACGCAGGAATTATCAAATCCGCGTCCAGACCTGCAAGATCCGCGTTTTGCAAACCAAGACTTATGAGATTCAAGTACTTGAACTCAGGCGCCAGATCGTAAGAACCAGCACCTGATGTTGCAGAACGCAAGGATCAAAGTCCGCGTTTAAACCCTTCACAATTAGAAATATTCTAAGTGAAGGGTCCAAAAGGCAGGACCTAATGGCACCGGGTCATCAAACCCGCGCCTCGGTTATCAACCCAAAGACTGCGTCTGGGAATCAAACACGATTTAAATTTGTGTGTTAAGGGTTCTTAAGGGTTCTTTCAACCTCCTTTAATGGTGAAATTCACGCCTAAAAGGCATTTACCTTGGAGACCTTGGAGAACAACATCCTGCGCAGAGGAGGAGCCGCCCCTCCGGGCCTCGACGACGGTCGCCTTTGAAGAAGAAGCAGTCGGCTTGGTCTTGGGTGCCATTGCTAATTCAATCCGAGGTTAAACAGATGAACAGAAGGGGAAATTCTCTTTCTTAAATTTTATCAGCGAGTGCGTTCGGAGAAGAAGAGGAATCTTCCCAACTGTGGCCTTTTATAGGCACAAGGATTCGCGAAGATACGCAGCGTATGGCCCGATGAATTCTGCGGCGAATCTCTGTTCGACGCGTGGAACGAAATCACTTTAACGCACAGAGAAGATCATGCACCACGACTCTGCAGCGAATCGTCGCTCGACACGTGGCACGGATCATTTAATGAGCCAGGAAATCCGCGCGCCAAAAGGTGAAATCCCGTCAGTTCCCCAGGCCAACTGGCAGCGCAATCATGACGTGGCACGGACTCGCACCCGACGGCCATGTCTCTTCGATGGATATGCCCTGTCAGCATCGCCATAAATGCGCCCAGACAATCGCGTCTATACTCAAGAGATGCGTCTCTCCGAAGTTCGCGTCTTCAGCGGAGCATCGCGTCTGCCTCATAGAAGATCAGGCGCGTTTCTGTTGCCAAAGGACGCACCCTATAGAAATCGCGTCTTTAAAGCAGTACCATCTCGGCTTTTTTTTTTGAAAAGAACCTGCGTTCGGCCTCCTGCTTCTGCAAAATCAGTTCAACAGTACACTGACGCAAGCAGACGACTAACCACTCCTGGCTTAAAGCGCACTCGTGACAGACTAAAAGCAATCGGGGAGGTTTAGACTGTGCATCTAGACACTCAACATGATCAACTCTGGTGGCTTCAAAGAGTTCAAACAGTACACTCACGAAGACCAACTCCAGATAAGATCGAACCCGAGGCATCAACAGTCCAGCCATGAAGGTGAATTCAGCTAGAGTCCAAAGTATTTCGAAATCCGTCCCAGTTAACTGCGGAATATCGAAAACTTTGGAGGGGGTTCTGTAGGCTGTCCAAAAGTTACTGAAGGACAAACCATTGAAAAGCTCTAGACGCGAGGGATTATCATCCGCGTCTCAGCATCAAGGCGCGTCGACTTGACACCCGCATCTCAGCATCAAGGCGCGTCGGCCTGACACCCGCGTCTCAACAGCAAGGCGCGTCAACTTGACACCCGCGTCTCAGCATCAAGGCGCGTCGACCTGGAACCCGCGTCTCAGTTATAACCGCCTTGGTTAAGGGACCAATCACTGCCCACACGTAAGGGAGACCAGCTCCCATCGTGGCGTGTCTTTAGCAGGCACGTGGGTTGGTTACCGCCCATGTAGCAGGGAAGTTGGCTCTCATCGTGGAGTATTTTTAGGGGGCACGTTCACCCCCTAAGACCTCTATAAATAGCCCCGTCGCTATGAAAAAGGGGTCGGACCCTGGAGGATCAGAAGAAATCGAAGGGCATCAATAGACATAAAGAGGCCGAGAGATATCAACAGGCGCGACACATACAGAGAGAGAGAGAGAGCTCGACTCTTCAAGCTAACTTGCTGCGTACAAGTTGCTCTTCGCCTACCTTCTCTTTTAGAGTTTTGGTAGACGGGGCTGAGTTACTCCTTCTACCTGCCAAGGAGAAGATCCCTTGATGGTCCAGACGGTCATCTGGTCAACAGAGAACAAGATTCACTCTCCACCGCCACACGAAGAACCCAACACTAAACAAAGGGGGGATTCATGCTTCAACATCCTCCCTCCCTTGTAACCGGAAGATTAGTCTGTTGTAATTTTTCATCTGATTCAAGGAAATTTTACACCTCCTCCTTTTCCGTGTCCAACAAGGAGTTTAGAGATAGTTACCAAATCATATGAACTATTCTCTAAGTCTCCAAACCATGCTAGTTCTTTCACTTAAACATCTCTTGAAAGTGATGCATTCCAAATTATGATCTTTGAGTTCGGAACACATCCACTATCAAGGCACCAACACTCTCATGTCTTGTGAGAGCCCCACCTACATCAAAGAAAAGAGGTGAAAATTTTGGTACCCATATCTTTTTGGATCCATGAGGGTTAGCAGCTATAGGAACTTAAACATTTTTATTTGCAAAATTTAAATGATTTAATTTATTAAAACAAAACTTTGCAAGATGGCCTTTGCGGCCACAACGTGTACATTTGTACACTCTAGCATGCATATGAGTGATGTGAGTGTGAGCATGGTGTGCATATGTATGCCATGGGGTATATGCATGTATGTGTGAAACTTGTTTCTTGCAAAATATAGATCCTAATTTACTATGATTAAATGCACAATTGCTCAAACTTGAGCTCAAACAATCAATTTTTTTTTTCAAAACATGAATCTCATTTTTATCAAAAGAGGGTGCAACATTATTAGCATGAGAGGCATGGCAAGAATGAGAATCAAAATTATTTTTTTATTAGAAATCTTTTCTTTTTCTTTTAAAACAATTTTCTTTTTCAAAGAGTCCTTTTTTTTCAAAACAATCTCCTTTTCTTTTTCCACCAAAATAATTTTCTTTTACAAAGAATTGTTTTCTTCACAAATATCATTTAATTTTGAAGATAAGGAAACATTCTCCTTTTTTAAAAATTCATTTTCTTTTGAAATAATTTCAAATTAATTTTTAAAAGAATCCTTTTCTTTTGAAACCAAATCATTTTCATTTTTTAAACTTTTGTTTTTCATTTTTAACAATTCATATTTTTTAAGAAGTCGTTGACAAAATAAAGCAAGCTCATCATATGGCATGCAACATCTTCATCAAGCTCGGATTCGGAGGTTACCTCAAAGGGGTCATCCCCTTGGACCATGTAGTACATGTTGGAAGCATCACTTCCATCATCCGAGTCACTCTCTTCTTCATTTGGCGTTTGTTCCCAAAGAGAGCAAAGAGTGCTCCAAACTATAAAAGCTGATTCAATGTTAGACACCCTAGATAAATAATCATCATTTAAGGTACTCTTTATAATATGGATGGCTTTTGTGTTAACCTCAAGATACTAACCATTAACAAAATAAGAATTTTTAATGGTGGCATGATCAACATGGATGCCTAGGGCTTTAACATACGTAGACATCTTAACTTTTCAAGTTTAGAAGCTAAGAATATCAAATATGGGAGGTGTCTGAAATTCATGAATGTGTGTACAAATATTATGATTAGCTAAAAATTAGATCTTTAACTCAAGGTTGTTAGACCCACATCAAGAATACCAAGCTCTGATACTACTTGTAGGTCACTTAGAGGGGAGGTGAATAGGTGACTAGCTAATCAAATGCAAAACTAATGCGAAATTAAAACTAATTATGCAAACTAAAGCTATTATGCAAACACACAAAGTATAACATAAGATTGTAGCTGAATTCCTAGTGAATGACTCTGAACTATCTCCTCAAGATTCCTCTAGATTAAGAGTTGAGGTGCCACTATGGCTCTCTTGGTTAAATACAAGTGTGTGCAAACAATTCCAAGCATATAATAATTAAGTACAAATATATCAAGCATATAAAGAGATGAACAATGAAAGCATGTAAGATATAAAACACAAGTGTGATAGAGAGATAAGCAATCATAAACATGGGAGATTTGTTTCTAGGTTCGAGCACATTTTCTCTACGTCTCCGCCTTCACCACTATGAAGGATTTTCACTAAAATTGATCCCGCAAGATCGCTCGGTGCCGCAACACCTACAAGGAGCTCCCTTAAGAACTCTTGGATCCGAAAGTCCTCACTTGTTCCCGCAAGAACAACACGCACAAGCACGCTAGCTTACCGAGGCCGCACCTCTACAAATTTCCAATACAAGGGGTGGAACACTTGAGATCACTTCTCTTGATCATAAAAATAACTCTCACAACAAAGCACCCTAGAGGATTGATATAGAAATGGATGGCTCAAACTTTTGTGAGAAAACAAGATAGATGTGTAGGTGAAAAATCTAAAGAAAATACTTTTGAAAACACAAGAGGTTAACTCTTAAAAACTCTCTTTTGAATATGGAAATTAAACTCTAAAAACTTACTTAGAAACTCTGGAGAAAAGCTCTTGAAAATAGTCTAAAAATCTTACCAAAAAATCTGGCCAAAACACCCTTTTATAGAGGCATTAGAAAACTAACCGTTATAGGCCAGATTGGCCTGCCGGTCGACCGGCCGATCGGCCGACCAACAGTCATTTTTTAGACCGTTGGGGTTGCCGGTCGACCGCCCAGTAGATTGCACCTAGGTCTTGACTGTCGATCGACCTCTTGGTCGACTGAGGAAAGAATCAGAGAGCACTACTCTCTTAGTCGGTGACCGCTCGGTCGATCGGGGCCAGTCTAGAGAGCAAGCTCTATGGATCCGTCGACCGCGGTTGACCAGCCCTCAAGCACGGCTCTGTGTATGTTTTTGTGCACATCGATCAACCGCGCGATCAACCAACCTCTGGTTCGGTCGACCGGTCGGTCGACAGCCAGTAGCTCAGGCCAGGGTTTTAAAGGGATGAAAGCTTGGTCTTTTAAAACCCTAAAATTTTATTTAAATCCCATAAAAATCCACAAAAATAAGTTTATATCAATAATTTGAAATTCAAATATGTGTGATCAAAAATCAACAAATATTGCAAACATGTTGAACTATTTTTGCGATATAGAAATTTAACCTTAAACCAAAAACCCGTAATTTTCAAAATCAAACTTTTTAAATAAAAATCGGCTTTTTTCAAAACTTGTTCAAATACAAAAATAAGATATTTAAACTCATTTGAAGCATAGTGTGTATGGATATGATCCATTACACATATAAGATAAAATATCTATATTTTTGACAATAAGCTCTAAAATAAGTTTTGACTTCAACAAAGCTTAAACACATGATATAGAAACATCAAATACATTTTTTTACACATTTGAACCATCAATGTGTATGGATAAAATCAAAAACACATATATACCATATAAACTCATTTTGATGAAATCTGATCATGAAACATAAATGTATATTTTGAAGCACAAAACCAAAATGGAAACTATAACTTTTTCTTATGAAAACGGTATGTAAATTTTGTGTGTGTGTATATGAGCTTGAGCAATCCACAACTAATCTATCCTTTACATTTCATCTAAAAACAAAAATCTTAACACTTACAGCATGACACAAGTCTTAAAAATCTTCTTCTCCATGTTAACTTGGTTCAAACCTTTGATCCATGAGCTAGACTCCTCTTGAGTATTTGATGCGATCTTGATGTGCGGGCTCTTGAATCAATACGTGCTAGTTTCAAAACTTGACTTCAAATCTTTCGTTGAAGCTAAACACCGACTAAGATCTTGATCAAATATCTGAAACTATATAAACACAAGATTATTAGTACTATAACTACATAAGTTAATCATCATCAAAACTAGAGTGATGGACATTTAGGCCAACACAACATTCAGCTTACCACAGAGGACACCACCTTCTATATTACTCTCGGCTTCTACACATGGCATGCCATAGCAGACTCGGTGCCTGGGTACAACATGAACAACACATGTATAAAAGAGATTAAGGCCATGTACAAAGCTCGAAAGAATTCAAAGAATACTCACATGAAGGACATGAATGAGTTTCTTGAAGCCAAGAGCGAGGCTAGTCGAGCGAGAGTGGCCTATTTCCCTAATCGTTGTAAAGAAGCACCTAAAGAGCCTCTCCAAAAATGTTCATGAAGCGCTATTGCGAAGTATGATCGACCTTCATCTACTGGGGCCTATTCGAGTCAGAAAAGGGCACACCGGGAATCTGACACTGAAGCCCTTTCTAGAGGACCTTCCAGATCACAGGCGGAACTCGAACCTATCCTGTCGTTTAGCAAAGACACGGATGAGGAGGAAGACCCAATCGCCAATTTGGAGTTAAGGAGTCATCATACCAGGGGTCCTGCTGTGGCTATCGTGGAAGAGAGCTCCTCGCCAAGGAGGAGATTGAGAGACCTACTGGGGAGCCAGGGACTACGACCACGTCTTAACCAGAAGATACTCCTGCTCAGCCTACAGCTACCCCCTATACATCATTGATGGGTGAAGAAGAAATGTCTGACCAAAGGATTTGTAACCAGACTCCCCGAGTGTTATGATGCCATCAACAAGGCTTCTGGAGCCAAGTCCTACTACTGGATGCGTGGGGACCAGTTCTCCCGTGATCGAGATTCCACCTTCTCTGACTCCTCCATCTGATGAAGAAGTAGACTACTCGGAAGATGATTTTGACTTTGATGATGAGCTGTGACTCTCGATACCAGCAAATTCTCTAATTTGAACGTTAAGGAGATGGAAGTTACTTCTCTGACAGAGACGGTGCTGCCTTCTATAGGGATTGCTTCTACGAAAGGTAACCTTTCACTTATAGTATCTCTTTTCGCACATCGTATGGACATCTTTTTCTTGTCCTGTTTTGATGACATTCTCAGAGGCGGTTACTACTATCATCGGGGAGGCTTTCACCAACATCGCCAAGATGATCGAGAAACTGACCCAGGCCAAGGACCCAGAGGTTCCTATAACCGATGCAGGAGGGGCTTCCATGAGTACGATGGATGTGGTGGAGGGGACTTCCTTGTTCGGAGATTCTCGAGAGGAATTGCCATCTCCCACTCCTTAATCCGGTGAGATAGAAGAACTTCATTTTGTAACTCTTGTTCTTAGAGTTTTTACGAACACTCAAGCTCAAACAACTGATTTGATTATGAGTACAGGTGTAAAAGTCAGCTCTGTTGGCGCTTCAGTGGATGAGACTCTGGTGGCGAAGCCCACTCTTGAAGTTGTCGTGGCACAGGACTTTGTTTCCATTTGTACACCTGTAGCTTCTGTGGTGACTTCAGAGATAAGGAAGCTCATGGTTCAGCTTGCGCCTATATTCTTAGAGGGGACAAGCGTTCCACCATCCTCTTCTGAGAGTGCACCTACTACTGTTATGGAGACAAAGTCAGCGAGCGCTTCAGCCAAGCCCACACCAGTTATGAATATTTTAGAGGGTCTAATCATTGACATGGTTAACCAATTCTTCTCCATGATGAAGTATTGCACCAAACTGGTGCTTTCTGGGCGGAACTCCTTCAAATTCATGCGGTCGCTACTCAAGAACCATGTTGAAAACATCAGGAAAGTTAGGGGTTCTGATTGAGCCAAAGTGTATAGGTGCGCGTGGAGAAACTGTGATCCTATTCAATAGACTTGCGGAACCTTGAGAGCGTCAACCTGGTCGATGCTACTCAATTGGTATTGGGCAACCTCCATGCTGAACAGGAACGTCTTCGTGAAGAAGCTGAAAAAGAGATAGCAAAGCAAGCCCTTCATCTGGATGAAACCAGGGCTAGCTATCAAGGGTTATCCAATGATCTTCATAAGTCGAAGCCAAATGCTAAAAGCGCGGAGGGAGTCATAACAAGTGCTTGGGAAACAATTGCCAAGGCACAAGCCTTGGTACAAGATAATGAGCAGATACTTGCACATAAGAGGAGGATAGAGGAACTTGAGGCCATTAGGAGTTAGGTGAAGCGTGAGCTCAGTGTTCAATCCTCTGGGTTGGAAACTCTCCGGGCCAACTTCCCACAAAGAAGCTCTTGACTGACGAAGAGCTACTGAATAAAGAAATGATCGAGGTCGAAGAAACCCGTCAGAGGGACATCCAAGAGCTCAAGGAGCAAATAAAGTCCTTCGCTCAGCGAGATTAACTTTTCACCTTTTTTCGTAACACTCTTATCAATTTGTTTTGAATAAAAGAAGAGTGTTTGTATCACTTTTACCATTTTGATTTGAATAAAAGTGATTATTTTTCTTTTGAATTATATCCGTTTCCTTTTTGTGTTGGAAAATCTGACAAACTAAAGCAACTAAATTTAATTACTAGAGGTAACAATTAACTTAGTAATTGAAAGTTGGATAACTTCACTTGAAAAGTTGAATTGGAAAGGTGTAATTTTAATCGTAGTTCTTGTTTTCATTGAGAAAATCAAGGGAAACTACTTTCAGAGGTTTGATTTTTAACTCGATAAGAATTTATTTTGTGTGCCAGATGTGATGATTAACTTAGCAATTAAAGGTGTGATTTTAACCAAAATTTTATACTTCTCTTGAGGAAGTGGGCAAGAGGAGTAATTTTTACTGGTATGAGGCATAATTTTAACCATAAGTCTCATTTTTCATTGAGAAAATAAAGAGAAAATATTGTCAGAGGTGTGATTTTTAATATAAAGTGATTTATTTTGCGATTTGAACAATTTTGGTCAGAGGTGTGATTTTTAACTTGACCGAGATTTGTTTTACAATTTGAGTAAGCTTGTGAATTGTTATTCTGTATGAGGATGTTAACAAATAGAAGTTTTACTCCTTGGGGATATTGAAGTCGTCAGAGGTGTAAGCTTTAACATGACAGGTTCGATCTGTAATTCATTCCATTGAGAAAGTGAGTACAACTTTTTGTAGATCTACCATTTCAGAAAGAGAATCGATAAAGGATATTGGTAGGAATAAGTGGGATTAGCTCCCTTAGGATTTTAGCAAACCCTCAATTATCAACAGATTTAGTATGCTTTTACCAACTACCATTTGAGTTAGGCTGGCCATGCTATTCCGTTCAGCATAATGAGCTGTCGAGGATTTTGTATTGGACTTAAAAGCTAATATATTTCTCTATCCTTAGCCATTAAAGGTATTGGATTGCTATGTCACTTGAAGTGAACATTTTTGAAAAAGTAACTGATGTACTTTCTGATTTTTTTTATTCCATACATAACCTCTAGAATCTTGCTGGGGATTAAAGAAGTGAGTATAAACTCCGTGGAAAATTTATGAAAATTAGCGTTCCTTGTGGAATTTCACCCGTTTCTCACATAATCAAGACTTTGGCTCTTAGCCGATCGTCACATCTTGATATGAATATGGCAACACTGGAAAAGTTTCCTTCAATGTTGACATCATGTATCACAATATTCTCAGATTCGTTCGAATCGATGCTGATGCATTGTGATGCCATCTTTCAAGGAAATACGCTCTTCTTTGACACTCTCCTAAGCATCTTGGATCCCAAACCCTAATCCAACCGATCAATTAGAGATTCAATTAAGAGTGGGTCAGATTTAATTCTTCTTAGGGAGAAGGATCCAGAGGTTTAGTGTTAATGTGATAACTGATAACACTAATTTGACCAGAGTATAATATTAACATGATCATAGATAATACTTCTTCAGAAATTTGCCATTGATTGGCATCCGTGTCACCATTTGAATTCTGAGGCGATAAGCTTCATTTCAGTAGTCTGTCTCTATTACAAAAGGTCCTTTCTATTTATGTTGGAATTTGCCTTTAGTCTTATTTGTCATGATCATCGGTCGTCTGGCAGCTAAGACAAGATCGCCTTTCTTAAAGATTCGTTCTTTGACTTTCTTGTTGAAGGCTTTTTAAATTTGAGCTTGATAAAGCTCGATTGATTGTTGAGCTTGTAGATATTTGTCATCTAAAGCTTCCAACTCTTGGAGGCGCAGTCGATACTTATCCTCATTTGTTAATCGTACACACATTTTGTATTCTTTTTATTACACTCCTACATTTATTGTGTAATTTTGACTTAGATTCAGATTAGATACATTTTAGTATTTGAACTTTCGCTATCAAAACTCAAATCTGATGATTCAAGATGATCCAAAAAGAAGACTTAAAGGTCCACAACTCTCACGTTGATCACTATTTCTAATTCTACCATTTGATAAATTATATTCAGCAATCAACACGCAAATAAGCTGCAAATCAGAATTGAATATCCACATCAAATCAAGTTTGAAAATAAGGGAAGGATTTAAAATTTAGAAGTAGCCAGTTCCCCTTATCCTCGTACTCCTCTACCCTCTGCATTTCTCCTATAAATATTTGCAATCTCAAAGGCAAAAGAGAACGATGAAGCAGAGATAGATTCTTAGGCCAGTTTTTCATTCTTTTTAGTGTAGGATTTGATTTTCATTTTATGTAATTTTTATTTCTTTGTAAGCATAAATTAGACTAAGATTCATGTAAGTAAAAGAGATATTTATGTTGAGAGTGACACCGATGTAACCTCCTCCTTTCTTCTATCATTTCTGCAAGCAATAAAAAGGTAACTTTTTTATGTTCTTTATTTTTGTTTTCTTCTTCTTCTTTCTACTCTTCCTCTTTCGGTTTGATGATAGTCCAAGTGAGTCAAATAACATCAGTATTACCTTGCCTTAGCGAGTGCCATCGATGACTCATGATGATGAATTCTTCTCTATGTTTGTATCATTTCATACTTGCTCGAAGAAGTCTTGATGATGTAATGTGAATTGGGACTGAGTTAATCTTATGAGTTATGCGCTAATCGCCTCCATATCAAGGTAAATATGCAAGGATTCCAGGTAAGTCATCAACCAGAAAAAGATAAGTATTTCTTTTAGATTTTCTTTCTTTTCTTTTAATCTTTAGTTTAGATCACCTCCATCACCAAATCTCTATTATTTTTCAATTTCTTTGTACAAAATCCCCATCTCCTTCTATCTACCGCTTTCATAATTTAACATAACTTATTTTCTTTTTCTTTTTAAGAACTAAAAGAAAGAACTTTAACCATTCTTTATAACTTAAAAGAGAACTTGCAAAAAGCTTCCATCGCTAGTTCCTCCTTGAGGATCACGACCCGCATAGTCACTTGCTATTGCGGTAGCATTGAGTACCTTACACCACTGTTATAAAGTTCTGAAATTCTGTATTTTCTGTGTGCAGGTTTTAAACTCAATCAAATTTTTGGCGCCATTGCCGGGGAGGGACGGTGAGTAACTCTTTTTTGTTTACTTTATTGATTAACTTTCTTCTTTGTTCTTGGTGTGCAGTGATATATATCAAGAAATTTTTTGCTGCAGTAGACATATAAGTGGCCCTGGACTCTGCTCAAGAAAACAGAGCCCAGAAGCCCTCAGATTTGCTACATTCCAGCGCCAATCTGAGTGAACTACTAATTTATATTTTTTGCACGTTGGCTGAATTACAAAGTTTAAATATTTGTAGCTATTTATTTTCTTATTTGACTCACTGTACATACATTTCTAATTCAACAGTAAAAGGTTGATTGTAAATGCTAAAAATAGTTTAGACTTTGTAATTAGGTACGTGACTATTTTGTTACATTTTATATTTACTGTGGAAGAGTGCTGGAGCCAAGGTATGTGTGCATAGCATTTAGTATAAGGTTCATTCTTGTATGAAATATTGCTTGATTGTTACTTTTTCTATATACTTGTATACTGCACTAAACTGAATTAAGGGCTTGTCCTATAAACAAGATAAGGTGGGGATGTCATTACCCTCCCTTAGCCCACAAACAATCTCCTCACTCACTAACCCAAGCCTAACTAAAACTGAGTGGACGTTGGCCCTAGGGACATCTCAGACTCAATAGGAGTCTGACCTAAGAGGGAAGTTGATTAGAATTTGACTCTTGCCAAATCGGTGTTAAAGGTTGGGGATTGAGGGGCGAAACTTCGAAGGCTGGTGGTTTGGCTTAGTTAGGCCCGTTACTTTTAAGCACATATACCTCCCACCAATCTTACCCCTACTTGGTCGATTAACTTGTGATCAGATTTAGCAATATACCCACCGTGGACGGTCTAACTAGTTAGGAGTCGTCTAGGTCTAAGGTCTACCCTAACTTAGGTTAGATTTTTTTCTTTTTATTTATTTATTTGTTTATTTTTATTTGTTTGTTTTTGACATTTCTTATGTGATATGGCTTATAACAATAATTTTTCTAATTTTAATGGTAATTCATATTACACCCTGACTTCTTTTTCAGATATTATCAACCCGGCATATCATAACTTTAACCAACCTAGTGTGCCGGATTGGTCTTATCTGAATCAATACATGCTCCAGTCCTAATATTATAAACAAGATTGGAATAATCATCACTACTCTTCACAGAGCTAATGGGATACAACTCCCCCGAGTCATATTGTCAACCATCTTACCAACACCCAGCCTCATATACTCCTTCTCCTGAGCAACCATTAGAAGAATCAATTGACAGGAAAAAGAGGATGGAAGCCTTAGAAGAGTTTGAGCGACGAATTCAAATTCTAGAAGACTCAAAATCCCGTCAAAATTGTCAAATCATAGATCCTTAATATATTTTCAAGAAGAACATACCGACTTAAAAAAGAGTATGAAATCTATAATTCAATTCCAAAGTGATCCACTCAATATGATAGAAGCAAGAATTAGTCGATTGGAAAACATGCGTAGGAATAAGGAAACTCTCCCTACCTAATCTTTGACTATTCCCGACACTTATCGCCATATTGATGAAAACTAAGAATCATCGTATCTTGAAGATTTTGACCAAGATTTAATTTCACCACAAAACTTTGAACTTGACCAATATCAACCCATTGACGAATTGACAAGTTTTCATTTTAATGAGATTGAACTTGATTATGAATGTGAACCGATCCCCAACTTTGTGATTCAGTTCCCATCTTCGATCTATGTTGACTCCGGTATTCTTACCCAGTTTGGACCAATTTCCCTAGCCAACATTTTTCCCGTACCCATAGATCTATTGAATCACCAATTTTGGATAGTCACATTCCATTGATGGGAAAAGAATGTGAATTTCAATTCTTGAATTTGGACTCAACTCTTGAACCAAAACTGACTCTCGAACCCAAAGTTAATTTTTCCGAGTTAGTATTGATTTCTGAACCTATCATTCTTGATCCCAAGTCAACCATTCCACCAAGTCACATTCTTTTGTTGGACATAGGTATAAATCATGATGACTCCGTGATGATTTTCCAAGACTGGACATTAAAGGGAATAAATTTCATGATAGGATCTTTCATGATCCTATTCATATTGGGGACTGTAAATATGTAAATAGAAAAGAGGTCAATAAAGGTGGGTTCTGTGAACCACCACATTATCTTGATTGGGTAGCAACGCTTAATCCAATCTGACCACCACCAGAACCACCACCTTAAGGTAATATTTTTCTTCCCTTTTTTCTTTTTCTATGCATTCATTCATACATTGAGGACAAAACATGAGATAGGTGTGGGGGAGAGTTCTAACATAACATAGGTTTTCTTTTAATTTAAAATAAAAAAATTAACATTTTCTTTCTTTAAATTTTTTTTTTGAAAAGAGAGCAATATTTTGACATATTTTTTGTAAGAAATTAAGTTAATTTTAAGGAATAGGAGAATCATAATTAGGATTTCATATACTTGATAAAAAAAAAGATTATTTGTTTGATTTCTAGGGTTAGGAGGAAAATTTGAAAAAGTAATTTAGTCTTGATTTTTACCTTGATGAAATATGCATGCTTTATACACTTACACTTTAGGGTTCAAAAACAAAGATTCTTTTGTCTTATTAAAAAAAAGAAAGAAAGAGAGAAAAAGAATATATATATATAATATATATCAAAAATTCTCTGATTAAGCTGGGCATTTGTGTCTCATAAAGCATAAGTATTCACGCCTAAAAGCGGTTTATATAATAAAATTCCTAGTTTTGTGGCCATGTTTGCTCGAGTCCTCAAGTCCTTGGGGGGTATTTCTCACCCGGTACCCTAAGACTGTTTGGTTTGGGAGTCACCGATTAAAGGCTCGTTACATGGGCAGATTAGAAAGCCTAATAAAACTAAGGAATAATATCACCAAAATAAAAAATAAAAAAAATAAGGCATAAGAGTTAGAGTTAAAGAACCCCGAGTTAAAATTTCACGGTCACAAAGGTGCATATAACTTAGGGTAAAATATAGACTAGATGAGTAATACAGTTTGACTCCTTGCCTTGATTGATAACAAGTTTTTGAATAAAGAATCAGCTTAAGAATGAAAAGTTCAGTTTTCCTATAACTTATCGATTACTTAATTTTTACAATAATACTTCAAATATTTTCTCTTTCAAAATGTGTTTTCAAAATACTAATACTTTATTTCTCTTTCTTTATAGATTTTATGGGTGTAATCCATTGAAAACCCTCACAAGACAAAAATTGTCCTATAGGGGGAACCTAGAGGTTTAACGGCTTGTTGCACATACTTAGTGCAATCGCGTGACTTGCGAAAGTAGTCTAATAATCTTCAGTTTAGTTTTGTTGTTTTGCTCGAGAATGAGCAAAAGATAGGCGTGGGGGTGTGATCGTACACATATTTTGTATTCTTTTTATTGCACTCCTACATTTATTGTGTAATAAATCTGCTAATTTGCTCATCTTAAATGTCTATTTTGCAGAAGATAATCATGGAGAGAAAGAGAATTAAACCAAATAAATCCAGTTAAAATCAGATTTAACTGGATATATTTGGTTAGCTGAGGATGATCCCAGATCTAGTCAGTTAAATATCTGATTTTGGTGAATCAATTCGATTAACTTAAAGATTTATGAGGATATCACCACATCTAGAACAAATCAAAGATTGGGGCAAATGTTCAGCTGACGATCAGAGCAAATCAGAAAGATAACACCAAATGAAAATCGGTAAAATTTAGATTTCTATAAATCTATTTTGGTTAGCTGAAGATCAACCGAGGATAATATCAAATATAGAGTCTAAATTCAAAATCCAAAAGGATAAATGGATAGAGAGAAGATCAACGGATGAGATAAAATAATTTTAATTCAGATTCAGACAGGATATATTTTAGTATTTGAATCATAAATTTCGCTACTGAAACTCAAATCTGAGGATTTAAGATGATCCAGAAAGAAGACTTAAAGGGATACAATTCTTACGTTAATGACTGTTTCTAATTCTATCTTTGATAAGTTATATTCAGCAATCAACACGCTAATAAGCTGCAGATCAGAATTGAATATCCACATCAAATCAAGTTTGGAGATAAGGAGATGATTTAAATTTAAAAATAGCCAGCCCCCCTATTTTCATACTCTTCTCCTATAAATACCTGCAATCTCAAAGGCAAAAGAGAACGATAAAGCAGAGATAAATTCTTAAGCCAGTTTTTTATTCTTTTTAGTATAGGATTTTATTTTCATTTTATGTAATTTTTATTTCTTTGTAAGCATAGGTTAGACTAAGATTCATGTAAGTAAGAGAGAGATTTATGTTGAGAGTCACACCGATGTAACCTCCTCCTTTCTTCTATCGTTTCTGCAAGCAATAAAAAGGTAACTTTTTTTATGTTCTTTATTTTCATTTTCTTCTTCTTCTTTCTACTCTTCCTCTTTCAGTTTGATGATAGTCCAAGTGAGTCAAATAGCATCGGTATTGCCTTGCCTTAGCGAGTGCCATCGATAGCTCATGACGATGGATTCTTCCCTATGTTTGTATCATTTCATACTTGCTCGAAGAAGCCTTGATGATGTAATCTGAATTGGAACTGAGTTAACCTTATGAGTTATGCGCTGATCGCCTCCAGATCAAGGTAAACATGTAAGAATTCCAGGTAAGTCATCAACCAGAAAAAGGTAAGTATTTCTTTTAGGTTTTCTTTCTTTTCTTTTAATCTTTAGTTTAGATCACCTCCATCACCAAATCTCTAATATTTTTCACTTTCTTTATACAAAATTATCATCTCCTTCTATCTAACACTTTCACAATTTAACATAAATTATTATTCTTTTCTTTTCAAGAATTAAAAGAACTTTAACCATATTTGTAACTTAAAAGAGAACTTACAAAATTCTTTCATTGCTAGTTCCTCCTTGAGGATCATGACATGCATAATCACTTGCTATTGCGGTAGCATTGAGTACCTTTCAGTACTGTTATAAAGTTTTGAAATTCCGTATTTTTTGTGTGCAGGTTTTAAACTCAATCATTTGTCATCCCATCGCCAGAGCAATACACAAAGATAGAATCTGAATCTCCAATGAAAGTATAGCTTCACATCCATATACCAATGAGAACAACGTAGCTTTTGTTGGGATTCTCACTGTGTGCGGTAAGCCAAAAGGCATCCGCCTAACTTCTCATCCCAATCACGTTGACTTTTCGAGGCAAACTTCTTGAGAAGTTTTCAATGGTCTTATTGAAGGCTTTCGCAAGGTCAGGTAGCTGGATGGCATGCCATTGAAGACACACTTTGAATTCTGAATTTTTATAAATTTTTTGAAAAGCTTGGCTGACGAATTGGTGTCCATTTTCATGGATGATTAGTCAAGGTATGCCAAAGTGGTAGATCATGTGATGTTTGATGAACTTGATCACGTCAGATGTCTTTACTTCCTTCAGATGGATAGCTTCCACCCATTTTGAGAAGTAATCAGTTATAACTAAGATAAATCGATAACTTTTGAATATTGGTTGGCTGATGGGTCCTAAGATGTCCATTCCCCATATCTCAAATGGCCATGAAGAAGACGTTGGGTGAAGATGACCTGGTGCTTGATGTATAATGTCACCATGAATCTGACAAGCGTACTTCCGCCTAGCGTAGATAATAGCATCAAAAATCATCTTTGGCCAGTAATAGCCAAGTCTTCGGAGTCGGTCCCTAAGTTTGGGTCCGGGTTGGTGAGCCCCGCACGTGCTGTCGTTAGCTTCCCTGAGTGCCTCCCGTGCCTCTTTATATGAAAGGCATTGGAGTAGGATCCCATCATAAGAGTGATGATATAATATTCGCGTGATCACGTTGTAATAGAATCGAGAAGCTTTCGTTTTGATTGTAGCTGCCTTCTTAGGATCATCAGGCAGTATGCCATATAAGACAAAGTCAATGAATGGGAATAGCCATTCCTAAGTTCTAGACCTGTTAAAGTCTCGAGAACCTCTTTGCTTTGAAGATCTTCTTTTGGAATATTATTTTCTTCAAGGGCGAATTTTAGACAGTAAAATTTTGGCTGTGGGTGAGTACTTCCTCTGTTGTTCCAGCTGTAAGAGCCAATGAGGCAGCAAGAGATGCCAGCGTATCTGCATGTGCATTCTGTTACTGAGGTACATGATCGATGTAGAAGGTTTTGAACTTCTCAATCATATTGATGTAGCATTGTGGTAGGGTACTAAGTCTTCATGTCGGATTTTACTCCCTTAGGACCTGGTTGAGGATAAGCTTGGGGTCACCGTATACTCCGAGATGCTTGACACTGATCTCTTCTGCAAGTTGCATTCTGATTAACAGGGCATTATATTCTGTCAAATTATTGGAACACTGCTCAATAAATGAGAATACACGAGAAATTACGTAGTTATGTGGGGATACAAGTACCACCCCCACTCCTGCCACGATATTTCCTCTAGGGCCCATTTTTGATGCACCGTCAAAGAATAGTTGCCATACATGTTCTTCTAGGGATGCATGGGTTGTACAAACTTCAGTGATTTCATTTAAGAGATCGTCATAAAGTTTAGAGGATCCTGAAACTGGATAGTTAGCCAAGAAATCCGCCATGGCTTGACCTTTGACTGCCTTCTGTGGCATATACTGTATCTCATATTGCAAGAGCAAAATAGCCCATTCGCCAATCCGCAGTTTAGTGAGATGATTTTGTCATGTTTAATCGTAGAGGATTGACTCTGGAGATGACATGAATGCACTGGCCTATTAGGTAGTGTCACATCTTCTAGATGGTAAAGACCAGAGCTAGACATTCTTTTTTGACCAGGTTGTAATGGTGTTCAACCCCGATCATAGTTCTAATTAGGTAGTAGATCGCCTGTTTATGGTCTTGATCATTATTCTGGGCTAACAAAGCTCCCAAAGAATGACCCATAGCTCTAATATATACTGGGAAGGGTTTCCCTGATACTAGAGCTACAAGAACAGGCGAACACATGAGCTATTTTTTAATTTCCTCAAACACTTGCTGGCAAGCACTAAGACCCCTTTCTTCATCAACTTGATGAAGGGTTGGAAATATCGTGAGAGATTTGCAATGAATTTTCGGATGTAAACCAATCGTCCTTGTAACACTCTAAGTCAGAGGTTGCATTTCTTGGATGGCGCGGACCTTCTTCTAATCAAAATGAATTCCTTTGGATGTCATGACAAATCCAAGGAACTTGCCACTGGCTACCCCTAGGAAAAACTTGATTTGGTTCATCTTCAATTGGTATGCTCACATGACGTCGAATATATTCTTCAGACCTGCAAGATGGTCGCTTTTATCTTGTCTCTTCATTGTGACATCGTCGACATAGCATTCTATGATTATTCATATATGCTTGTGGAAGATTGTATTCATGGCGCATTGATATGTCGCCCCTTCATTCTTTAAGCCGAAGGGCATCACTGTGTAGCAATACACCCCTAGTGGCATTCTGAAAGATGTATGCTTCTTATTTTCAGGATATATCTTGATTTGATTATACTATAAAAAGCCGTCCATAAAGGACATCCTCTCAAATCTGCACATATTGTCGATCATGACATCGATGATCAAAAGAGAAAACTCATTTTTTGGACAAGCAGCGTGATCGAGGTGAAACCTGCACAAAAAATAGAGTTTAGAATTGATAAGGTTAGTGTGCTAAGGTTCCTCAATACTATCGCTATAGCAAGTGGCTATGCGGGTCATGATCCATAAGGAGGGAAAGTAATAGAAGTGTTTTGGTATTCTTTTTACATTACTAAATCCGGTTAAAGATTTCTTCTTAGTTTTGAAAAGATAAAGAAAATGAATCTGAGTTAGGTTAGATAAAATCAAAAGAATAAAGAAGAAGGTGTTGTTTTTTAAGTTTGTTTTTTAAAAAAAAATTAAAAGAAAAGAAAGTTAACATTGTTAGAATCTATTAAGTGTTCCTACTAGTATACTTACCTCTTAAAGCTTGACTCTCCTTGGATCTTTATCAACTTACCGAGCTTTGCTAAAAGGCGATCATCACATGGTTTACAAGAGGAGATTCACTTCAACTCCGCATTACGTCATAAAAAACCATTACATTTAAGCATGAAATGATACGAAAATAAAAGTAGATCCATCATCATAAGCCATCGATGGCACTTGCAGGAGCAAGAGTATTTTGATGCTATTAGATTCACATGGATTGTACTACAAACAAGAGGGAGAAGACTAGAGGAAGTAAAAAACAAAAAGAAGAATAACATAAAAGCATCGATCAATTAAATTGAGTAACAATGAAGAGAAGGTGAAAAAGTTCATCGACTGTCACTCTCAATACAACTCTCTCTCTTTAACTTATGAAACTGTCTTTAACCTAAGGTATAAAGAAAACAGAAATATACATTACAAAGAAAAAGAAAAAAATTAAAACCTAAACTGAACTAAAAGTAAGATCCTAGCCTACATTCTTTCTGCCATTTGCCTTCTTTAGTGGTGGTATTTATAGGAGAAATGGAGAGGAGAGAGCACAGTTATGGATAGGGTCAAATCGCTCCACCAACAAAAGCATCTTTGTCGTGGATCTGCGACAATTGCCGTGTTTCTGCGATAAACTTGACTTATCTGGAGCAGCGATTTCAGCTGTATAACCTTATCTCTTTGTTATCCTATAGTATATAGACAGAATTGTCTCTAATTTGGTAATATCTCTGTTGATTCTTCAAGCTAGCCAAATAAATCCTAATTAATCTGGGTTAATTAGAATACATTGGATCATCTCTTTCCTTTCCCCATTAATTACCCTATACACCATTAGACATTAAAATAAGTTAAATAGTAGAGTTTTGTTACAATAAAATATGGAGATGTAATAATAAATAGCCAGACTATGTGTACAATCACACCCGACACCAATCTTTCGCTCGTCCTCGAGCAAAAGAAATAAAAAAAAATCTAACTTACTTTCGTAAGAATCATGGTTGTACTTAACACATGCAACAAATCATTAAACCTCTAGGTTACCCTTAGAGGACGAGTTTTGTCTCGTGAGGATTTTCAGTAAATTACACCCACAAAATTTATAAAAGAAAGAAAAAAAATTGAAGTGTTTGTATTTTTAAAAACGCATTTTGAAAAAGAGAGAAAATATTTTAAGTATTCTTGCAAAATCAAGTAATCTATAAGTCATAGGATTACCAAACTATTCATTCCTAAATTTAGTCTCCATGCAAGAACTTGTTGTCAATTAAGATAAGGATTAAAATTGTATTTCTCACATAGTCTTTTATTTTACCTAAATCATATGCATCTTAATGATTATGAATATTTTGACTAAGAATTCTTCAATTCTAACTCTTATGCATTGTTTTAGACATATTCTAACGGAAATATCCCTTAGTTCTCTAAGGCTTTCTAATTCGCCCATGTAACAAGCCTTTAATTGGTGACTCTCAAATCAGACGGTATTAGGGCACTGGGTGAGAAACACCCCAAGGACTTAAGGACTCGAGCAAATAAGGCCACAAAACTAAGAATTTTTATTGATTATTGTTGGACCAAAGGCCATTTGCCCTAGTTTCGATGATAACAAAATATATGTAGTTATGTTTCTTATAATTTTGTTTAACTAAGTTTCAAGTTAAATTCAATTGTTGCATCTTGGCTTCTCCATTAGACTCACACGTTTAGAAGCCATGAACATGTCGATCCAAGAGCCTAAGCACATAGATGAGCTTAAGAATTAAGATTGCAAGTGAAGACTTTATATAAGATTTCTATTTTATTTTTGTATTTTAGATAGAATTTATAGTCTTTGTTAAAACCAAGATGATATAGGTTGATAACTCTTGAGATTTACACACGCACACACACATCTTTCATATTCCTACATGTTTTTGCAAAGACTTCAAAATGTTTCTCGTTTTTGTTTCAAAATGTTTCTCATTTTCATTTTCAAAAACGAGTTTCGGAGAAACCAGTTTTTGATTTAAAAAAGTATTTTTACAAAATATAGTTCTAACTTAGTTTTTGTGATGATCTCTGATCACACACTGGACTTCTATGATATAAGAACTTTATTTTGTGTTTTATATCAAAATATATTTTGTCAGAAAAATATTGCACTTCAAATGTTTAGAAAAATATTTCACTTCAAATGTTTTTCAAAATATATCTTTGGCCCAAGGTCGGTCGACCAATCGGTCGACTGTTGACAGAGAAAATTGCTCTGTCAGTCGACCGATATGCACAAAATTTTCCTTTGAGCCTTTGTGTGCACTTCGGTCGACTGACCGGTCGACCGATTGAGATGTTGGCCCAGAGGCCTTCTACTCTAGTTTTGATGATGATTAACTCATGTAGTTATGTGTACTAATAATATTGTGATGTTTAGTTTCAGATCATTAATCAAGATATTAGTTGGTGATTAGCTTCAATAAGATGGTTTGGAAGCTTTCACATGGTGATTCCAGAGCCCGAGCGTCAAGATCATTTATAGCACTCATTGGAGTCAAGCTCGGTGAATCACGAAGTTTTGGATCGAGTCGGCTTGGAGACGGCGCTCTACAAGAAGACATCGGTACCATAGTTTAGAGTTTGTTTAGATCCATTTGTAAAGATTAGAACAGTATGATATGTTCAAGTTCACAACACACACGTTTCATGTTTTGGTTTCGGTTTTCGGTTTGTTTGGTTTATCCGATCTTGGTTTTCATGAATAGATATTATATCAAAACAAGTTTACATGGTTTAATGTATATTAGATTTGGTCTATATACATGCATGCTTCAACTACTTAGACAAACTTAGTTTGATATACCTATTCATGTGTTTTAGGTTTCGTGTTTTAACAAAACATATTTTTGGAAATAAAGACAAAAACTATGATATATATATGTTTCATGTATATTGGATCTCTATCCATATACATCATGTTTAAAGTTGTTTAAATATCATGTTTTTGTATTTGGATTAGTTTTGGAAAAATCGGATGTTCATTTGGAAAATTCAAGTTTGGAAAAATACGGTTTTTGGTTTTCGGTAAAATTTATAAGTCACAAAAATGGTTCAAAATGTTTGATATTTGTGTTAAAATTTTTCACACAAGTTTGTATATCAATGTAAAATGAGAAAACTATTTTTGTGGATTTTTAGAGATTTTATGGGAACTTTTAAGACTTTAAAAATCCAGTTTTTCAGTCCCAGATTTTGGCTGCCAGGTTCTGGCGGTCGACCGTCACGGTCGACCGGGCCAGGAGCTGGTCGACCGTAGCGGTCGACCGAACGTGCACAAGATTGTGCACGTAGCCGTGTCAGTCGGCCGGTCGACCGACCGGTCTACCGACTGAGAGCAACCCACTCTCGGGTTGCTCCCGGTCGACCGAGCGGTCGACCGAACATAGAGTGTTGCTCTCTGTTTCTGGGGCCGGTCGACTGGGCGGTCGATCGGTAGCTGCCAACGGTCAAAAATCGACCGTTGGCCGGTCGACCGCCCGGTCGACCGGTAGGCCATTTCTGGCAGTTTTAGCTGCCAACGGCTATATTTTTCTAGGGGCTATAAAAACCCGATTTGTGACCAGTTTTCACCAAGAATTTTTGTGCTAATAATTTCATACTCTCCAGTGTTTTTACAGCAATCAAAAGAAGTTTTTGGGCTCTAAAGTATACAATCTATTTGGTGTTTTTCTAGGGTTTGGAAAACCAAAGAAAAGTGTTTTTGGGAAAAGAGTTTTTGATTCAACTTCTATATCTTGATTTCAGTTTTTCCCAAGAATTTTCTTTGAGTATTTGTTTTCCATTCCTTTGGTTTTCTCCACACTTGAGCTACATCTACTATCCTATTCTATAGGGTCTTTGTGTTTGTGGGAAATAGAGATTGGTTTGTGATCTTTTGATCACCAAGTTATAAACCCTATTTTTGCTTGGCTTTGTGCCTTTCCCTCATAGTGTTGAGGAGGTTGTGCAAGTGGGTTGCATCCCTTTAGTTGAGAGGTGGTCCTTGTGTAGCTTTGTGCTTATCCCTCAAGTTGTAAGGTGATAGTTTTGTTGGCTTGGTACTTAGCCTCTAGTGAGAGGTTGTGGTTGTAAAGAGAGGAGTTGAGTACTCCTAGTTATTGTATTGCCCCAAATCCTCGGTGGAGGTTCCCTGTGTGGGAGTCCTTTGTGGACAAGCTAGTGGATTCGAAATCCTTCTGGGTGAAGGCGGGGACATAGAGCTGGGTGCTCGAACCTCGAAACAAATCTTGTTTTTTGCGCTTGATCCATTGACTCTCTCTCTCTCTCTCTCTCTCTCTCTCTCTCTCTCTCTCTCTCTGTATTTACTTTGTGCATTGATTCATATTGTTATATCATATACTTGCTTGTGTGTTGTTGCAATTAGTTTTTAAATTCCGCATTTAGTTCACTAGATTAGCATTATCACCTATTCACCCCCCTCTAAGTGATTTCAATTGGTATCAGAGCCTACGCTCCTGATATTTAGGTTTAACCACCTAGGAGTGAGATCTTGGTTTGCTAATCTTCATTTGCATTTGCACACATATAGTTTGCACTCATGGATAGCCCTCCTTTGTTTGATATTTCTAGACTTGATATTTGGAAGGCCAAGATGAGTTGTCATTTGAAAGCATTAGGTAATAAAGTATATCAAGCCATTACCAAGGAAACCTACCCTAATGATAGCAAACATAAAAAGGCCAATGCATTAGCCCTTAAGACACTTAGAGCATCTCTTGATAAAGATTTCTTACATGTGTTTGCTCACTATGATTCGACTTTTGCAGTTTGGAGCATTTTGACTTCTCCCGAGCTACCAAAGATTATCGAAAAGATGAGAAGATCTAGGAGAGACAAGTCCGATGAGCATTGCCTCATGGTCCAAGGGAAAGACTCCCTTGAGGTACAATCGGACACTCAACTAGATGCTAGTTCTAGTTCATATTGCAATGATTGTTTAGAGGCTCAAGCCTTAAATTATGAACTTGCTACAAGATGTGAAAAATTACTTGAAAAATATAAACTTTTGAAAAAGGATAGTCTTGTTTTAAAAGAAGAAATGAAGGATTTGTGTTCAAGTTTTGAATTGACTTTGCAAGAGAAGGAAGAGATTGCTAGTGAACGTGACTCACTTAAATCTCAACTAGAATTTGCCCTAAAGGAAAATGAATTTTTGAAAAGCAAAAATGATTGTGATGATATTTTGAAGAACAATGAGGTTTTATCTTCAAAATTAGATTTTATTTTAAAAGATAATCATTCTTTGAAAAATGAAATTGAGTTTATTTCAAAAGAATTAGATTTAGTTTTTAAAAAAAATAAATCTTTGAAAAATGATATAGACTCACATGTTTGCCATGCTAGTGTAGCTTCACCTAGCACATCTATTGCATGCTCCACTTTATCTTCTAGTATTGAAAATGATATAAATGTTTTGAAGAAAAGTGTTGATTGTTTGGGCTCCACTTTGAGCCAATGTGTTTTGAATCATACACGTTTGGAATCTTTGTTTCGAAAGAAACAAGTTCCATCTATGCATGCACACCCTCCACGGCATACACATGCTACTCACGGTTATCACCATCACTTGTATCTCATGTGTACACTTGTACACATTGTGGACGTAAGGGCCACCTTGCTAGATTTTGTTATGATCGTACACATGATGAAAATTTAGCAAATAATTTTGTTTGGGTTAGGAAAGGTACTAACCCCTATGGACTCAAAAAAGAATGGGTATCAAAGACCACCCCTATGATATTTGATATAGGTGTGGGCTCTCGCATCACGTGAGAGTGGTGGTACCTTGGAGTGGATGCGTTCCGAGCTTCATGATGACCATTTGGATGCATCACTTTCAAGGAAAGGTTTGGTGGGAAGACCACCTTGGTTTGGAGAACTAGAGAGATGCCTTCATAGGTTTTGGTATCGATCTCTAACTCCCATTTTTATTTACATACTTTCACATCATTGATTTATAGCATGTCATGTTTTATTGTTCATTATGCTTATGCCATGTTCATTAGATTAGTGATATACATGTTTAGTTATTTGAGATCACCCTTGATTATATGGACCATTATTTTTGTATTCTCACCATTGTTTAGCTATTATGTATATCATAGTTCTAATAACATGTGGATTTACATAATGATTGTCTTTATGTTTATCATGTTGACTTATGTCCCGTTTTATGCTTCATGATTTGATTACATGTTTAGGTGTTAGTTTTCATTAAAACTAGAATATATACTTGTACATATAGTGGGCCACAAATAAATCTTTATATGTTTGTGATTGAATGCCTATTTGTACCCATTAGATGTTCTAGTATGATCTAGTTTTGATGATTCATGCATTTTAAACTTGTATTCCCATTTTGGATATGTTTTTATGATTATGTGTTTTAACTTCATGTATATGTCTATCTTGTCTAAACTATTGATTATACATATACATCCTTTGAGCCACGTGCCTAAATGCATATACATTTGTGGACTCGTTATGTTTTGGATATGTATGTATACTTTAGTTTATACTTGACATACATATGCCTTGAAGAATTCGTGTTTCATGTTTTCATGTTTAAAGGAATGTCAATTGAGCTTAATTGAACTCTTTCATGATTATGATCTTCACATTTTATTTATACACTCACCTTTCTTGTTTACTCATGCTTTGTTTTCATGAGTCATATTCATGCTTCATTGACTTTGAGTGTTGGCTATCATGTGGATTTCTTGTTTCATGAAAAACAATTTTGTTTTATTCCTTACTTGAAGGATTTCGTACTAGTTTACAAGTTTTTCCATTTAACTAGTTTTGATATTCTTCGTTTTGGTAGAGTTTTTCAAACATTCAATATTTTCAAATCTATTTTGAAAACCCCTACCTTCCACGGGCGGTTGGATGGGCGACCATGCCTTGTATGTTTAAATGAAAATCATTTTAATCATGAGCATGATTGGGTGGTAGGTTATATGAGATATACATTTGATATTATTGTTGTTTCAATTGGTATCATTGGATTCTTTCAATTGGTATCAATATTGACATTTCTTGTATACTCATATATTTTTATGTATGTATGCTTTCATTTCAAATGGTATCAATTTCGATTGGTATCAAACTTTTCATACATATATATGTTTTATTTGCGCTTCCTATATTCCTATATTATCGAGCACAAATCTTGTTTAAGCTAAAGCTTGAGTTTTATTTATGTTTCAATTGATTAGTTTTCAATTGGTATGCATAGTTTTAGTTGGTATTTCATAAAGGGGGAGAAAACTCGTATTTTATCTTTCAATTGATATGATATTTGTTTACTTATCAATTGGTATCAAGATTTTTGTTTTTCAATTGGTATAGTTTCACTTTTAATTGGTATTATTAATATGCACTTCATTGACACATTTTTAATTGGTATCATAATAAAGGGTGAATCAAAACAAACAGACCCCTTATTGATATCGTTTTTGTTTTAGACCAAAAGGGGGAGAACATCCCTTTATTGATTCTTTGTTTTGAACAAAAAGGGGAGAAGAATATGTTTTTATTTGTTTTGTTTTTAACCCCTTTGTTGATGATTGACAAAAAGGGGGAGAAGAATTTGAGTTTATATGAATTTTTTTATGCATGTTTTATGTTTTTATTAAGTTCAATTGGTATCAAAAGCATTATTTAAAGAACATGTTTATTTTTGGTATCAAGAGCTTGTAAACGGTATCATTAGTTTTGTTTTGCAATTGGTATCAAGAGCTTGTTTTGAAAATTTATTTGTTTTATTTAATTGGTATCAAGATCAAGTTTTGAAAATTTATGTGTTTTATGCATGTTGATGCATACATGTTTATGAACATTCATTGCATATTTGATTGTTTATTAGATGCATGAGTTAAGGGAGAGCTTCTTTGAAGCTTAACTTTAATCCATGCATATATAACTCCATGAGTTTTGTCATCATCAAAAAGGGAGAGATTGTTGGCCCAGAGGCCTTCTACTCTAGTTTTGATGATGATTAACTCATGTAGTTATGTGTACTAATTGTGATGTTTAGTTTCAGATCATTAATCAAGATATTAGTTGGTGATTAACTTCAACAAGATGGTTTGGAAGCTTTCACATGGTGATTCCAGAGCCGAGCGTCAAGATCATTTATAGCACTCATTGGAGTCAAGCTCGGTGAATCACGAAGTTTTGGATCGAGTCGGCTTGGAGACGGCGCTCTACAAGAAGACATCGGTACCATAGTTTAGAGTTTGTTTAGATCAATTTGTAAAGATTAGCACAGTATGATATGCTCAAGTTCACAACACACACGTTTCATGTTTTGGTTTTGGTTTTTAGTTTGTTTGGTTTAACCGATCTTGGTTTTCATGAATAGATATTATATCAAAATAAGTTTACATAGTTTAATGTATATTAGATTTGTTCTATATACATGCATGCTTCAACTACTTAGACAAACTTAGTTTGATATACCTATTCATGTGTTTTAGGTTTTGTGTTTTAACAAAACATATTTTGGAAATAAAGATAAAAACTATGATATATATATGTTTCATGTATATTGGATCTCTGTCCATATACATCATGTTTAAAGTTGTTTAAATATCATGTTTTTGTATTTGGATTAGTTTTGAAAAAATCGGATGTTCATTTGGAAAATTCAAGTTTGAAAAAATACGATTTTTGATTTTCGGCAAAATTTATAAGTCACAAAAATGGTTCAAAATGTTTGATATTTGTGTTGAAAATTTTCACACAAGTTTGTATATCAATGTAAAATGAGAAAAATATTTTTGTGGATTTTTAGAGATTTTATGGGAATTTTTAAGACTTTAAAAATCCAGTTTTTCAGTCCCAGATTTTGGCTGCCAGGCTCTGGCGGTCGACCGTCACGGTCGACCGGGCCAGGAGCCGGTCGACCGTAGCGGTCGACCGAACGTGCACAAGATTGTGCACGTAGCCGTGTCAGTCGGCCGGTCGACCGACCGGTCGACCAACTGAGATCAACCCACTATCGGGTTGCTCCCGGTCGACCGAGCGGTCGACCGGACATAGAGTGTTGCTCTCTGTTTCTGGGGCCGGTCGACCGGGCGGTCGACCGGTAGCTCCAACGGTCAAAAATCGACCGTTGGCCGGTCGACCAACCGGTCGACCGGTAGGCCATTTCTGGTAGTTTTAGCTGCCAACGGCTATATTTTTCTAGGGGCTATAAAAACCCCATTTGTGACCAGTTTTCACCAAGAATTTTTATGCTAATAATTTCATACTCTCCAGTGTTTTTACAGCAATCAAAAGAATTTTTGGGCTCTAAAGTATACAATCTATTTGGTGTTTTTCTAGGGTTTGGAAAATCAAAGAAAAGTGTTTTTGGGAAAAGAGTTTTTGATTCAACTTTTATATCTTGATTTCAGTTTTTTCCAAGAATTTTCTTTGAGTATTTGTTTTCCATTCCTTTGGTTTTCTCCACACTTGAGCTACATCTACTATCCTATTCTATAGGGTCTTTGTGTTTGTGGGAAATAGAGATTGGTTTGTGATCTTTTGATCACCAAGTTGTAAACCCTATTTTTGCTTGGCTTTGTGCCTTTCCCTCATAGTGTTGAGGAGGTTGTGCAAGTGGGTTGCATCCCTCTAGTTGAGAGGTGATCTTTGTGTAGCTTTGTGCTTATCCCTCAAGTTGTGAGGTGATAGTTTTGTTGGCTTGGTACTTAGCCTCTAGTGAGAGGTTGTGGTTGTAAAGAGAGGAGTTGGGTACTCCTAGTTATTGTATTGCCCCAAATCCTCGGTGGAGGTTCCCTGTGTGGGAGTCCTTTGTGGACAAGCTAGTGGATTCGAAATCCTTCTGGGTGAAGGCGGGGACGTAGAGCTGGGTGCTCGAACCTCGAAACAAATCTTGTTGTTTGCGCTTGATCCATTGACTCTCTCTCTCTCTCTCTTGTATTTACTTTGTGCATTGATTCATATTACTATATCATATACTTGCTTGTGTGTTGTTGCAATTAGTTTTTAAATTCCGCATTTAGTTCACTAGATTAGCATTATCACCTATTCACCCCCCTCTAGGTGATTTCATGAGAGACCTTTGCTTTCGGTTGGGCACGGTCGACCATCAGAGAGCTTAGCTCTCTGTTTGGTTTAAACGAACGACCGGGCGGTCAACCGCTAACCCCAACGGTCGAAAATCTAGCCGTTGGCAGTCGACCGGCTGGTCGACCGACAGAACAATTTTGTTCTAATTTTTCCCAACGGCTATTTTCTGATGTGACTTTTTTTGGATCACATCCCAAGCATGCTTATTATATGATTGTCTCAGGGTGGGTTTATTCTAGTTGATTTGACCATTGAACATGAAAATCATATTGTGACGCACAGACGAGCTTTCAACACTGGTGATAATCAAATCATTCACATCGGACCAATTGGATTCGATAATATAAGAGTGAGTATCATGGATCCACTGGATATGGATGCTCTTCTACCAATTTCACATAATGACAACCGTCCGTGATGCTATTAGTAGTTTTGTGTGATGGCCTAAGAAACTTATCACTTTGGATACACGAGTATGTTTATCATAATTAAAGCATAACTTTAAATTTTAAATTAAATGTGCACAATTTTATTTGACCATTGTATCATGACAGGCAAAGGCTAAAGGGGAAGAGGTGGTATAGGCTGTGACTCCACAGAGCTTGAAGACATTTCTAGAGTCAGTCAATTAGCCAGTGACTACACCACCAGATAGCAAACTGGCGAAGTGGCTGCATATGCACGAGGTATGGGAGAGGGATGAATGGCCATATACTTTGAGCGTAATGACCTCGAGAGGTTCATAGGCCGCCAGGAGATAAGCGAGGCATGCATCTGTTTGTACATGAAGTGAGTAATTAGTGTATGTTTTTTTAATTATCAAAATAATAATTGTTTTATATTTAACCCATCTTGGTAATTTCTTATAATTTTAGGTACTTATATGATTAGTGTGTGGACATGGGCTTGAGTCACTTGTATGATTTTATTTGTCCATACCATATAGCACTTGTGGCTAGCCATATAGATGAAACAGAGTTGAAAGCTCACTATGTCAATGACACATTGCAAAGAGGTGGATAGACCAACTGATTGTATTTTGCACTATATAATACGGGGTAAGCATTGATATTCTAATAATAAAATTTAATTGTCATATACATTTAATTCTCATATATGAATTTATCTTGTAGTGGTCATTGCAGTCTGTGTATAATTGACACGAGCTCTTCTCTTATATACTGGTTGGACTCGTTGGGGTGCGATGTGCGGAAAGATATCAAGAAAGTAATTAATTTGTGAGTACTTAATCTTGTTTATATTTATTAATGCATCAAATACTTCTAAAATATTTATTACTAATCTTGTTTATTTTCTATAATTTTTAAATCGGTCGTTCACCATGTTGAATCCGAGACGACGGGGTAGACTTACTTCATGGAAGAGGATTCAAGTAATTATTTCAGAAATCAACAAATTTTTTTTAAGTTTTAAATTTTGCTTAGCTTATATATTTCAATTCTTATAGTGTCCCCGTTAACCAGATTCCATTGTGTGTGGATATTATATTATGATGTTTATGTGTCAAATCATTAGTTTGTAATTTAATCTTATTCCAAGAAAGGTATAATCTTCTGAACTTTTGAAAATTTATGCTTTTTTGTTAGTGTTTACAATTAACATAAATAAAAATTAAATATGTTTACAGTGTTGGCCCAAAGACCATTAGCCCTAGTTTTGTTGATAACAAAACATATGTAGTTATGTTTCTAACAATTTTGTTTAACCAATTTTCATGTTAATTGATTGAGGCAAAACCTGCACACAAAATAAAGAAGTTCAGAACTTAGAATGAAGATGTGCAAGTGCTCAATTCTTACCGCTATAGCAAGTGGCTATGCGGGTCGTGATCCACAAGGAGGGTTTTGCGATAGAAGTGTTTACGTTTCTTTATTGAAATCTTAATGAAGATAAAACGAAGATTCTTCTTTGGTTAAAGTTAAGAAAATGAAAAAGAGTTAATAGTTAAAGTTAAGAAGAAAGTGGTAGAATAGAAAGTGGAGAAAATTAGAAAGCGACTATGTACAAATGATTATTTACAAAGAAGTGAAAAGGAGTGATGAAGGAAGTGGGTGTTGGTGATTTAATTTACAAAATAAATGAAAAGAAAGAAAAGGAAGAAATACTTACCTAGATTGATTGATGACTTACCTGAAAACCTTTGCATGTTCTACCTTTGTTTAGGAGGCGTTCAACGCATAGATCATAAGCCCGAGCTCAGTCCCCGTTCGCATTATATCATCAAGTCTCGCACAAGCATGAAGTGATACGTCTTGAGGAGGAGAACGTCTTCATGAACTATCGTTGGCACTCACATAACATCGTTATACTTGTGCTTTGGAATTCACTTGTAAACTCAACAAAAACAAACGAGGTAAAGTAGAAGAGGAAGATGAAAACAAATGAAAATGAAAGTAAATAAGAACATAAAAATGTTACCTTTTATTGCTTGAAACGATGGAAGAAAGGAGGAGGGTACATCGGTGTCACTCTCAACATATGCCTCTCTCTCTCTTACTTACATGAATCATCATCTAACCTAAGCTTACATACAATTTACATAAAAAGAAAAGAAAAACCTAAACTAAGAAATGGAAAACTTGGCTAAATCCTATCTCTGCATGGCCGTCCCATTTCAGCGAACATACTGGCTTTTTATAGGCAAAACCCTAACCATCAGGATCCCGGGGAGATCGAGGGAGCAAATGCTCCCCTAACTCCCCAACCAAGCCGCGAAAACGCGGCTTGGGCCGCGTTTGCGCGGCCAAGGTGTGGCCAGATGGCCACACCCTGTTGGTGGGTCGTTCTGGTGTTTCCTTCTGACTTTATCCTTTGTTGGATTTTCAGTTTGAGTCCCGGAGTGTGACGAAATGGCCTTGGATTCTTGGCTTTAACCGATCGATTCTGAGAGGATTCTTCTCAACCGATTTTCAACCTCTTGATTTTGCCCTGATTTACTAAGTGCGAATTAACTCTGATTTAATTCAGAATTTTGGTGGGCTTTGGGCTCATTTCTCTTCATCTCCTTAAAGAATGGGCCTGCAAATAAATTAAGCAATTAATTAAGACAACGCAAAGTTTTATTCAGAATAAGTATGGAAATATAATATTAAATATGCAACATTAGCGACCAATCACACCCCCATACCTATCTTTTGCTCGTCCTCGAGCAAAACAACTAAACTATACTAAGGATTATTGGACCACTTTCGCAGGTCACGCGATTGCACTGAGCATGTGCAACAAGCCGTTAAACCTCTAGGTTTCCCTAGAGGACGAGTTTTGTCTCGTGAGGGTTTTCAGCGGATTGCACCCACAAAATCCATAAAGAAAAAGAAATAAAGAGTTGGTATTTTCGAAAAGCATTTTGAAAGAGAAAAATATTTGAAATATAATTGTAAGATTTAAGTAATCTATAAGTTATAGGAAAACTGAATTTTTCATTCCTACACTTAGTCTCTATTCAAAAATTTGTTATCAATCAAAGTAAGGAGTCAAATTGTACTTCTCATCTAGTTTATTACTTTACCCTAAGTCATATGCACCTTGTGACTGTGAAAATTTTTACAAAGGGTTCATTAACTCTAACTCTTATGCCTTATTTATATATATCTATTTTTTTGGTGGTATTATTCCTTAGTTCTATTAGGCTTTCTAATCTGCCCATGTAACGAGCCTTTAATCGATGACTCCCAAACCAAACGGTCTTAGGGCACCGGGTGAGAAGACACCCCTAGGACTTAAGGACTCGAGCAAATAAGGCCACAAAACTAAAAATTTTATTATATGAACCTCTTTTAGGCGTGAATACTTATGCTTTATTAGGCACAAATACCCAGCTTAATCAGAGGAAATTTTTTTTTTCTCTAACTTATCAAATCATCTTTCGCATAAATACTAAGGCTTGCTTAGGCCAAAGCACCTAGCTAATCAATAATTAGATTTGTTTATCTTTTTTTTTTCAAACTTATCTAATTATCTTTCGCATAAATACTAAGGCTTGCTTAGGCTAAAGCACCTAGCTAGTCAATAATTAGATTTGTTTATTTATTTATTTTTTTATATTTTTTTATAAGGCATAAGAATCTTTGTTTTTGAACCCTAAGTGTGTAAGTGTATGAAGTGTGCATATTTCATCAAGGTAAAGATCAAGACTAAATTACTTTGACAAATTATCTTCCTAACCCTAAACATCAAACAAATAATCTTATTTTGACCAAGTATAAGAAATCCTAATTTGGATTTTCCTATTCCTTAAAATTGACTTAATTTCTTACAAAAAATATGTCAAAATATTGTTTCTATTTTTCAAAAAGTTTTTAAAAGTAAAGAAAATGTTAATTTTTTTTTATTTTTTTATTTTTTAATAAAAGAAAAACCTAAGTTATGTTAGACCCTCTCCCACACCTATCTCATGCATTGTCCTCAATGTATGAATTAATGCATAGATGCATGAAAAAGAAGAAAGGGAAGGAAAATGTTACCTTAAGGTGGTGGTTCCGGAGGTGGTCTGATTGGTCCACGAAATGCGGCCCAATCTATTTTTTGTGGAGTTCGGAGGAACCCACCAGAAATATCACTAATATAACCCATTAAGATTGTGTATCCATGAAGGATTTTTATTAAGTATTTGACCCCATCTAATTTCCAAATTCCATAACTGATTTCAGAGTCAAATTTGTCAACCACCTCGTCCCAGAATGGAGTGTGAAAAGATAGAATAATTGACTTGGATTCAGGAAGTACAGGAACTAATACCGACTCAGGAAGGTGACTTAAGTCAAGTAAAGGTTCAGGAGTCGAAATAGGTTCAGGAATTGGGTCCAAGTTAAGAAATTGAAACTCAAGTCCACAATTATTTTCCAACAATGGAATTGTGACTTAATGTTGGTGATTCAAGTTCATGAATGATAGGTGGGGGAATCAAAACTGACTCGAAAACATTACTCAAGTTTGGTAATAAAACAGGAGTCAATATTGATTCAGAAAGTTGAACTGGATCACAGATTTGGGAATCTAGGTCACATATCTCATTGAGTTCAATATCAAAAAAATGATAACTTGCCAATTTATCAATGGGATTTTCAAGATTATAAAATTGGTCAAGTTCAATATGATCATCAAAGATGGGTGATTCAATTTCATGATGAATTGGCACAGGATCCAATGTTGACTCGGGAAAAAGATTGAAATCAGGTGTAGATACCGGAGTCATTATTGAATCAGGAAGTAAAATTGAATCACTAAGTTCTAGTTCATGATCATATTCATTTTCAAGTTCTATTTCAGGCAAGGGATAACTTGCCAAACTATTAATTTCATTTAGAGTTTGGGCAAGTTCAAATGGTTGTTCTGAAATGGAATCTTGATTTCCAAAACTACATGACTCTTCGGCTCTAACAGAATGGTAAGTGACATCAGAACGGTGGGAACGTAGAGATTCGACCATCATATCTATGTCACGATTACGAACGTTTTGAGCCTGAGTCATGGCTTCAAGCATCTTTTCATAGTTGATAGGCTCATTGTTTTGATGAAAAGATGAAGTATTGTCTTGGAATTGGTGGTGAAATTGTGAGTCCATCAGATTTTGGGATTTTTGTTTGGACTCACACATACTCATTTCCAAAATTGATAGTTTCCTATTTTGGACTGGTGGAACTGAGTATGAATCTTGAAAATATTGTGGACTAGGTGGAGAAGGAGGACAAGTTGGTTGAAAATTATGCTCGGGGGAGGTGAATCCCCACTGACTCGGTGAAGAGTTGAAATCATTATGGAAATTATAGTTATTAGATTGGGGGTATGGGTTATATTGATTCGGATAAGACCAATCCGACACACTAGGTTGGTTAAAGTTATGATATGCCGGGTTGGTAATATCCGAAAATGAAGTCGGTGTGTAATATGGATTATTATTGAAGTTGAAAAAATTATTATAAGCCATATCACACAATGGAATAATAAACAAAAAGAAAGAAAAAAACAAGCAAAGAAGCAAACAAATAAAAGGAAAATTTTCTAACTAGGTTAGGGTAGACCTATGACCTAGACGACTCCTAACTGATTAGACTGTCCATGGGAGGTTTAATGCAGACTTTGACCACAAGCTAATCAGCCAGGTCAGGGCAAGGTTGGTGGGAGGTTTTCCGTCAAAGACGTTCCTTAATTAAATAACCACCAACCTTCGGGCTTTCGGCCCTTAATCCCTTTCCTAGACACTGATTTGGCAGGAGTCAAATTCTAACACTTTTCCCCCTTAGGATAATCTCCTAATTGAGTCTGAGATGTCCCTAGGGCCAACGTCTACTTTTTTTTTAGTTAGGCTTGGGTTAGTGAGTGCTTGGAATCTGATTTTTGGGCTAAGGAAGGGTGATTAAATCCCCACCTTATCTTGTTAATGGGTGGTGCCCTTAAAATCAATTTGTGCAAGTGTACAAGATAAATAAGATTCACTCAAAGCGATATAAATCAACCAAGAAGTGAGTCCTATGCTAAATGCAATGCAAACATACCTTGCTCCAGCACTCTTCAACAGTAAAAATAAATGAATTGAAAAGACACGTGCCTAAAATGCAAACGTCTAATCAATTTTTTTATCTTTTCAACAAATGTTTTACTGTTGATTATTAGCAGGCTTATGTGATGGCATATAAGAAAAAGTAAAGTTGCAAAAAACTAGAATTTGCAAAGCAAGCAACCCTACAAAAACACGTTAGTAGTCCACTCCTTTTTGCCGCGTTTTCACGGCGTTGGCCGCGGATCCGCGGCAAAACAGAGGGCACTTGGTCTCTGCTTTCTAGAGCAGAGGCCCAAGGCCACTTATATGTTAATGCAACTTTAATTTCCTGCTTTGCTTGCCCTTAACCTGCAACAGAGAAGAAAATTCGTTTAGTTCTAAAAAATTTTCAAAAAAAATCAGATTTCAATAAAAACAACGTTACCCTCCCCGGCAACGGCGCCAAAATTTGATTGAGGCAAAACCTGCACACAAAATAAAGAAGTTCAGAACTTAGAATGAAGATGTGCAAGTGCTCAATTCTTACCGCTATAGCAAGTGGCTATGCGGGTCGTGATCCACAAGGAGGGTTTTGCGATAGAAGTGTTTACGTTTCTTTATTGAAATCTTAATGAAGATAAAACAAAGATTCTTCTTTGGTTAAAGTTAAGAAAATGAAAAAGAGTTAATAGTTAAAGTTAAGAAGAAAGTGGTAGAATAGAAAGTGAAGAAAATTAGAAAGCGACTATGTACAAATGATTATTTACAAAGAAGTGAAAAGGAGTGATGAAGGAAGTGGGTGTTGGTTATTTAATTTACAGAAATAAATGAAAAGAAAGAAAAGGAAGAAATACTTACCTAGATTGATTGATGACTTATCTGAAAACCTTTGCATGTTCTACCTTTGTTTAGGAGGCGTTCAACGCATAGATCATAAGCCCGAGCTCAGTCCCCGTTCGCATTATATCATCAAGTCTCGCACAAGCATGAAGTGATACGTCTTGAGGAGGAGAACGTCTTCATGAACTATCGTTGGCACTCACATAACATCGTTATACTTGTGCTTTGGAATTCACTTGTAAACTCAACAAAAACAAACGAGGTAAAGTAGAAGAGGAAGACGAAAACAAACGAAAATGAAAGTAAATAAGAACATAAAAATGTTACCTTTTATTGCTTGAAACGATGGAAGAAAGGAGGAGGGTATATCGGTGTCACTCTCAACATATGCCTCTCTCTCTTACTTACATGAATCATCATCTAACCCAAGCTTACATACAATTTACATAAAAAGAAAAGAAAAACCTAAACTAAGAAATGGAAAACTTGGCTAAATCCTATCTCTGCATGGCCATCCCATTTTCAGTGAACATACTGGCAATTTATAGGCAAAACCCTAACCATCAGGATCCCGGGGAGATCGGGGGAGCAAACGCTCCCCCTAACTCCCCAACCAAGCCGCGAAAACGCGGCTTGGGCCGCGTTTCCGCGGCCAGGGTGTGGCCAGATGGCCACACCCTGTTGGTGGGTCGTTCTGGTGTTTCCTTCTGACTTTATCCTTTGTTGGATTTTCAGTTTGAGTCCCGGAGTGTGACGAAATGGCCTTGAATTCTTGGCTTTAACCAATCGATTCTGAGAGGATTCTTCTCAACCGGTTTTCAACCTCTTGATTTTGCCCTGATTTACTGAGTGCGAATTAACTCTGATTTAATTCAGAATTTTGGTGGGCTTTGGGCTCATTTCTCTTCATCTCCTTAAAGAATGGGCCTGCAAATAAATTAAGCAATTAATTAAGACAATGTAAAGTTTTATTCAGAATAAGTATGGAAATATAATATTAAATATGCAACATTAGCGACCAATCATTAATTTATTGCTGCATTTTAGCTTCACTAAAAGAATCACACGTTTAGAAGCCATGAACATGTCGATCCCAGAGCCTAAGCACATAGACGAGCTCAAGGATCAAGATTACAAAGTGAAGACTATATACAAGATTTGTATTTTTGCTTTTTACGTTTTAAATAGGATTTATAGTCATGTGTTAGAACCAAAATGATATAGGTTGATAGCTTTTGAGATTGACTCTCACACACATTTCATTCCTATACTCATGTGTTTTTAAAAGACTTCAATATGATTCTCTTTGTCATTTTCAAAAACGTATTTTGAAAAAATCATTTTTCGATTTAGAAAAGTTTTTTTTATAAAATATAGTTTTAACTTTGTTTTGTGTTGATCTATGATCACACAATGGTCTTATCAAGTTCTAAGAACTCTATTTTATATATAGATCAAAGTATATTTTTGTCAGAAAAAGATAGACATCAAAAATATTTTTCAAGATATATCTTTGGCCCCAGGTCAGTCGACCGACCGGTCAACGTAGACAGAGCAAAATTGCTCTATCGGTCGACCGAGCGGTCGACCAATATCTTTGAAGTGCTTTGTGTACACTTGGTCGACCGTTCGGTCGACCGATTAAGAGAGCCTTGCTCTCGGTTTGGCATGATCAACCGACCGGTCAACCGATAAAGAGATTTGCTCTCTGGTTGGGATTTACAATCGACCGACTTGTCGACCGATAACCCCAATGGTCAGAAATCTGATCGCTCACGGTCGACCGACCGGTTGACCGATAGAAGACTTTTCTTCTGATTTTTCCCAATGACTAGTTTTCTGATGGGACTTTTTCTGGGTCAACTTCCAATGGATTTGTGGGTTTTACTCCTCAGGTTATCATACCCTATATATATGGGTACTGTAGAAAAATCTCATAACAAGTTTTTATGATAAAAATTAAGTTTTAAAGACCATATCATATATTCTCAAAATGATTTTCATTTGAGCCAAAAATTCCATACACTTGATTTTTAGCTTCTGCCTTCCCTCTACATCTTTACAAGCTATTTTCACCACACAATCCCAAAGAGATTCTCCTCATCATCTTGGTTATAGGATTGTGCTTGTGAGCCATTTGTGATTAAAAGAAGATCACTGTTTTTCTTTAATTGTGAAGTTGTAGAGGTTGCGGCCTCAAGTGAGCTTGTGAGCTCGATTGTTGGTGTTACGGCACCGAGAGAAGGACTAGTGAGTTCATAGAGTTCTAGTGAGAACTTGTACGAAGTTTGATGATTGAGTGAGATCGGTCATAGTGAAAATCCATCATAGTGGTGAAGCCGGGGACGCAGAGCAGTGGCTCGAATCTCGGAACATATCATTGTGTTTGCGATTGCTTACTCTCTCTCTCTCTCTCTAACTCTACTCCTCTCTCTCCCTCTCTCTTTACATACTTGATTCTTTACTCGTTTACTCATTTGCAAGTATTTCTTGTGTTATGATTGATATTTGCTAGGTTGTTATCAAGTAATTTTTAATTCTGTATTATTTGCCATTAAATATAGCCATCACCTATTCACCCCCCTCTAGGTGATTTACAATTGGTGTCAGAGCCTAACCCTAGATTTGGTTTAACCACCTCAGGGAAATCCTTTCATTTGGCTATATTCATTTGTTACATTTGCTATTTGTTTTTGAACTCATACTTATTTTCATGGCATCACACGATTTCTCTAGCAACAAGTCCCCACTCAAATTTGATGGGTTGAACTTTCCAATTTGAAAAGTAAAGATGAACCTCTTCCTCAAGTCACTAGGGGTTAGAGTAGTTAAGGCTATAACCAAGGAATTTATTAAGCCTCACAGTGATGAGGATACATGATCCTAAGTAACCGCTAAACACTATGAGGCCAATGCTAAGGCACAATATACTCTCACACAAGTATTAAATGATGATGATCTTTCCCTTATAATTAATTGCAAATCTGTTTAATGAAGTTTGGAATGATTTAATCATCACTCATGAGGGAACATCGCAAGTCAAGAGATCTAAAGTTGACTTGCTTCTCAATATGAAAATTTCTACATGCTTGAAAATGAAAGCATTGATGAGATGCGTACTCGATTCACCAAGAGTTACTAACAACTTATCTTCTTTAGGTGACACCATTGACAATGACCAGAAATTAGGAAGGTCATTAGAGCTCTCGCCAAAGCTTGGGAAGTGAAGGCCACAACATTAAAGGAGCTCAATGATAGGGATGAAATGGACTTCTCGGGATTCATCGAAAATCTCAAGACACATGAGATGGAGATGAAAGTGCGAGAAGAAAGGGAGCCTCCAAAGAAAAATCCATAGCTTTTAAGGCTACTCCCTCATCCGTTGATGAAGAAGATTCATCCAAAGATGGTGATGAAGAGTTTGCCATACTCATTAGAAAAGTGGGCAAAATGTTTTATAAGAAAGAAAGACAAAGTAACTTTCGAAAAAGAAGACCTCAAGGAAGAGTTGAAAAGAAGAAGGAGGAGATGGATCCTTGCTTTCATTGCAAGAAGACGAGCCATTTCATTGAGGATTGCCCCCCACTCAAGCCACTACCTCGAGGAATATGCTTAAGAAGAAGAAGGCGATGATAGCTACATGGGATGATTTGAAAACAGAATCCGAAGAGAAAATTGATACCGCACATGTTTACTTCATGGCAAACGGAGAGAAGACTTCCAAGGTAAATCTCCAAACCTCTCTAGAAGATGATGATTTAACCATGGATTAACTTTCACAAGTTATTAAAGAATTGCAAAATAGGTATGAAATTTCTCTTTCTCAAAACAAAAAATTGAAAAAGAAATTTTTTTAAAGAATAAATTAGATATTATTTTTAAAGAGAAAAATGAATTATTTATTTTTTTGAGAAAATGAAAAAAGATTTTGATAAATATGAACTTGTTTAAGGGCAAAATCCCTAATATTGCTTTTAATAAAAATAAATTTTTGGATATCCAAAAACGTATTGATGTTTTGGATACCACTTTAAAAAAATGTGCATTTGATATGAATAAATTTAGTTTCATGTCTCCAAAAGAAAAAAAACCCAAAGGAAACATACATCTCATTCATCTCATACACAACATGAAAAACATGCAAAACATACACATACACATCAACACAAGCATGCTTTCATGTATGGTAAAGTGTACACTTGTGCACATTGCAGCCGCAAAATCCATTTAACAAAATTTTGTTATGCCAAGTTACATATTATAAACAAAAATGTTTGGGTCTGCGAAATTACTACCCTATAGGACCTAAAAAGATTTGGGTACCAAAAAACACACCCAACTTGATTGATGTAGGTGTGTCATCCTCCTCCAAGACATAGGGGGAGATGGTGCCTTGGTGGTGGATGCATTGGAACTCAAAAGATCAACCAAAGTATTGCATTGCTATCAAGAGACACCTCTTTTGGAGATTGCCTATGGTTCAGTAACATCTTGACTTGAAAATTTCAATTCTAGCTAGATCTATATATGCATAAGAATAACTAGCTTCTCATGTTTGTTAATATGTTTTAGTTGTGTATATACATATATTTTTTTTAGCTTGCTTATACTTGAGCTACTCTTTTAACATTGCTTTTGTTCTTTATACTAGCCCATGGATTGCTTGCCCATGTTTATAGTGTTTACCCATGCTCATTTGGTTGATGGATATCTTTTCATGTATATGTACAATAGATTGATTTATTTATTCATATACATGTATATATATATTTTGTGTGTATATCGATTGTGTGTTTGGGTATCCTATTTAAACCATTTTTAAGCAATATATTAATATAGCAATTATGCACCTCAACTCTTATCTAGAGGAATGACGAGGAGAAGTTCAGAACCCGTTAAGGATATTCGACTTCAATATCTTGGTTTTTAATTGCTTAAATGAGTTAATTATTGCAAAATGTATTTTTCATATGATAAAAAAAAATTGTTTTGATATCATTTTCATGCGTTTTCCATGCCTATAAGATTTGTGGTATTTTATCTCTGTTTTTAAATAAATATATCCTAGTTAAAATAGTTTTATCAAAACCTTTGTTTCACATTTCCTTTAGTCTATTTTTGGGGGTATCCCAGTCGACTCACGGTCGACCGAGTTGGCCTGAAATAGGGCCGGTCGACCGAGCAGCCGACTGAGGTAAACTGAAATAAGAAAATTTTATTTTTGGGCTTAAGTCGTCGACCGACTGTAACCAAATTGCTCTCGGTTAGGCCCGGTCGACCGCCGGTCGGGTCTGAGCTGTATTTTACCCGTTTTAAACCCTAGTTTTTCTAACTCTCTCTCTCTCACTTTTTCTTCTTCAGCTGCATCCCTCTTTTCCTCCTCCCCATTTTCTCTCAGCCTCTCTCCCCCAAACACCCTCTAACTCAAATTTCTTCAAAAATTTGTTGGATTCAACTTTTTCTCACCAAATTTCTTGATTTCCAAGTGGAAATATCTGATTTTTCAAGGTAAAAACCCTAGATTTCTCAATATTTTCTTATTTCTATTTTGTTCATCACTTTCTCTCAAAATCACGCCAAAATTTGTGATCTTTATTATCTTTTCTTCACCATGTCTAAAAGATCCAGAACTGAAAAGGGGAAACAAGTTGATCTTCTATATCTTCCTTTGTTTCTCAAAATGCTTCACATAAATTTTCTATTATTCACAATAAACATATGATGGCTGGTAGGTTGGTGGTGCTTGCTGACTTTGAGCACCTAAATCTTGCACAAATCTTGAACACCAGCTCTTTAGAATATTTAGTCACCATCAAGGAACCTGACAACCAGAGCTTGTCCATTACTTTTACTCTAACCTGTATTTTAAAGAAAATCATATCAGATCTAGAGTCTTGGGAAAAGAAATCAACATCTCTTTAGATAAATTTGCCCATCTGCTACGCCTCTCCTGTGAGGGTGTAAACATTTACAATATTGATTTAAATGACTTTGAGTACCCTGACGGTGAGTCTGCCCTCACCGCCTCTCTACTATTCCATGGCAATGACAACCCGGGCTTAGTTAGGAATGAGGAGGTGAAGTACTACACTCTCACCGCCTAAGTCCTAACTAATATAGTGTTCTATAATCTCCTGCCAAAATTAGGAGAATATAGTCATGCACGGGGATCTGCTCCTCTCTTGATCTATTGCCTTATGTAAGGCACTAGAGTCAGTGTCCCTAAGCTCATCGTTAACTTCATGCTTTCTGAGCACCTTTTGATCCCAAACCAGCACTTACCTTTTGGGATGCTCATCACCCGACTACTCAAGCTCTTAAAATTTGATCTTTATGCTAAACGATCCATTGAACCCTCTATTGACATAAACAACACACTTCTCAAGAGGATGCATGCTAGGAGCGTGTTCCTGCTCCTCAGTCCCCTCATTTCATTTCAGCTGTTGCTCCGGGATCCTCCTCAGCCTCTATAGACCTCTTTGCTGCTTTCTCAGCGCAACTTCAAGCACACGATCTAAAGATTGCTACTCAGCTTGAGATGATGGCGGCTCGTTATGAAGAGATCCAACAGGGATTTCAGAACGACTTGACGTATATCTGTTCTTCCATTCGCTATCTTTAGACTTGTGTTGATGAGAATTATGGTAGACACTCACGACTTCTTCCTCTTCCGAGTGGCTTTTCCCAGCGTCTTCCATCTATGGGTCCTCCATTTACACCTTGGGTACCTCTTCCAGCTCTTTCTGAGGCACCGGCTCCTCCTAAAGATCCAGACTTTCAAGATGAGTGAACCCTGTTGTGTTGATTACAAAAAGGGGAAGAGAAATTTGGAGTTATCTAGGGAATTTATGTTCATGATTTCATGTCTTTATTTTGTGCTCTTCTATTTGGTCATGTGGACATGTAGTATTTATCTTTGAACATGTATTTTGTGGTTTGGACTTGTTTTATTATTGGCATGAAACTATGTATGGATTATTTCTTTATCAATTGCTTGTTGGGATATGTATCTCTTTTATGGTTGTTATTTGATACCTATCTATTATGTGTGGTATGTGGTATGTTTTTATTTTTTTGTATCTTTTGTGTATACCATCCATCTACCACTTGTTTTGGAAGTTGGAGGTAATAGTTGGTTGGAGGAAACCATTTGTGTATACACTTTTGAAATTCTGTATTGTTTGTATGCATAGGTGGGTAGCATAGAGCTTACTTGATATATCTCATTCATATACTAATATTAAATGCATCTTGCTCATATGTCACATTTGGTATAAGCATGTGTCTAGGAGGAGCTTCGCTTGAAGTCTCCTTCCAAATTATTTGAGATAACTCCATGTGTTTTGTCATCATCAAAAAGGGGAAGATTGTTGACCCAAAGGCCATTAGCCCTAGTTTTGATGATAATAAAACATATGTATTTATGTTTCTAACAATTTTGTTTAACTAAATTTCATGTTAATTCATTGTTGCATTTTGGTTTCACTAAAAGGCTCGCACATTTAGAAGCCATGAACATGTCGATCCCAGAGCCTAAGCACATAGACGAGCTCAAGGATCAAGATTGCAAGTGAAGACTATATACAAGATTTGTATTTATGCTTTTTGCATTTTAGATAGGATTTATATTCATGTGTTAAAATCAAGATGATATAGGTTGATAGCTCTTGAAATTGACACACACACACACACACATTCTATTCCTATACTCATGTGTTTTTAAAAGACTTCAAAACAATTCTCTTTATCGTTTTCAAAAACATATTTTGAAAAAACCATTTTTTGATTTAGAAAAGTATTTTTACAAAATATAATTATAACTTTGTTTTGTGTTGATCTATGATCACACACTGGTCTTATCAAGTTCCATGAACTCTATTTTGTATCTAGATCAAAGTATATTTTTTGTTGGAAAAAGATAGACTTCAAAATGTTTTTCAAGATGTCTTTGGCCCCAGGTCGGTCGACCGATCGGTCGACCGCAGACAGAGAAAAATTGCTCTGCCGGTCGACCGAGTGGTCAACCGATATCTTTGAAGTGCTTTGCGTGCACTTCGGTTGACAGTCCGGTCGACCAACTGAGAGAGCCTTGCTCTCGGTTTGGTACGGTTGACCGATCGGTCGACCGACAGAGAGATTTGCTCTCTGGTTGGGATTTACGGGCGACCGATAACCCCAACAGTCGAAAATCTGACCGTTGGCGGTTGATCGACAGAAGACTTTTCTTCTGATTGTTCCCATTAGCTAGTTTTCTGATGGGACTTTTTTGGGGTCAACTCCCAATGGATTTATGGGTTTTTCTTTTCAAGTTTTCATTCCCTATATATATGGGTACTGTAGAAAAACCTCATAACAAGTTTTTATCATAAAAATCAAGTTTTAAAGATCATATCATATATTCTCAAAAAGATTTTCATTTGAGCCAAAAATTTCACACTTAATTTTTTGCTTGAGCCTTCCTCTACATCTTTAGAAACTATTGTCACCACACAATCCCAAAGAGCTTCTCCTTAGCATCTTAGTTATAGGATTGTACTTGTGAGCCATTTGTGATCAAGAGAAGATTACTGTTTTTCTTCAATTGTGAAGTTGTAGAGGTTGCGGCCTCAAGTTAGCTTGTGATCTCGATTGTTGGTGTTGCGGAACCGAGAGAAGGACTAGTGAGTCCATAAAGTTCTAGTGAGAACTTGTACGAAGTTGACGAGCTAGTGAGATCGGTCATAGTGAAAATCCTTCATAGTGGTGAAGGCGGGGACGTAGAGCAGTAGCTCGAACCTCGAAACATATCATCGTGTTTGCGATTTCTCACTCTCTCTCTCTCTCTCTCTCTGAACTCTACTCTCTCTTTACATACTTGCTTCTTTACTCATTTACTTATTTGAAAGTATTTCTTGTGTTGTGACTGATATTGCTAGATTGCTAGCAATTAATTTTTAATTTCGCATTATTTTCCATTAAGTATAGCCATCACCTATTCACCCCCCTTTAGGTGATTTACATACAGTTCGATGAAAATAAAATAGCATATACATATGTGAAATTGCTGAAAGTTCAGAAAGAGTGGGCGACTTATTTACTAAAGTGCATTGATGGTAATTAAGTAATTTTTTGGGAAATCTTGTACAAAATAGCGCGTGCGTTATGTATTGCGTTAAATTGTTCTTATTCTCATTATATATGTGTGTATGAATTTATTGACTGGATTAATTATGTGTTTGATATTATATTACATGTGTGAGATTTTGTTTTTGATTACTCTGTCTGGTTGGTTGGCTGCAATTTATTTTTGATATGATTCTGTTTGATATGTATATCCTGATATATATTTGGTTGGTTGGTGCTGCAATCTGTGTATTATCTGTGCTGCAATCTGTGTGTTATCTGTTTCTGTTTGATATGTACAAAAGTTTTATTTTATTTTTTTAAAAATAAATTAAATATAAGATGTCAGTTTAAAACTGACGTCTATTTAGTCTTTACACATCGATTATTTATTTAACTAACGTCTATTATCATTTAAATGTCGATTATGTTAAAATTAACTATGTAGCAGCTTTTACAATAACTTTCCACGTCGGTTCTTTCTGAAATTGACGTGGATAGTTCCTGTTCTCAGCGAAGTTTGACGTCGGATTTTTCAATAACCGATGTGAAAAGTTAAGTTTTGTATGTCAGTTCTTTATAGAACCAACGTGAAAAACGTAAATTTCAACGTCCCTTAAAAACCGACGTGAAAAATTAAAGATTATAGATGTTATCGAATAGATGTCGGATGCTATTTTTTTTAACGTTGGTTCTTAGCCGACGTGAAATCCCTTTTCTGTAGTAGTGTCGAGTTCTTATGTCCTTGGGGTGTTTTCTCACCCAGTGTCCTAAGACCGTTTGATTTGAGAGTCGCTGATTAAAGGCTCATTACATAGGCCGATTAGAAAGCCTAATAAAACTAAGAGATAATATCACCAAAAATAAAATAATAATAAGGCATAAGAGTTAGAGTTAAAGAATCCCGAGTCAAAATTTCACTGTCACAAAGGTAAATATGACTTAGGGTAAATTAATAGATTAGATGAGAAATACAATATAACTCCTTACCTTGATTGGTAACAAGTATTGAATAGAGAATAAGTTTAAGAATGAATAGTTTGGTATTCTTATGACTTATAGATTGCCTAATCCTTCTAAATATACTTCAAATATTTTTTCTCTCTTTCCAAAATTGCATTTTTGAAAATGATAACACCTTATTTTTCTTTCTTTATGGATTTTTTGAGTGTAATCCACTGAAGACCATCACGAGACAAAACTCGTCCTCTATAACCTAAAGGTTTAACGGCTTGTTGCAGGTGCTAAGTGCAACCGTGATTTCTATGAAAGTGAGTTAGGTTAGGTTGATTTCAATTTTTTATTTGTTCGAGGATGAGCAAAAGATAAGTGTGGGGGTGTGATCGTACACGTACATTGCATATTTAATATCATGTGTCACATTTTTATATTTATTTTATAATAAAATTTTGCTACTTGATATATTTTCATGTTTAGTGGTGTGTGGGGTAATTAAAGAAGAAAAGGGAGAGATTGACAGATTTATCTAATTTAATCTAAAAAATTTAAAAAAAGGGGATCGATTCAAATCCAAAGATTTTAGAAGCTATCTTATCTAAAAACTGGATATATCAGATAAGATAATATCATCTAATTTCAAGAGAAAAATAAATTATTTGAGTACCCTATCAGTTTCGTTGAGGATAAAGAGATAGATCGTCAAATCTAAAGCATATATTCAAAATCTAAGAAGATAAAAGGATAGAGGATGAATGCACAGACAAATGCTCTCTGATTCTGGCCCTACGTCTAGGATGTTGCCCCATAAATGCAGTAAATGTCATATTTCTGCGGCCTGCTTTTCAAATCTGAAGGAGCGCCAGCTCCGCCTATCTTAGTACACTTTCTATCCTTCTATTTTTCTTCTATAAATATCCGCATATCTCGAAGGACAGATTAAAGATTAGGGTTTCTTTAGTCTTCTTTTTCAAATGTTCATTATAGTTTTCAATTTGAGAGAAAGAACTGTAAAGAGAAGACGGAGTATTTGTAATTGATGGGGACAGCTCAATAAAGGTTCTTCTGTTCTTTACAATTTATCTCTTTTTATTTTTACTTGCTTTAATTGTTTTATTTACTTTCATTTGCTTTATGCCGTCATTTTAATCATGCCTTCTTTATAGCTTGGATTAGAGAGAGTTTTATAACAAAAAAGAGAGGAAGAATAATCTTTAGAGTGACACTAGATATAATGTTCCTTAAATATAGTTATATTTAAAGTGACAGCCAATGAAACTATCCCACTTCTCTTCATCGTTACTCAACTTGATTGATCGCTTGCTTTTCTTTAATTACTCTAAGGTATATTCTTTCTTCTCTTGTTTATTTTCTTTCTTTTTAACTTAGTAGTCAAAACACCAACACCATCTTTTTCTTCTACCTTCCACTTTCCTTCTAATTTAGCTTAATCTTTTCTTTTCTTTTCTTTTCTTTTAAAACAAATAAGATCTTTATTCGGTGTAGTAACTTTGAAACAAGACTTACATAACGCTTTCATTGTTGTCCCTCCCTGTGAATCCCTCCCTGTGAATCATGACCCGTTTGTCCTAGGCTATACGGTAGCATTGAGGACCTAGCACTGTTCTATAGTTCTATATTTTCCTGTGCAAGTTTGGCTCGATCAGTAATCAAACATGGAAACCAATTATGAGAGACACTAATGAATTTTTCAAGATATCGTAATGTAAACATTCAATTCACCATAAATAAATGAAAATCTATTATAGTCAAGTGGTTTAGTAAAAATATTGACTAGTTGAAAATCAGTAAAAATATAATCAATTTCAATATCTCCTTTCTCATAGTGATCTCTAAAAAAGTGATTTCGAATCTTTATGTGCTTGGTCTTACTATGTTGATCTGCATTCTTGGTTATATAAATAGTGCTAGTATTATCACAAAATATTTTGATATGATCATAATGTAAATGATAATCAAGGAGAGTATGTTTCAACCAAAGGACTTGTGTACAACAAGCACTGGCTGCAACATACTTCGCTTCTGTAGTTGAGAAGGCTACGGAATTTTGTTTCTTGAAAAACTATGAAACAAGACAATTTTCTAAAAATTGACAAGTTTCACTAGTGCTCTTCCTATCCGCTCTATAACCGGCATAGCCGGCATGGGAAAAACTCATCATTAAGAATAATCCGGTCTTCGAATACTACAAGCCCATTCAAATACCCTTAAGATATCTAATAATGCATTTTACTGCAACTAAATAAGGCTCTTTAAGACAAGACTGAAATCTAGCGCGCGCGCGCGCGCACACACACACACACTAAGCATAATATCCGGTCTACCAGCTGTCAAATAAAGCAAGCTATGAATCATGCTACGATAGGGTCTAATATCAACATTTTTACCTTGTTAATCCTTGTCAAGCTTAATTATGGTAGCCATAGGTGTCTTGCTAATCCTTGCATCTTCAAGCCCAAACTTTTTTTATAAGTTCTCTTATGTATTTAGCTTGGTTGATAAAGATTTCATCACTCTTTTGCTTGATTTGTAGTCCAAGGAAGTAGTTGAGCTCTCCTATCATACTCATTTCAAACTCTTTCTTCATGCACGATTCAAACTCCTTACAAAGCTTTTCATTAGTAGATCCAGAAATGGTATCATCAACATCTATTTGCACAATTAGGATATCATTATCTACATATCTATAAACACGGTAGTGTTAATTTTGTCTTTAATAAAATCATTAGAAATAAGACAGCTTGAAAGCTTTCATCCCAAGCTCTCAGAGCTTGTTTTAAACCATATAAAACCTTATCAATATTAAAAACAAAATCCGAATTTGTAGGATGAACAAACCCGGGGGGTTGTTCAACATACACCTCCTCTTCGATAAAACCATTCAAAAATGCACTATTAATATCCATTTGAAAAATCTTGAAATCTTTGAAGGAAGCAAAGGCAAGTGTCATCTATATGGTTTCAAGCCGTGCTATGGGTCCAAAGATTTTCTCAAAATCAATACCTTCGATTTGCGTGTAACTTTGGGCCTCGTAATAACATTTTTTGACTCATCCAACTTATTCCTAAAAATTCATTTAGTGCTAATGGTTGGCCAAATATGGGGCTTAGGAATAAGGTATCAAACTTGGTTGTGCTCAGATTGATTGAGCTCTTCTTGCATTGTAAGCAACTAATATGAGAAATGAATGCAAAATGACCACAAATATCATAAAGATTGGAGTGAGTAGTTCCCCCTTGAATACATCACCGATGATGAGCTCTTCGGTTTGATTTGTAGTATATTTTCAATCCTTTGAAAGTGGTTGAGTTGGATCCACTTCAACTTCTTGAACTTCACAATGTTCGTTATCCTTTGGCTTGTCTTCTTCTTACATTGATCAGTCCTTCACTGATATCTATTCATGTCTTCTCTTAAAAAATCAATTTCTATAATATTCTTCACAAGAGAATTAGATTCCTCAAACTTGACATGTATAGACTCTTCAATAGTCAAAGTTGACCTATTGAAGATTTTGTAGGCCTTACTATTGTGTGAATATCCAACAAATATAGCATCAAATTTGCCTAAACTATCCTTAGTGTTCAAAACAAAACATTTACAGCCAAAAACTCTTAAATATGAATCATTTGATTTTCTTAAATAATAAATCTCAAAAGGAGTTTTAGTAGTGTTTTTGCAAAAGTAAACTCTATTCGATATGTAACATGAAGTGCTTACGGCCTCGGCCCATAGATATTGAGGGAGTCCATATTCACTTCCATATTCACTAATCATTATTCTAACCATTTCTTAAATAGTGCGATTCTTCCTTTCAACGACTCCATTTTATTGTGGAGTTCTAGGACAAGATAACTCATGTTTAATTTCATTTTCTTCACAATAGGTGTTAAAAGACTAGTTGATGAATTCACCACCTCTACCACTCCTTATGCATAAAATCAAAAAATCCTATTGTTTCTTAACTTTTTTTTCCCTATAAACATGAAAATACGAAAAAACTTCATCTTTAGTTTCTAAAAAGAAAACCCAAATAAATCTTGAAAAATTATCAACTAGAACAAAAACAAAATGGTTACCACTAAGACTTTTGATTTTAGTTGGACCAAACAAATTCATGTGAATTAACTCTAATGGCCTAGATGTCATGATATCCTTGATTGATTTGAAAGAGAACTTAGTTTGTTTTTCAAGTTGGTACACATCACAAATGCGGTCCTTTTCAAACTTTAAATAAGGAATACCCTTCACCGATTTTTTAGAGTTAATTCAGGATAGATGGTCAAAGGAAATATGGCCTAGTCTCTTATGTCATAATCAAGAATCTTGATTAAAAGCATTTAAACAAAAGCATTGCAATGTAAATTCAACATATCGACTATATAAACATTGTTTTCACGAAAATTGAAAAGAATATAAGCATTTGTTTTCTTGTATAAAATATCACAAGTGAAATTATTAAAAACAACTTTAAAACCTTTGTCATAAAGTTGGCTAATGCTCAAGAGATTGTGCTTGAGACCTCTGACCAAAACAACATTCTCAATTAAAGGAGATGAGCTAATTTTGATTTTACTTATACCAATAATTTTACCCTTTGAATCATCTCCGAAGGTGACGGTACCACCTTCATGATACCTTGATAGAGTTGCAAAATTGTTGATATCTCATGTCATGTGCCTTGATCAACCACTATCATGATACCACTGCTCCCTACATTTTAGAGCCTTAATGCATATCTACATTAATTGATAAAGGTGTTTACGTTGGTACCCAAATTTTTTTTGGTCAAAGAGTGTTAGTCTTACGAGCTCAAACATGATCATTTGAAACATTATGTCTATTATAACAAAACTTGGTCAAGTGACCTTTAGGGCCACAATACGTGCATGAGTACACCTTGGTATATAAAAATACATGACCTGTATGAGCATGTGAAGTGTGTGTGGCATGGTGTGCCTGATGTTGTGTGTGAGCATGTGAAACATGAGGAGTGTGGTTTCCTTTGAGTTTGCCTCTTAGGAAACATAACCTCTAATCTTGCCTTGTAAAATTCACATTTTTTTTCAAAACATTGCTCAAGGTATTAATTTTTGTTTTCAAACTGGAAATCTCAATTTTATCAATGATAGAAAATTTAGCTTTACAAGAAACTTTGTGTGCATCAAAATTCTTTGGTACCTTTTGAAGAGTAGAAGATAAAAGCATTTTTTTCTTTGAAAATGACAACTAATTAATTTTGAAGAAATTTATTTTTCTTTTTCATTTTCAAATACTTCTTCTTAAGAAAATCATAGTTGTGAGAAAGTTCTTCAAAAGGTTCATCCTATTCATCCATAGACACACATTCATTAAGAAAAGATTCGGATGTTACCTTGGGTATGTTCTCATTAGCCATGAAACACACATTAGCCGTGTCCACCTCTTCTTCGGATTCGCTCTCCGAGTCCCATGTAGCATTCAATGCATTCTTTTTGTAGGGCTTCTTGGAGGATGAGTGATTGCTTTTGATCTCCGGGCAATCGGCAATGATGTGTCCGAGTTTTCGGCAATTTTAGCAAACAAACTTCCTGTCATCCTTTCCTTGTCATCTTCTTCTATTGTTTAATTTAGCCTTATTGTACATCCTCCTACTAGGAGGGAAAGATCTTCAACATCTTCTTTTTCAACATCATCGAAGATGGTTGGAGTAGACTTGAAGGCTAGTGATTTTTTCATTAGTGGTACCTTCTCCTCTCTTTCTTTTCTTTCCATCTCATGGGTCTTGAGGTTGCCAATAAGACCAATGAGCTCCATCTCTTCTTTGTAATTGAGCTTCTTCAATGTTGTGGCGTTGACTTTTCATGATGGTGGAAGAGCGAAAATGACCTTTCTCACTTTTTGATTGTTATCAATAACATCACCTAAAGAAGCAAGACCATTGGTGATTTTAATAAACTTTGTGATCATGTCATCAATAGATTTGTTTTAATTCATAGCAAAATTTTCATATTGGGAACGCAAGAGATCAATCTTAGCTTTCTTGACCTATGATGTCCCCTCATACGTGACAATTATGTTTGTCCAAGGGTCCCTTGCCCTACTTTTGATGATGATAATCCCACGAAGTTATTTAATCTAGCGTTGTATCTATATAAGTTTCAGGAAAAAGACTGGTTTCATGATAAGGTTTAGCTTCAACAAAAAGACTCACAAGTTTTTGGAGCACTCAAGATGATTATCCTAGAGCTAAAACTATCCATATTGAAGTTGGATATCACTCTAAAGAGATGAGCTCAAAGGCACTACTTTTAGGTAAAGAAAAGAATTTTAACCATATTGATAAAATTTTGTATGTGTGTTTTTGTTTGAAATCATATTTTTCTTTATTTTCTTTTTATAAAGAATTTAGTTTGTCAAAACCAAGAAACGGTATGGTCATTAGCTCATGAGATTCATACACACAGACACAAAATATCATTTAGATTTGTGTTTACAAATGGTTGAATTGATTTCAAAAGTTTCCAAAATGATTTTCATTATGAAAATTATTTCATGTTTTATCAAAGAAATTTTATCTTCTATTAACACATGTATCCTATCTTAGATTTTGTGTTTAATACTTAGTATCATAGTCTTGGACTTTAAAAAATCCCATGAAATATATTGCATATCATTTGGATTGAAAATTATGTCTCTTTCTTTAAAACAGATTTCATATTTTTCAGATATTCGATTTTTGGCCCTGAACTGATCAACCGAAGTGTACAAAAATTCATTGTGCACATCGATCGACCAAGCGGTCGATCGACTTTAAGCACTTTGTGAAAGTACTTCTAGAGGGGATGAATAGTTGTCCTAGCTAATCTAGTGCAAATGATACAGAATTTAAAACTTAATTACAAATACACTAAGTGTAACCAAGAGTGAGCCCGAATTTCCCGTGAAAGGCTCTGGAGCTACTCCTCTAGATTCCTCTAGATTAAGAGTTGAGGTGCTTTTAAAAGCTCTATTGGTTGAACACAAGTGTGGGCACACAAATACTATCTAGCATGTATATGAATGGGCAATAAAGACAATGCAAGATATAAAGAGAGATAGAGTTGAGAGATAGTGAATTAAACACAAACATATAGATTTATTTCGAGGTTTGAGCCACTGCTCTACATCCCCGCCTTCACACAAAAGGATTTTCATTATGTTCACACATGACCTTCCATAAAGGAACCTCCACCGAGAAATTATAATTACAATCGGGAGTACACAACTCCTTTATCAATACACAAACCTTTACACAGGAGGTGCGCACTAAGCCAAGCACAAAGCAAATAAAGAAATACACTTGGTGATCCAATGATCACAAACAAAGATTTGGTGATCTCAATAGACCTCAAACAATTTTTCTCACAAAATAAGATCCTAAGATATGTATACAATTGATAGCTCAAGTATGAGAAAACAAAGTGTTTTGAAAAATAAAACTCAAAGAAAAACACTTGGAAATAACACTAGATAGATATGAAAATAAAGATCAAAACAAATTTCTCAAAGACTTCTTTTTCTTTAATTTTTCAACACTTTGAAAACAAATAAAGATTGAGAATTGAAGCTCAAAAACTTGTCTAAAACTTGCTGAAAAATACTTGAGAAGATGGGAAAAATTGCTCTTTGAAATCTTGGTAAAAATAACCCTCAATGACCCATTTATATAGGCCCTTGAAAAACTAGCCGTTGGGGTCCAGAACCAGGCCAGATTCGCCTGTCGGTCAACCACTCGGTCGACCGGCCAACGGTCAAATTTCTAATTATTTGGTAATGTCGATCGACCGCCCCAGGCAAACATGCCTAACGGTCGACCGCCCGGTCGACCGAGGCCAGAACCAGAGAGCTAACTCTCTGGTCGGTCAACCGGGGCCAGATCCAGAAAGCAAGCTCTCTGGATCGGTCGACCGTATGGTCGACCGGCCCATGGCCAAGGCTGTTGTGTACATCTTGTGCACATCGGTCGACTGACCAGTCGACCGGTCGGTCGACCGCCAGCAGGCTCAGGACAGGGTTATACGTCAAAAAATGTTGGCTTTTAATTTCCTATAAAATCCCATAAAATCACATAAAATCTACAAAAATAAGTTCTTATTAGTACTTTGAAGTACAAATATGTATGACCAAAATTTAGCATATATTACAAACTTTTTGGACCATTTTTGTGAATAGAAATTTAGCTTTAAACCAAAAATCGTATTTTTCAAAACTTGAATTTTGAAATGAAAAATTGTTTTCTTTAAAACTTGTATAGATACAAAAATATGATATGTGAAACACATAAGAAGCATATTGTGTATGGATAGAATCCAATACACATATAAATGATATATCTATATTTTTGACATTAAATCTAAAAATAAGTTTTATTAAAAATAAAACTTGAAATCATGATTTAGATATACATCATAAGTATTTAGACATTATGAACCATCAATGTATATGGAAGACATCCAACATACATAAAATCATGTAAACTTTTTTTGATCTATCTAATCATGAAAACCATACATGAATATTCTTAAAAATCCAAAAGCGGTTAAACAGAAACTAAAAAACTTTTAAACTTTTGTGTGTGTGAACTTGAGCATATCAAGACTAATCATCTTTACACAAGATCTAAACAAAACTAAACTAAATAAACCAAAGTCTTTTTGTCGATCTCAATCTTCAAGATGACTCGATCAAAACTCGATCCATAGAGCTTGATTCCTTTCGAGTGCTAGATGCGATTTTGACGCGCGAGCTCTTAAATCTACAAGTGTTAGCTCCAAATCTGGCTTTGAATTTTTTATTGAAACTAATCACCTAATAAGATCTTAATCAATATCTGAAATTTATTAAACACAAGATCATTAATAAACTAACTTTCATAAGTTAGTCATCATTAAAACTAAGATGAAAGGTCCTCTGGGTCAACACTTTGCTCTCGGTTGGGATCGGTCGACCGACCTGTCTGCTTTTTGTAAACTTTGCCTATAGCGGCTATATTGTTAAGAAATTATTTTATCATTAATCAAAAATGGCTATATTAGGTTGCTCTCTGGATTTTTGATTACCTATATAAAGAAACCCTTTTTACCATTAGTAATAACTAAGAGAAACAAATTGAATAAAAAAAACACTTTCATTCATCTAGATTCAAATTTCCAAAGAGAAAATTTTCAAAAGAGAAAGTGTTCTTCACCTCAAATTTTTGATTCTCTATTTACTTTTGATTCGCATACTCCACTGAGTACAATCCTTCCAAACCACAAATGTCAAAGCTAAAAACCCACTCTTTGTTATAGGATTGCTTTTTAGAGCTATTTTGGTGATCTTGAGAAGGTTATCCTCTTTATTGTTGTAAAGAAAAAGTGTAGAGGTTGAGTCCTCATTCGACCTTGCGGGTTCGACTATTGTAAGGTGTACAAGACACCAAGTGAGCGGATTCATTCTTGAGGAAACATGTAGAGTGGTGATCTCGTGGGATCAAACTATAGTAGAAACCCTTCACGCGGTGAAGGCGGGGACATGGAGCAAGTGGTTCAAACCTCAAAACAAATCTCTCATGTTTGTGATTGCTCATCTCACTCTTCCTTATCTCTTTACCGTACTCTCTCTTTAAGTTGCATTCTATAATTGCTTTTCTTTTATTGTAAATCTTTATTGTGCAAGTTACTATTTATGTTGTAGATTGGTATTGCTAGACTAAGTTTTTAATTCCGCAATATTTGCCATTTATCCTTATCCATCACCTATTCACCCCCTATAGGTGATTTACAAGTGATATCGGAGCCTAAACCTCAGGTTTTGGTTTAACTACCTTAGGGAGATCCTCTTGTTGGCTATATTTATTGCATTTGTTATCTTGTTCATATTATTGCTTGATTTCATGTCATCACACGACTTTTCTAGCATTAACTCCCCACATAAATTTAATGGGTTGAATTTTCCCATTGAAAAGTGAAGATGACCCTTTTTCTTAAGTCCTTAGAACTTAAGGTTTCAAAGGCCATAACTAAGGAATTTATAGAACCTCACGATAATGAGGAATCAATGGACTGAGGCAATCGCCAAGGATTATGAGGCCAACACAAAGGCACAATATGCACTTACGCAAGCATTAAATGATGATAATTTATCTTGTGTTATAAATTGTAAGTTGACATATAAAGTTTGGAATGACTTAATTATCACTTATGAGGGCATCTCACAAGTTAAAATGCTCTAATATTAACTTGCTCCATTCTCAATATGAGAATTTTTACATATTTGATAATGAATCTATAGATGAAATGCTCACTCCATTACAAAAATCACTAACAGCTTGTCTTCCTTAGGTGACTCTATTGACAATGATCAAAAACTAAGGAAGATGATAAAAGCTATTCTCAAAGCTTACGAGGTCAAGGCAACTACTCTCAAGAAACTAAATGATCGTGAGGAGATGGACTTCTCCAGATTTATTGCGAATCTCAAAACTCACGAAATGAAAATGAAGGTGCGCAAAGAAAGAGAACCCACCAAGAAGAAATCAATAGCCTTCAAAGCAACTCCTTCCATTGAAAACCAAGACGTCTCATCAGAAGAAGGTGAAGGAGACTTCGCCATGCTTATCCGTAAAGTGGGTAGAATGTTTTACAAGAAGGGGAGGCAAAGTAATTATCGAAGAGGAAGACCACAAGGCAAGTTTGAAAAGAAAAAAAGAAGAGATGGGTCCTTGCAATCATTGCAAGAAGACGGAAAATCTAATAGCCGGTTGCCCATCCTTACAAGTAACCACGTCAAAGAAATTGGACAAAAAGAAGAAGGTCTTGAAGACCACTTGGGATGAATCAGAGACGAAATCCTACGATAAAGAATTTGACACCACAAACGTTTGCTTCATGGCAAACGGAGAGGAAAGTCCACAGATAAATCTTGAAACCTCTTTAGATGATGATGAACTCACTATAGATGAACTTGCTTATTTTTTTTGAAGAACTTCAAAGTAGTATGAGCTTTCAAATCTTCAAAATAAAAGAATTAAGAAAAGAAAATAATGTTTTGAAAAATAAATTTGAACTTGTTCTACAAGAAAAATAAGATATTTCTTTGTTTTTTCAAAAGAGTAAAGAGGATTTTGAAAAACACAAATGCTTCTGTAAAGAAAAAAGGACTAGCACAAGTATGGATAAAAATGAATTTCAATCATTGAAAAATAGAATGAATACTTTAGATTCTACATTAAAAATGTGTTCTTTCAATATTAAGAAATTGGATACTATGTTTCCAAAAGGTAAAACCCAAGAGAAACATATTTCATTTACACAAACCAAGCATAATCACAATGCACATCACAATCATGCATTTATTTATGGCAAAGTGTATAATTGTACACATTGTGACCGCAAAGGTCATTTAGCCAAATTTATTATTCTAACTAAATTTAAAAGTCAAAAATGTTTGAGTTCAAGAAAAGACTAACTTTATTGTACTCAAAAAGATATGGGTACCAAAGAATATTCCAAACTCTCTTGATATAGGTGTGTCATCCTCTAAGACGTAGGAGGAAACAGTACCTAGATGGTGAATGCAATGGAACTCAAGCAAATTTACAATGTAAATGCATCACTATTAAGGACAAGGTAGGAGAACAACACCTATTTGGAGAAACTCTAACTTATGCCGGTAACATCTCCAAACATTTTAAATTTAAAATTTCTCATGCATGTTTAGGATTGTTTTTATAGCTTAACATTGCTAATTTGCTTAGTATAATATCACTACATGAATTGCATGTACATGTTTTAGTCTCTTCTTGTATGATCACTTTTGTACACATTTTCTTTATTAGTACCTACATGCTGTAGTTTATAGACATACTCTAGATTGTATACATGAATTGTAGGAACTGTTATTTGATTGACTTGTATTATATTTGGACACTTTATTTTGCTGAACAAAAAATGCCTTCTATTTTTTTAAATATTTTTTAAATACATATATTTACTTTATATTTAATTCACTATTAAGTGATTCAAATAAGAAAAGCAAAGTGCATCTCAACTCATAATTTAGAGAAAGCATGAGGAGAAGTTCAGAGCCCGTCAAAGAAATCCAGCTTCATTTCTTATTTAATTAGCCTAATTTATGAATTAAATATATATATGAGTTTTATGAATTTTATTTAATACTTTTACCAAAACCAATTCTTCAAAATATTTATAATTTAAATTTCTTGATATTTGGATTAGTACTAGATGTTTATCTCTACTTTTAGTATAATCTAAAAATGATAAAAATAAAAAATTTACTTTCAAAATGTTTTATAAAAATATTATTGTTTTTAAATTATTGTTGTTTGAGGAGCAGCCTCGGTTGACCGAGCGGTCGACCGACTGAGTCAACTAACCTCTCTGGATTGCTTTGGTCAACCAGGCGATTGACCGAGTAAGCCTGTCATAAGACTTGTACTTTTTGCCGGTCGACCGCGCGGTCGACCGACACTGTGATAGACTGTTAGACAGTGCTCTCAGATCGGGCCAGTCGACCGGGCGGTCGACTGATGGTCGAATCTGCATATATACAACTGCTGAATTGGGAAACCCTATGTCCCTATTTTTCTTCTCTCTCTCCACACCTGCCGACTCCTCTCTCCACACCCAACCTTTCCTTCTCACCCATACACCTAAATCCCTCAAAATTCCTTCAAAATCTTTCTAGATCTCAATTCTAACACCTCTTTAGACCCTTTTTGAGAAGAAATTTTCAGAAAATTTTCAGGTATATCTTTCTTCTCTTTTGTGGATTAGTACTGATTCTTGCTATTAAGCTCTGCAATCTTTATTTCTATGACGAGTCCATCCACTATGTCTTCTAAACATCCTAGAACTAAAAAATTCAAGCAACCTGAGTCCTCTTCTAGACCTAAAAATGTCTTTATTTCTGAAAATGCCATGTATAAATACTCGATTATATGTAATAAACATGTCATCTCAGCCAGTGTATTATTTTATCTAATTTTGATCACCTGAATCTAACCACTATCCTCAAAACTAGTTCCCCAGATCTCTTTGTCTCCATTAAATAACAAGTTTATCCTAAGTTGGTCCAATATTTCTATTCCAATAGATACTTTGTTAACAATCATATCAAGTCTCATGTCAAGGATGTAGACATCAATATTTTTCATGAACGCTTTGCGAGGATTTTTAGATTATCTTATGATGGTGTAGAAATCTTCTTTTCTAATCTTCATGACTTTGAGTATCCTAATAGTGTGAGTGCTCTCACTGCATCTCGCCTTTTGCATGATGACAATAACCCTGCCTTAGTAAGGAATGAGAAAGTGAAGCGCTACACGCTTCGCGCTCAAGTCCTCGCTAAGATAGTTTTCCATAATCTCTTGCCCAAATCAGGAGAATATAGTCATGTTCAAGGTTGTGGCCCCTTACTCATCTATTGATTCTGAAAGGCATTAGAATAAATTTCCCTCGTCTTATCATTGACATCATGTTATCTGAACATTTGTTGATGCCCACTAGAAATATTCCTTGTGGGATGCTTCTTACCCAACTCTTTAAACATTTCAAAATCAACTTGTCCGATGAGAGAACCATAAACCCTTTCATTGATATCAACAACACCTTTTTAAAGAGGATGCAGATGCATGTTGGTGCTCATGTTCAGGATCCTTCCCATCCTTCCTCGCCCCCAGTCCAACATTTTGTCCCTGATTTCTCTTTTTCAGTTGCTGATTGATTGGGAAAAGAGTTGTGTAGAGTATTAGCACAATTATTTAACAAAGAGATGAAGGTTAGAAACCACCTTGGTGCTTAGTTCACTCCACAAATGTATTCAAAGATCAATGTACCCTTTCCAATCTCCGCTATAGCAATGGCTATATCGGGTCGATTCTCCGGGAGAGCTAGCGATAGAAGCGTTACGGTATGTAGTAAAGAAGTGAAAACAAATTGTCTTCTATGTATTTACACAAATACAAGAAGTAACATGAAAAGAGGTGATGGATTTATGCATTATGGAAAAAGAAATCAAAAGAATGAGTGAAGTGTGTAGCAAAGAAAGAAAGCTAGTAAAGAAAGTATTGGAAAACTTTGAATGAGAAGACACATGGCTAGCTAACTTTACCTCATTGCTAACTTGCTAAACTCAATGGTGATTGCAAGATTGCCTCATGTTGACTCATTGGCAATTAAAGATAACTTGCATGTTTGTTCAAGTGTTGTTTCCATCTTGAAGATTAGTGTTCTCTTGTTATTAGCTTGAAGCCTCATATTGAATCATAGGCTCTCTAAATAGATGTTCAATGATGAACTCTAGGATTGGTACTCAAGTAGTGCTAAGTAGAAGAATCAACATTCATTTGAACATTCAAGACATAACTACAAATTAGCTTGAAGTAAAGAAGTTGTTCTTACTATACAATTAGCACATGTTTGGTGATCCATCCTCATGTTCCATCAAAGGCTCTTGTTCTTGACAAGGCTCTATCCGAGGCACACATGAGTCATATAGAGTTTTGACAAGCCATTACCAAGGGAAAGCAACTATACTTCCTTGGAAATCAAAAGAAACTCTAACTATGCAAGTATTGAAATAAGCAATCGTCCATAGAGATAGAAGTTAGCTAGGTAAGTTATTAGCTAGCCATGCAATAGGAATTTAGCTCTCCATTACACAAGTAATAAAACTACAATTCATTATGTAAAGCAAAGATCTAAAGCAATAGAAAAGAACTAGAATCAATGCAAGAAATTAAAGCAAGTAAAGTAAAACATACTAGAGTTTGCAAAGAGATGAATGGAGCTCTTTTGATTAATCTTTGATCACAAGAATGTCACTTCCTTGATACAAGCTTTCAAATAGCACTCTCTCTCTCACTTTGTCAAGATCTCTAGGAGGAAGAAGATGAAGTCTAAAAACCTAGGAGAAAACAAAAATACAAGAATTTTCCCTATTTTCTTCTCTCTCTCTTCTCTGTTTCCACGCACAGACCTTGGTCCTCTATTTATAGCCATCCCTGAGAAGCTTCGAGAGCCCTGGCCGTTACCACAAAATCCGGGCTCCAACGGCTTCACAACCGCCGCAGATACGCGGGAAAATCCCTGTTTTGGCGGCAAAATCTGGGCCGTTGAGCCCAGATTTTCTGTTGTGATCTGGTAGTTAGGTGGTTATCTACGTGGCCTTCTGGAAGATCCAATGGACGCGCGGATCTCAACTGAATCCAAATTTAAATCTTGGCTCTTTTGGGATTATGGATTTAATCACTTTAATTATTGCTAATTAAAGTGATTAATGGGCTTTTTCTCCTTTAAGTTGTGGACCTGTAAAAATAGAAAGAAAAGGGGTTAAAAATCACATTTTATTTACAATATGCATTGTATGGAAGTGGTAAAATATGTAAATATGTGTAACAATCACACCCCCATACCTAGCTTTTGCTCGTCCTCGAGCAAAAAGAAAGACAAAGAAAGAAAAATAAAATCCTAACTAATTTATTACACCACTTTCGTAGGTGACACGATTGCACTGAGCACATGCAACAAGCCGTTAAACCTCTAGGTTACCCTAGAGGAGGAGTGTTGTCTCCTGAGGTTTTTCAGCGGATTGCACCCACAAAATCCATAAAAAGAAAACAAATGTTAGTGTTTTGAAAATGCATTTTGAAAGAGAGACATGTTTTCGAACTATTTTTGCAAAAATATAAGTGATCTAAGGTCATAAGTCCACCTATAATCATTCTTCCTTAAACTTAGTCTCCATGCAATTTAATTAAGGTAAGAATTCAAAATTGGATTGAATACTTTATCTTTCATAAAACCTAGATAGTATGCACACCGTGACAGTGAAGTTTTCTGGGATTTCAACTCTAACCATAAAGCCATTTATTTATTCTCTTCTTTTTTTTTCTTCCCTTAGTTTTCTTAGGCTTTCTAGTTCACCCATGTAGCGAGCCTATAACCGATGACTCCCAAACCAGACGGTCTTAGGGCACCAGATGAGAAAACATCCCTCGGGTTTAAGGTCTCGAGTAAAAAAGGCCACAAAACTAAGGGGGATTATTCTTTTTGATCACCGTTAGGCGTGAATAATTATGCTTCTTGAGGCATAATTCTCCAGCTTAATGAGTGATGTTTTCCACCGTTAGGCATGAATAACCATGCTTCTTGAGGCATAGTTATCCAGCTTAATAAGTGATGTTTTATTCTTTTTTTTTATTTTATGGCATTTTAGGTCTTTGTTTCCATCCCAAAAATTGTGTAAGTGTGAAGTGCTTACTATCTAAGGCAAAAATTCAAGATAAAAATATCTCCCCAATTTTACTTACTTAGCCTATAATTTCAAACAAGATCTATTATTTCAACTAGGTTTAAGATGTCATAATTAAGGCTTTCTTAATTTCTAAGATACATCTTAATTTTCTTAAAAATAGATCAAAACTTTGTCTCTTATTTCAAAAAGTTTTTTTTTATATATATTTTTTATTTTTCTAAAAGAAAATAAAATCTAACAAGAAAAATAGAAAATCTACAAAGAAAAGTAAAAAACCTAAAAAGAAAATGAAAATCCTAAAAATAAAAAGCCTAAAAAGAAAATGAAAAATCCTATGTCAGCATCTACCCCCCCCCCCCCACACCTATCTCATGCATTGTCCTCAATGTATGCGATATGAAATGATGCATAAAATAGGTAAAGGACAAAACTACTCCCTTTGTCGTTTTGGACCCGCGGTGGTGCTAGGTCCAGCTGACTGTGATCTCCTCAACGCTGCCTCCATGCTACCTAGGCGAGAGGATTGCTCCTCAACCCTCTTCCTAAGCCGAACCTGCCCCTTGAAAATCTTCTTCATGCCCTTCCAGATAGTGACGTGAAGGCTCGTGAATCAGTGGGGGGTTCCTGCCTCCAAAATTGGGGCTCATCAATTTCTTCTAAACTCTCCTCCGAATCAAGCTCCACAGGTTCATTTTCAGGCTGAGCAATAGGTGTCCAAAGTGCGTGCAAGCAGCCATTATACGAGCTTGTGGGCCTCTCTACAGTAACAGGCACTTGGTCAAATGAATTAAAGACAGCGTCTGATAGGAAATGTTTACACAGACGTGTGATTAATATGGCATGGGAATGCTTCGCACCCCGAGTGCGGGAGGAATTATCAAAGAATGGCACGGAAGATGGCCCTATTCAAACAGACCGTGTGGTTGTGTGTCATTAAATCATGAATTACCTGTAACACGGGTCTGTTAAAGGAAGATTGGTGCTCAATTCTAAAAATGTTGCGTTGGACCCAGCGTCCAATGCAATGAACATTTCGAAAGGTCGTGTTGGCTTTGAGCCCACGATCCTGAATTGTGTAGCGGACACCCATGATTGGCATATAATCTATCAACGGCAAGGGATCGGTATGGTGGGGATGACTGGGAACATGAGTGCATTCAGCAATAAGTGGAAGGGTGACAAAGATGTCACCGAATGGCATGTGAGATACAAATTGGTACGTGTCATGGTGCACAGATGCATGATCAATTGCATTGTAAAATGTAGTGACAAGCTCAGGGCAATAGTATGCATTGTGGTCACTATTATCATAAACTAAAGAGTACCAACTCCATGAACGTATTCTATCCACAAAAATGTGCCCATATCCCCCACTTTCATTCATAAGTACTGAAAAATCCCTCTCCACATAGAAATTTGGTGCCATATATGCTAATGAATTGTAAAGCAAAGGATTTTGAGAGAGAAAATTGCAAACCACCCCGGAGATCGTAGGGGGAAATCCAAAACAGTAGTGCAGAAGGCACTTGGGACAGAGTTTGAAAGAGTTGCTCTGGATCTGCCACCAACAGAGGAAATCAGCCGACCAAAATTTTTCTGGGCACCAGAGATGGCCGGAGTATGGTGGAATTTCGGCAAGACAGGGATTTTTGCGGCTGATCTGAAGGATCTGGTGAAGGGAAAATCGGCAGAGGTTGGCTTTGGAAGAAGAAGTTTAGATCTGAAGGGATTCTGCGTTTGAGGGAGAAAAGTAGGTGAGGAGAGTATTTATAGGGAGGAGTGAAAATGGGATTTCCAAATTTATCCCTAGGTCAAAGATATAATTACAACCCTAGGTCAAAGGGGTTTGGAAATGCATGGAATCCTAGGGAAGAGAAAATCCTAGGAATGTGAAACTTTTATAAGCACAAAAATCCCTAATTTTTTTCTTTATATTTTTTTTATTTATTATTTACAAAAAGTGGAAAATTATTTACAAGTGTGATCCCAAAATGATATGCAGGAAAAATGCACGGGAAACTATACAGATGGAGTGGTCACAAATAAACTGGGTCGCAAAGACCCAATTCGTGAACTTCGTGTGACATGACTTCCGTGGTAAGAAATGGCTTTAGACGTTGACCGTTCACAGTGAATGTGTTGCCATTATATGGGTCAAGAATCTCGATTGCACCGTGGGAAAAGACTTTGTGAACAATGAAAGGCCCTGACCACCTGGTTCTCAACTTACCAGGGAAAAGGTGGAGTCTTGAATTGTATAACAGAACCTTTTGTCCTACGACAAAAATTTTACGGTGAATAGACTTATCGTGAAAAAGCTTGGTTCTGTGTTTTGTGATCCGAGCGTTGTCGTATACTTCGTTTCTTAACTCTTCAAGCTCGGATAGCTGCAACTTCCTTAGAACACCAGCTTTATCCAAATCTAAATTCAGCTGCTTTAAAGCCCACATAGCTCGGTGTTCTAGTTCAACGGGCAAGTGACAAGGTTTTCCAAATATAACTCGATATGGAGACATACCGAGGACAGTTTTGTAGGCGGTCCTGTATGCCCATAAGGCATCAGTAAGTTTGATGGACCAATCCTTATGGTTCTGTCCTACAGTTTTCTCCAAAATGAGTTTTATCTGTCTATTCGTAACTTCAACTTGCCCATTGGTTTGAGGATGATAAGCCGTGGATAATTTGTGAGTGATAGAGTATTTACGCATCAAGGCTTCAAAAGCCCTATTGCAAAAATGACTTCCATTATCGCTTATTATCGCACGGGGGGCTCCGAAGCGAGAGATGATGTGCTCTCTTAAAAACTTAATGACAACATGGTTGTCTTCGTCCGTGTTGGAATTGCTTCAGCCCATTTGGAAACATAATCTACGGCTACCAAAATGTACTGGTGACCGTAGAACAGAGGAAAGGGTACCATAAAATCGATGCCCCAGAGGTCGAAAATTTCGACTTCCAAGATGGGTGTGAGGGGCATCATGTCTCTTTGTGTAATACGACCCGTCATTTGACATTTATCACAAAGCTTGCAGAAATTGTATGCATCCTTAAAAAGAGTGGGCCAATAGAATCCACTCTGAAGCACTTTCTCAGCAGTTTTCCGTGGACCAAAATGTCCACCGCAAGCTAACTTGTGACAAATGTCAAAACGCTCTGATGTTCATCCTCAGGAAGGCATCTACGTATGATTTGGTCAGGACAGTATTTGAATAAATACGGTTCATCCCAAAAGAAGAACCGCATTTGGCGCAGAAAACGGTGTTTTTCTTGTCCTGACCAATGAGAAGGTATTTGCCTGGTAGCGAGGTAGTTCACTATATCAGCATACCAGGGCTCTCCACACATCTCAAAAATATGCTCGTCAGGAAAATCATCGTTAATCGGTATTCTCTCTTTAGGTGCATTTGGGATTCTCGACAAATGATCTGCTACCACGTTCTCAACGCCCTTTTTATCTTTAATCTCCAAATCAAACTCTTGCAAAAGAAGTATCCATCTAATCAGTCTTGCCTTAGCATCCTTCTTTTGCATCAAGTATTTTAGGGCGGAGTGATCAGTGAAAACTACCGTTCTGGACCCTAGCAGATATTAACGAAATTTCTCCAACGCAAAGACAACTGCTAAAAATTCCTTTTCAGTAGTTGTATAATTGAGTTGGGCATCATTCAGCGTTCTGCTAGCATAATAGATTACATGTTGCCTATTATCAATACGCTGTCCTAAAACAGCGCCTATAGCAAAGTCAGAGGCGTCACACATAATCTCAAACGGCTTGGTCCAATCTGGTGCAGAGATGATCGGTGCTGAGACAAGTCTATTCTTAAGCTCTCTCCATGATTTTCGACATTCTTCATCAAAGATGAAGGGTACATCCTTTCCTAAGAGATTTGTCAAGGGTCTTGCAATGTTGCTAAACCCTTGAATGAATCGTCTATAGAAGACGGCGTGCCCTAAGAATGATCTAATGTCCTTTAAAGATGTAGGTTCAGTGAGCTTCGTTATGACTTCCACCTTAGACTTGTCTACCTCGATTCCTATTCTTGATACCTTGTGCCCAAGCACGATTCCTTGCTTGACCATAAAATGACACTTTTCCCAGTTAAGTGTCAAATTTTTCTCCATACAGCGTTGTAACACCAACTTTAAATGGTACAAGCATTGCTCAAAGGAATCCCCATAGATCGAAAAATCATCCATAAAAATTTCAAAAATTTCTCCACCATGTCCGAAAAGAGGCTCAACATGCAACGTTGAAAAGTTGAAGGAGCATTGCAAAGACCGAAGGGCATCCTTCGGTAAGCAAATGTTCCAAAGGGACAGGTGAAGGTAGTCTTCTCTTGGTCTTCGGGAGCAATTGGGATCTGATTATATCCTGAATATCCATCCAGGAAACAATAGTACTCGTGTCCCGCCAATCTCTCCAACATTTGATCAATAAATGGAAGTGGAAAGTGGTCTTTACGTGTGGCGGTATTCAACTTCCTGTAATCAATACAAACTCGAATCTTCGTTGGAAGACGTGTTTGTATCAATTCTTTATTCTCAATTTTCACCACCGTAAATCCAGCTTTCTTAGGCACAGCATGAACTAGACTTACCCATTGACTATCAGATTTGGGATAGATAATCCCATTGTCTAATAGTTTCAAAATCTCAGATCTAACAGCTTCTTGCATAATGGGGTTAAGTCTACGCTGTGGGTCTCGTTTAGGCTTGGCATCTTCCGTCAAGTGAATTCTATGTTGGACAATGGAAGGACTAATTCCTTTGATATCAGCCATTGTCCAACCAATGGCCTCTCTATTTTCCCTTAGCACAGTCAGAAGGTCCTTTTCTTGTTGCTTAGTAAGATTAGATGCAATGATAACAGGAAAAGATTCCTTCTCATCCAAGTACTTGTACTTGAGATGATTGGGAAGAGCCTTAAGCTCAGAAGAAGGGACAGGATCTATAACAGGTTGCTCATGGTGCAAGGGAAGAATAGGTGTGGAATTAGTAGTCCTTTCAACATTTGATCCAACAATCTGATCCAGGTTGAAGTCATCCGACTCCAATTCAAACTCTTCTTCAGACTCATACTCCACCTCCTCCACATGTTCACTGGTCAATCCCTCAATTAAGTTCACTTCGAAAAAATCATTGTCCACATCCCTTGGCTGCTTCCCCAGATGGAAGATATTCACCTCTTTCGTCATATCTCCGAACGTTAACCGCATTGATCTATTTCGGCAGTTAATTATTGCATTCGCGGTGGCTAAGAAAGGACGTCCGAGAATGACGGGTGTTTGCACTCTGTGATTTTGTACGGGCTATGTTTCTAGAACAACAAAGTCTACGGGGTAAATGAATTCCCCGACCCGTATCAAAACATCTGTAATTTCTCCCTTGGGAATCTTTATAGAGCGGTCAGCCAACTGAATAGTCATCTAGGTAGGACGAAGGTTGCCTAACCCTAACTGCTGATAGACAGAAAAGGGGAGAAGATTGATGCTCGCGCCCAAGTCTAACAAAGCCCTATTTATGGTGGTCTGCCCTATGATGCAAGAAATGGTAGGGCTCCCTGGATCTTTGTACTTCACAGGGATTGGACCATTGAGCAGTTCACTTATGTTGGAAGCCAAGAAGACTTTCTTAGGGACATTTGCTTTTCTCTTTTTAGTACACATTTCTTTCAGAAACTTGGCGTAAGATGGGACTTGTTGAATGGCATCTAAGAGAGGGACATTGATTTGCACCAGATTAAATATCTCCCTTATCTTCTCCATGTGAGCATTCATTTTATGATTTGTAAGCCTATTTGGGAATGGGACAACAGGCTTATATGTTTGCTCATCAACTTTCTCTTTTCCTTTAGACTGGGACGTGGATGGTTGTGTGCTTGATGAAGGATTGTCTTGCAAGGGCTGAATTGGAACAGAAGGTGATGGTTGTGACATAGATTTGGGAGAATGATTCGAAACCTTATTATCTACATGTTTCCCAGATCTAAGGATTTGAATGGCTTGGCATTGGCTTTGGCTGGGTCCCAAGTCTTCAACTTCATGCAGAGGAAAATGGGCTTTGGGATTTGGTACTGGTTGGCTAGGTAACATTCCTTTTTGTCTTTCAGTCAGAGAGTTAGCCAACTGCCCTATTTGGATTTGCAATTTATTCATGTCCTGCTGCTGATTGTTCATCATTGCGGCTTGGGTCTTAGATAAGGTCTCTATCATTTTCTCCAACTCAGAAATTTTCTTATCTGAAGGACTGGTTGGTGGATGATGTTGATACTGGGGCTGAAAATTTCCTTGGTATGGCACAGGATTTTGGTATGACTGGAATCTGGGTGGACTCTGGTAAGAATGAATATTTGGGGGGTTCTGGTGGTAAGTCGGTGGATGAGACTGAGCAGGGTATTGTTGTGGAAATGGTGGTCTCGACTGCTCAGGACCAGACTGATTTCAAGAAAAATTAGGATGGTTTCGCCATCCCGGATTATAGGTTTTGGAGTAAGGATTATAAGCGGGTCTGGTGTACGTGGCATTCGTACTCTCCTGAAATATTTGAGTTTGATAAACTGGACACTCCTCAAACAGATGATTCAGATCATGGCAGTAGGTACAACCCGGATTTACCACTGGTGTTGGGTTGACCTGATTAACAGCAGTATTTTCCCTGGACTCAAGCAATTCAATCCTCTTCATCAACTGAGTTATCTTAGCTTCTGCAGCTATTGAGGATCCTATGGAATGTAAACCAGTTCTGGAAGTTGTGGGTGTAGGTTTCTCAGTATATGACTCCCACTGGATTGTCTTTTCAGCTAATGCCTCAAAAAGATCCCAACCCTGATCTTCATCCTTCTTTAAGAATTCTCCTTGACACATGATTTCAAGGAGGGTCTTAGTCTGATAATCAAGCCCATCATAGATAATCTGGCACTGGCGCCATTTTTCTATACCGTGATGGGGATACAGGGCTACTAGGTCTTTGAAGCGCTCAAAGTACTTCCAAAATGGTTCATTGGCTTCTTGTTTGAATTGCATTATATTCTTCCTCATCAGGGCTGTCTTATGGATAGGATAAAACTTTTTAAGAAAGACCTTAACGAAATCATCCCATGTAGAAATCGAGCTGACTGGGAGATTATAAAGCCACTTCTTAGCAATATCCTTCAGGGCGAAAGGTATAAACCTAAGTCTGACAGCATCCTCAGTCAACTGGGAAATCCTCATCATAAGACATACTTCTTCAAACTCTCGGATGAAGAAGTACGCATCCTCAGATTCAAGGCCATGGAATCGTGGAAGTGTGTTTATGAACTGGGGCTTTAACTCAAAATTATTTCCATTTGTGTTTGGGAGGAGAATGCACGATGGAAGTGATGTGCGGATAGGATAGAACTTGTCTTGCAACGACACGTTGGCAGTCATGATTGTGTCGAGTGGTGGTGTATGTGGCAGTGTAGAAACTCTCACAAGCCTCGCAGAATTCGGATCTCGATACCACTCTTGCATACAATTACACAATCAACGTGCACCGATCACACAGGCGAAAAATGAAAAATAACAATCAAGAAAAAAGAAAAAAAATTCAATCCAAGCTTTCTAGGTTTCCTGGACCTAGACGACTCCTAACGTTAGATCGTCCACAGGAGGTTTGGTGTAGACTCTGACTATAAGCAAATCAGCCAGGGAAGGGTAAGGTTGGTGGGAGGTTTTCCGTCAGAGACGTTCCTTAATTAAGTAACCAGCAACCTTCGGGCTTTCGGCCCTCAACCCCTTTCCTAGACGCTGATTTTACAAAAGTCACTTTCCAACACTTTTCCCCCTTAGGATAATCTCCTAAGTGAGTCCGGATGTCCCTAGGGCCAACGTCTAGCAATTTTTAATTAGAAGCTAGGATTGTGAGTGCGTGGGAAAATGGTTTTTAGGCTAAGGAAGGGGTGATAAAATCCCCACCTTATCTTTTTTATGGGATTTGCCCTTAAAGTTTCTTTGTGCAAGTGTACGATATCAACAAACAAGGTTCACTCAAAGCTTAATTAAATCAAACAAAGAGTGAGTCCTAATCTATATGCTATGCTTACGTACCTTGTCTCCAGCACTCTTCAACAGTAAATGTAAAGGAATTGAAAAGACACGTGCCTAATATGCAAATGTCTAAACAATTTTCTTAACTTGCAACAAATTTTTTACTGTTGATTAGCAGATATCAGGTGAAGCAAACAAGATTTAAAGTGTTGCAGCAGCTGTATTTTGCAGAGAAGCAAGCCCTGCAGAAAAATGGTCAGTAGTCAACTCTTCCTTGCCGCAATTCTGCGGCAAAAGCCCAGAATTTGCGGCAATTCAGAGGGATCCTGGTCTCTGCTTTCGAGAGCAGAGGCCCAGGTCCACTTATATGTTTCTGCAATGCAAGATTTCCTGTTTCTTCAACCTGTAACCTGCAACAGAGAAGAGTATTCGTTTAATTCTTCACTTGAATTCAAATACCGTTGCTCTCCCCGGCAACGGCGCCAAAAATTGATTGGGAAAAGAGTTGTGTAGAGTATTAGCACAATTATTTAACAAAGAGATGAAGGTTAGAAACCACCTTGGTGCTTAGTTCACTCCACAAATGTATTCAAAGATCAATGTACCCTTTCCAATCTCCGCTATAGCAATGGCTATATCGGGTCGATTCTCCGGGAGAGCTAGCGATAGAAGCGTTACGGTATGTAGTGAAGAAGTGAAAACAAATTGTCTTCTATGTATTTACACAAATGCAAGAAGTAACATGAAAAGAGGTGATGGATTTATGCATTATGGAAAAAGAAATCAAAAGAATGAGTGAAGTGTGTAGCAAAGAAAGAAAAGCTAGTAAAGAAAGTATTGGAAAACTTTGAATGAGAAGACACATGGCTAGCTAACTTTACCTCATTGCTAACTTGCTAAACTCAATGGTGATTGCAAGATTGCCTCATGTTGACTTATTGGCAATTAAAGATAACTTGCATGTTTGTTCAAGTGTTGTTTCCATCTTGAAGATTAGTGTTCTCTTGTTGTTAGCTTGAAGCCTCATATTGAATCATAGGCTCTCTAAATAGATGTTCAATGATGAACTCTAGGATTGGTACTCAAGTAGTGCTAAGTAGAAGAATCAACATTCATTTGAACATTCAAGACATAACTACAAATTAGCTTGAAGTAAAAAAGTTGTTCTTACTATACAATTAGCACATGTTTGGTGATCCATCCTCATGTTCCATCAAAGACTCTTGTTCTTGACAAGGCTCTATCCGAGGCACACATGAGTCATATAGAGTTTTGACAAGCCATTACCAAGGGAAAGCAACTATACTTCCTTGGAAATCAAAAGAAACTCTAACTATGCAAGTATTGAAATAAGCAATCGTCCATAGAGATAGAAGTTAGCTAGGTAAGTTATTAGCTAGCCATGCAATAGGAATTTAGCTCTCCATTACACAAGTAATAAAGCTACAATTCATTATGTAAAGCAAAGATCTAAAGCAATAGAAAAGAACTAGAATCAATGCAAGAAATTAAAGCAAGTAAAGTAAAACATACTAGAGTTTGCAAAGAGATGAATGGAGCTCTTTTGATTAATCCTTAATCACAAGAATGTCACTTCCTTGATACAAGCTTTCAAATAGCACTCTCTCTCTCACTTTGTCAAGATCTCTAGGAGGAAGAAGATGAAGTCTAAAAACCTAGGAGAAAACAAAAATACAAGAATTTTCCCTATTTTCTTCTCTCTCTTCTCTGTTTCCACGCACAGACCTTGGTCCTCTATTTATAGCCATCCCTGAGAAGCTTCGAGAGCCCTGGCCGTTACCACAAAATCCGGGCTCCAACGGCTTCACAACCGCCGCAGATACGCGGGAAAATCCCCGTTTTGGCGGCAAAATCTGGGCCGTTGAGCCCAGATTTTCTGTTGTGATCTGGTAGTTAGGTGGTTATCTACGTGGCCTTCTAGAAGATCCAATGGACGCGCGGATCTCAACTGAATCCAAATTTAAATCTTGGCTCTTTTGGGATTATGGATTTAATCACTTTAATTATTGCTAATTAAAGTGATTAATGGGCTTTTTCTCCTTTAAGTTGTGGACCTGTAAAAATAGAAAGAAAAGGGGTTAAAAATCACATTTTATTTACAATATGCATAGTATGGAAGTGGTAAAATATGTAAATATGTGTAACAATCACTGATCCATATGCAGGTATGATGACCCAGCTGAGTGATCTTTCACTACAGATCACTTCTTTCATTGAGAGGATCGTTGCTAGCCAGGAAGCAATGCGGAGAGAGCAACAGAACGACATGGCCTACGTGTGCTCCTCCAATAAGTACCTTCAGCGATGTGAGGACTATCACTTCTTCAGGCATGATTCGTTGTTCCAGTTCCAGATGCTTATGGATGTCCTCTCCTTTGGACTGGTCCACTACTTGATCCGTGGATGGCCCCTTAAGATGCTTCTGTCAACCAGAACCTGAAGAAGATGTGGATGAAGAAGGTGATGCTTGACTCCCAATTTTTGATGTATGTCAAAAGGGGAGAAGTAGCTAGTAGAGAGTTATTTTTGTTATTGGACATCTAGTTTGTTATTGTGTTATTAGACATCTAGTTGGTCATTGTAACGGCCCCAATTTCTAATAAACAAGATTAGGCCTACAACACCATTTGTCTCCGTTAACTTTAAATTAAGAAAAATTTTGGCAGCATCATCCTAAATATTCCTTTATTTCTCACTTACAATAATCAAGATTTCGGCTCAAAGGCCTACTTATTTCACCAATAATTTCGGCACACCCGGCCTACTTATCAATCACATATACCAAGTCTTAACCACAAACATATATCATGACTTGATTCCCTCCATTGCAAGCATAATCTTTACATCAACATTTCAAGAGATACTTTCCAACAAATAGCATTCCCACATATTGTCATCTTACCAAATTCCAAAACATACATATCCAAGGGATTCACAAACCCAGAACATTATATTACATACAAGACCAAGGTCTCAAATACTATAAGGACAAAATGTACTTCAAGTACAACTTAACATGTTTTCCATAAAGACTTCAATAGGGTCTATACCTACACATTTAAGATCACATAACAAAACCAAGATGATACTACAACATATTATGCCATCCATAACTTAACCTTTCCATTTAGAGAGGTCCCTTACCCTTATCCAAACCTGAAAAGATGGAAAGAAAATAAAATGAGCTCGACAGCTCAATGAGTAAACCATATCATAGGAAATTGATATAATGATTTCATAAGATAACAGTCTAGAAGAAGTAAATTAGAATGAGTCCTATAAACAACAATTTGTTCAAGTTGCCTTACTTATTCCAAGCTCCATACATATATGGTCTACATGACTACACTATCAAAAGTTGCATTTAACTACATCATGACACAAAAGATATAATTATATGAGTATGTATGAAGTTTTCATGGGTGAGTCCACTCACATCAACTAGGCTCGTTATATACATAAAGTGCCAATTTAGTTTAACACAAGCATTATCAATCATAAATGCAACTTAACAGTCAATTATGAATATCATTCAATCTGAATGGAATTTCCCCGTCTTCCACCTCCTACCGGCTCCCGCACGGCCCCTTCCTCCTTATATGTATATATATATATTTCATATAAGACATATAAGTTTCCCCGTCTTCCCCCCTCCTACCGGCTCCCGCACGGCCCCTTCCTCCTTATATATATGTATATATGTCAAATCCCCGTCTTCCCCCCTCCTACCGGCTCCCGCACGGCCCCTTCCTCCTTAACACAAATACATCATGCAAGGGTAATTTATAATATGCATAACAAGCAATTGAAACCAAATTACATGTCATGCCAGAAATGGTGTGCAACAATGAAAGAAAGAAGACATGTGTTTGGGGTTTACCCAATATCATAGGAATCATCATAATCACGCCACATCCATCCCGCATGAACATATGCATTACCCCATAACTTGCTACTCATTTAACACAATATTGTATTGTAAAGAGGGGTATTTTCCCCGAGCACTTTAGTGAACAAGAAAATATGGTTCAAGTTAATTTGTCGGCTCTTATGGAGTGCTATTCGTGCAAATCTTCAGCCTCACATAATGCACCACCCTATATTCTATTTATGACGGACCGAGATTAGGCTATACACATAATAAATTGACCATCATGATATTGATTAGGAAAAACAGCGAATTAAGGTACTAAATTGGTTCACTTAGGCTTAATTTTTACGCTAGAACATATCTTCTACACATGCATTTCACATCCATTTAATATAGAATCACAATCACTATGCAATACTCATTGGATCTCCTTTAACACAAGAATAATTATCAAAACAGCGAATTACATATGCTAAGTCTCCTCATTTAAGTTTAATTAGTGAGCTAAAACATGTATATTACATATTCATCTCATCGCAACATGATATATGGACATAATGACTAGATAATACCCCTTAAATTTCCATCTAGTGTAAGGATGTCACAAAAACAGTAAATACTACACAAAAACAGTAATTCTTACCCTTGTGGGTCACCTACACAATTTCTAGTTCTTGTTTTTCAACTTTTGATAGAGAAACACAACCCTAAGAGTTAGGTTTACTCACAATGCTACCAAGCTCTGAAACAGAGAGTTGGACGACGAGAGGATGCTGATTGAAGGTGCTAGAACTTATCCACGACTCGCCAAGGACCTGCTCCTCCAAGATCAGGTCCCCCCTCCTCGGAATTGCCGCGGAATCCCCTTCTTTGCCGCGGTTCCGCGGCAAAGTAGCAGAGCCCCGCTAGCTGCTGCGGCTCTGCTTGCTGTGCGCCTGCGTCACTGCCTTCCCTCTCGTGGATTTTTGCTTCAGAGTTAAGAAGAGTAGGGATTCGGGCTAAAAGAGGGTATCCTAGTTTCTAACCTTAAATCTCTAGAGATGAGATGAAATGGGGGATTTAGGGCTTCAATTCCTTCACAAATGAAAGGAAAATTTCAGGATTTGGGAGAGAAATTCTGCAGAATTTTGGGTGAAGAAGATGAAGAGGCAAGCTTGAAGTCAAACCTTGGGATGGCAAGTAATTAGGTGGGGTTCTCACATGATGCCACTTGGCCAAGACTCCTCTCAAGGTGCCACATGGAAACCCAAGTTTCAAGAGAAATTAGCCCCTTTAATCTTCCCCCTAATGCATACTTAACCATAAAAAGGTATTAGGGTAAGCTTTGTGATTAAGGGGGATATGAAGGATTAGGTTAAAATTTTTATGTCTTACTTCCCCCTTGCTAGGTCACTAGTAGGCTCCATAATATGTATACATAAGCCCACATGCTAATCATTTATAGTCACCAAAATCAAATAGCTAATAAAAAAAAACTTTGAAAAGGGAAGTGGGTCTATTAATTAAATTAAATTTGTTGGCATAGAAATATGGAGGGTGACTTCTTCTACATAATGCCTTAAACAACATTCTTAATATTTAAGGTGAGGAGGAATTAGATACCATAAAATTTTTGGTTGTTACAGTCATTGTACTATTGGATATTATCTATCTCGTTTTAGTACTTATTGGATATTGAATATCTATTTATTTTGTTTTGGCACCTTGTATACTTTGACTTTGTGTTTCAGTATTTATGTACTTCATTGGTATACCTATTTTGCTTTGTTTACATTTGGTATCTTTGTGCTTGGTATCTTTTGTTACATTCGTATTGAACACCTCTTATGGAGGTTGGAGGTCATAGATGGATGGAGGAAAATATTTATGCAAATGTCTTTATTATCATATCTTAGTTATGCATAAATGTGTTGCATAGAGCTTGTATATTGAATTTCATATATCTATACTCAAAATATACCAATTGTGTCACTTATTTCATATCCTATTTCAATTACATATCACATTCATTATGTATGCACTCGTTTAAGGGGAGCTTCATTTGAAGCCTCTTCCAACTTTATTTAAAATAACTTCATGGGTTTTTTCATCATCAAAAAGGGGGAGATTGTTGGCCCAAAGGTCCCTTGCCCTAGTTTTAATGATAATAATCCTATGAGGTTATTTAATCTAACATTGGTATCTATATAAGTTTCAAGGAAAAGACTGATTTCATGATAGGGTTTAACTTCAGCAAAAAAGACTCGCAAGTTTTTGAAGCACTCAAGATAATTATCCCAGAGCTAAAGCTATTCATATTGAAGTTGGATATCACTCCAAAGAGACGACCTCAAAGGGACTATTTTTAGGCAAAAAAAAAAATTCTCTTTAATTTCCTTTTGTAAAGAATTCAGTTTGTCAAAATCAAGAAGTGGTATAGTCATTAGCTCATGAGATTCACACACACACACAAAACATCGTTTAGATTGTATTTTACAAATGGTTGAATTGATTTCAAAAGTTTACAAAATGATTTTCGTTATGAAAATTATTTCATATTTTATCAAAGAAATTTTATCTTCTATTAACACATGTCTCCTATCTTAGATTTTGTGTTTGATACTTAGTATCATAATCTTGGACTTTAAAAAAATATCATGAAATTTATTACATATCATTTGGATTGAAAAATATATCAGTTTCTTTAAAACAGAATTAATATTTTTCAGATATTGGATTTTTGGCCCTGATCCGGTCGACCGGGCGGTCGATCGAAATGCACAGAAATTCATTGTGCACATTGGTCGACAAGGCGGTCGACCGGCTGTAAGCACTTTGCTCTAAGTTGGGATTGGTGATTGAATTCAAACCTGCACACAGAAAATACAGAATTTCAGAACTTTATAACAGTAGTGCACGTGCTCAATTCTACCGCAATGCAAGTGGCTATGCGGGTCGTGATCCTCAAGGTGGGACTAGCGATGGAAGTTTTTTGCAAGTTGTCTTTTAAGTTACAAAAATGATTAAAATTATTCTTTTAGTTCTTGAAAAAAAAAAGAAAATAAGTTATGTTAAAATGTGAAAGTGGTAGATTGAGAAGGTGGAGAAAAATAGAAAATAATTTTGTATAAAGAAAGTGAGAAATAGTAGAAATTTAGTGATGGAGGTGATCTAAACTAAAGATTAAAAGAAAAAAAGAAAACCTAAAAGAAATACTTACCTTTTTCTAGTTGATGACTTACCTGGAATCCTTGCATGTTTACCTTGATCTGGAGGCGATCAGCGCATAACTCATAAAATTAACTCACTTCCAATTCACATTACATCATCAAGGCTTCTTCGAGCAAATATGAAATGATACAAACATAGAAAAGAATCCATCGTCATGAGCTATCGATGGCACTCGCTACGGCAAGGCAATACCGATGCTATTTGACTCACTTGGACTATCATCAAAACCGAAAGAGAAAGAGTAGAAAGAAGAAGAATAAAACGAAAATAAAGAACATAAAAAAGTTACCTTTTTATTGTGTGCAAAAATGATGGAAGAAAGGAGGAAGTTACATCGGTGTCACTCTTAACATAAATCTCTCACTCTTACTTACATGAATCTTAGTTTAACCTATGCTTACAAAGAAATAAAAATTACATAAAATGAAAATAAAAACCTACAGTAAAAAGAATGAAAAACTAGCCCAAGAATCTTTCTTTGCTTCATCGTTTTTGCCTCTGATGTATGGGGGTATTTATAGCATAAAAATGGATAAGGGAAGGAGTCAAAAAATAGGGGGAGCTGGTTATTTCTGAATTTGAATCCTCTCCTTATCTCCAAACTTGATTTGATGTGGATATTCAATTCTGATTTGCAGCTTGTTGGCGTGTTGATTGCTGAAAATAACTTAACAAATGACAGTATTAGAAACAGTGATTAACGTAAGAGTTGTAGATATTTAAGTCTTCTTTTTGAATCATCTTGAATCATTATATTTGAGTTTCAGTAGCGAAAGGTATGATTCAAATACTAAAATATATTCAGTCTAAATTCGAGTCAAAATTACTTCATCTCATCTGTTGATCTTCTCTCTATCCATTTTCCCTTTGGATTTTGAATTTAGACTCTGTATTTGATGTTATCTCTGTTTATCCTCAAGCTAACTGAATAAATCCAAATAAATCTGATTTTAACTGGTTTCTATTTGGTATTATTTGCTCCGATTTGCTCTGATCACCTTAAATCTTCTGTCACAATTCTTGATTTTGAATTAAACTCATTTAAATCTGAATTTAAGTGGGCTTTTGGGCTCATTTTCTCTCCTTTTCCCTTTGTAAAGGCTTGCACAATTTAAATGATAAAAAATCATTAATTAGTAGAGTTTATTTAAAATAAAATGCAGGAATGTGACAATGTATATGCATTATTAGTGACCGATCACACCCCCACACCTATCTTTTACTTGTCCTCGAGTAAAACTTCATAACTAAACCTAAAAAATTATTAGACCACTTTTACAGGTCAAGCGATTGCACTGAGCTTGTGTAACAGGCCGTTAAACCTCTAGGTTTTCCCCAGAGGACGAGTTCTATCTCGTGAGGGTTTTCAGTGAATTACACTCACAAAATCCATAAAGAAAGAGAAATAAAGTGTAAGTATTTTGAAACACATTTTGAAAGAGAAAAATATTTGAAGTACTATTGTAAGAATTAAGTAATCTATAATTATAGAAAAATCGAACTTTTCATTTCTAAACTTAGTCTTTATTCAAAAACTTGTTATCAATCAAGGTAAGGAGTCAAACTGTATTGCTCATCTAGTCTATTATTTTACTTTAAGTCATATGCACCTTTGTGACCGTGAAATTTTGAGTCGGACTTCTTTAACTCTAACTCTTATGCCTTATTTTCTTTTCTTTTCTTTATTTATTTTTGGTGATATTATTCCTTAGTTCTATTAGGCTTTCTAATCTGCTCATGTAACGAGCCTTTAATCGGTAACTCTCAAACTAAATGGTCTTAGGGCACCGGGTTATAAAACATCCCAAGGACTTAAGGACTCGAGCAAACAAGGCCACAAAACTAAGGATTTTATTATATGAACCACTTTTAGGCATGAATACTTATGTTTTCTAGGCACAAATACCCAGCGTAATTAGAGGATTTTTGATATAATATATATATATATATATATATATATATATATATATATATATATATATATATATATTCTTTTTTTCTTTTCTTTTTTTTAATAAGGGATAAGAATCTTTATTTTTGAACCCTAAGTGTATAAGTGAATAAAGCATGCATATTTCATCAAGGTAAAAATCAAGACTAAATTACTTTTCCAAATTTTCTTTCTTACCCTAGAAATCAAACTAATAGTCTTATTTTGATCAAGTATAAGAAATCCTAATTATGATTCTCCTATTCCTTAAAATTAACTTAATTTCTTACAAAAATATGTCAAAATATTGCTCTCTTTTCAAAAAGTTTTTTTTAAAAAAAGAAAGAAAAATGTTAATTTTTTTATTTTAAATAAAAAGAAAGCCTATGTTATGTTAGAACCCTCCCCCACACCTATCTCATGCATTATCCTTAATGTGAATGAATGCATAGATGCATGAAAAAGAAGAAAGGGAAGGAAAATATTATCTTAAGGTGGTAGTTCCGATGGTGGTCATATTGGGTCAAGCATTGCTATCCAATCAAGATAATGTGGTGATTCACGAAACCTACCTTTATTGACCTCTTTTCTATTTACATATTTACAGTCCCCAATATGAATAGGATTATGAAAGATCCTCTCATAAAACTTATTCCCTTTACATGACCAGTCTTGAAAAATTATCACGGAGTAATCATAGTCTATACCTATGTCCAACAAAAGAATGTGACTTGATGGAATGGTTGACTTGGTTCAAGAATGATAGGCTCAGGAATCAATACTAACTCGGGAAAATCAACTTTGGGTTCGAGAGTCAGTTTTAGTTCAAAAGTTGAGTCTAAATTCAAGAATTGAAATTCACATTCTTTTCCCATCAATAGAATGTGACTATAAAAAATTGGTGATTTAATTTCTAGATCTATGGGTACGGGAATAAATATTGGCTCAGAAAATTGGTTCAAATTGGGTAAGAATACTGGAGTCAACATAGACTCGAAGATGGGAACTGAATCACAAAGTTGGGGATCAGATTCACATTCATAATCAAGTTCAATCTCATTAAAATGAAAACTTGCCAATTCATCAATGGGTTGATATTGGTCAAGTTCAACATTTTGTGATGAAATTGAATCTTTATCAAAGTCTTTAAGATATCATGATTCTTGGTTTTCGTCAATATGACTAGAAGTGTCGGGAATAGTCAAAGATTGGGTAGGGAGAGTTTCCTTATTTTTACACATGTTTTCCAATCTATTAAGTCTTACTTCTATCAATTGAGTAAATTACTTTGGAATTGAATCATGAATTTCATACTCTTTTCTAAGCCAGCATGTTCTTCTTGAAAAATAGAGTTAGGATCTGTGATTTGAAACTTTTGACGGGATTTTGAGTCTTATAAAATTTGAATTCGTCTCTCAAGCTAGTCTAAGGCTTCCATCCTCTTTTCCCAGTCAATTGATTCTTCTAATGGTTGTTCAGGAGAAGGAGTATGTGAAGCTAGATGTTGGTAAGGTGGTTGATAATATGACTCAGGGAGTTGTATCCCAATTGACTCTATGAAGAGTAGTGATGATTATTCCAGTCTTGTTCATAGTATTGAGACTGGGGCACGTATTGATTCGGAGAAGACCAATCCGGCATACTAGGTTGGTTAAAGTTATGATATGTCGGGTTGATAGTATCCTAAAAAAAGGTCAGGGTGTAACATGGGTTACCATTAAAATTGAAAAAATTGTTGTTATACACAAGAAATGTCAAAATTAAATAAAGAAAACAAACAAACAAATAAAAAGAAAAAATCTAACCGAAGTTAGGGTAAACCTTAGACCTAGGCAACTCCTAACTGGTTAGACTTTCCATAGGGGGTATATTACCGAATTTGACCACAAGTTAATCGGCTAGGGTAAGATCAGTGGGAGGTATCCGTACCTAAGCAATGAGCCTAATTATGCCAAACCACCAATCTTCAGGATTTCGCCCCTCAATCCCCAACTTTAGACACCAATTTGGCAAGAGTCAAATTCTAATCAACTTCCCCCTTAGGTCAGTCTCCTATATGAGACCGAGATGTCCCTAGGGCCAACGTCTACTAAGTTTTAGTTAGGCTTGGGTTAGTGAGTGAGGAGATTGTTTGTGGGCTAAAGGAGTATAATGACTTCCCCACCTTATTTTGTTTATAGGACAAGCCCTTAAATCAATTTAGTGCAATGTGTACATGAAGAGCAACACTTAAGCAATGTAAATAATTCAAAAGTGTTCCTATACTACATGTTATGCACACGTACCTTTGCTCCAACACTCTTCAACAATAATGTTAAATGTAAATGAATTAGACACGTGCCTAAATGTAAAGTCTAAACCGTTTTTAGCATTTAACAAACATCAATTTGTTGTTGAGGTTAGAAAGTATGTACAGTGAGTTAAACAAGAAAATAAATAGCTGTAGAAATTTAGCTTTACAATTCAGCCAACCTGCAAAAATATAGGTTAGTACTTCACTCAGATTGCCATTGGAATGTAGCAAATCTGAGGGCTTTTGGGCTCTGCTTTCTTGAGCAGAGTCCAGGGCCACTTATATGTGCACTGCAGCAAAAAGATTCCTTGATATCTATCACGGCACACCAAAAATAAAGAAAAAGGTTAGCCAAAAATATAAACTTAAAAAGAGAATTACTTACCGTCGCTCCCCGGCAACGGCGCCAAAATTTTATTGAATTCAAACCTGCACACAGAAAATATAGAATTTCAGAACTTTATAACAGTAAGTGCACGATGTTCAATTCTACCGCAATAGCAAGTGGCTATGCTGGTCGTGATCCTCAAGGAGGGACTAGCGATGGAAGCATTTTGCAAGTTCTCTTTTAAGTTAAAAAAAATGGTTAAAGTTTTTCTTTTAGTTCTTTAAAAAAAAAGAAAATAAGTTATGTTAAATTGTGAAAGTGGTAGATTGAGAAGGTAGAGAAAAATAGAAAATGATTTTTGTACAAAGAAAATAAAAAATAGTAGAGATTTAGTGATGGAGGTGATCTAAACTAAAGATTAAAAGAAAAGAAAGAAATAAAAGAAATACTTGCCTTTTTCCGGTTGATGACTTACCTGGAATCCTTGCATGTTTACCTTGATCTGGAGGCGATCATCATATAACTCATAAGATTAACTCAGTCCCAATTCACATTACATCATCAAGGCTTCTTCAAGTAAGTATGAAATGATACAAACATAGAGAAGAATCCATCATCATGAGCTATCGATGGCACTCGCTAAGGTAAGGCAATACCGATATTATTTGACTCACTTGGACTATCATCAAAACCAAAAGAGGAAGAGTAGAAAGAAGAAGAAGAAAACGAAAATAAAAAAGAACATAAAAAAGTTACCTTTTTATTGCTTGCAGAAACGATGGAAGAAAGGAGGAGCTTACATTGGTATCACTCTCAACATAAATCTCTTACTCTCACTTACATGAATCTTAGTCTAACCTATGTTTACAAAGAAATAAAAATTACATAAAATAAAAATAAAAACTTACACTAAAAAGAATGAAAAACTAGCCTAAGAATCCTTCCCTGCTTCATCGTTTTTCGCGTGTGGGGGTATTTATAGCATAGAAATGGATAAGGAAACGAGTCGAAAGATAGGGGAGCTGGCTATTTCTGAATTTAAATCCTCCCCTTATCTCCAAACTTGATTTGATGTGGATATTCAATTCTGATCTGCAGCTTGTTGGAGTGTTGATTGCTGAAAACAACTTATCAAATGACAGAATTAGAAACAGTGATTAACGTAAGCATTGTATCCTTTTAAGTCTTCTTTCTGAATCATCTTGAATCATTAGATTTGAGTTTCAGTAGGAAAGTTATGATTCAAATACTAAAATGTATCCAGTCTGAATTCGAGTCAAAAATTTTTCATCTCATCCGTTGATCTTCTCTCTATCCATTTATCCCTTTGGATTTTGAATTTGGACTCTGTATTTGATGTTATCTCTGTTTATCCTTAAGCTAACTGAATAAATCTAAATAAATTCGATTTTAACTGATTTTTATTTGGTATTATCTGCTCTGATTTGCTCTGATCACCTTAAATCTTCTGTCCCAATCCTTGATTTTGAATTAAGCTCATTTAAATCTAAATTTAGGTAAGCTTTAGGGCTTATTTTTTCTCTTTTTCTCTTGGTAAAGGCATGCACAATTTAAATAGTAAAAAATCATTAATTACCAGAGTTTATTTAAAATAAAATGCAGAAATGTGATAATGTATATGCAATATTAGTGACTGATCAATCGGTCGACCGACCGATCAACCAACGATCCCAACGGTCAAAAATATGACCATTGGCAGTCGATCAACTTGTCTACTTTTTGTAGACTTTGCCTATAACGGCTATATAATTAAGAAATTATTTTATCACTAATAAAAAATGGCTATATTGTGTTCTCTCTAGATTTTTGATTACCTATATAAAGAAACCCTCTTCATCATTTGTAATAACTAAGAAAACAAATCGAATCAAAAGAAAACACTTTCATTCATTTAGATTCAAATTTTCAAGAGAAAATTTTCAAAAGAGAAAGAGTTCTACACCTCAAATCTTTTGATTCTCTATTTGCTTTTTATTCTCACATTCCACTAAGTACAATCCTTCCCAACCATAAATCTTAAAGCTAAAAACTCACTCTTCATTATAGGATTGCTTTTGTGAGCTATTTTAGTAATCTTGAGAAGGTCATTCTCTTCATTGTTGTAAAGAAGAAGTGTAAAGGTTGAGGTCTCATTCGAGCTTGCGAGTTCGACTATTGTAAGGTGTAGAAGACAATGAGTAAGAGGGCTTGCGGGTCCGGATTCATTCTTGAGGGAACATATATAGTGGTGATCTCGCGGGATCAAACTATAGTAGAAACCCTTTACGCGGTGAAGGCGGGGACGTAGAGCAAGTGGCTTGAACCTCGAAACAAATCTCCTGTATTTGCGATGACTCATCTTTCTCTTCCTTATCTTTTTACCTCACTTTCCCTTTAAGTTGCATGCTATAATTGCTTTTCTTTTATTGCAAATCTCTATTATGCAAGTTACTATTTGCATTGTAGATTAGTATTGCTAGACTTAGTTTTTAATTCCGTATTATTTTCCATTTATCCTTAGCCATCACCTATTCACCCCCTTTAGGTGATTTACAAATTAAGTGTGACCAAATCTCATAAGCAGACTTGCAATGATTACCTTGGCAATATCATCATCATTCAAGACATGAAGCAATGCATAGTAAGCTTTTGCATTGGCATCAAATTTCTTGGTGGCAATTTCAGACCATGTGTCCTTATCACCATCGAGTACACTAAAAGGTATGATTACCGCTTTTGCAACTCGGCTTCCTAAAGATTGCAAGAATATGGTCATCTTAACTTTTCATATGGAAAAGTTAAGGCCATCAAAACTTGGGTGGAAGTCTTAATACCTTAGACCATGTCAGCTAGTGTGGAAAGCAAAATGATAGTGTAAAAGAAATGATTAGGAAAAAGATCTCTGTAAAATGGTTAAACTAAAACTAGAGTTCAAGAGTCTGATACTATTTGAAAGTACACCTAGAAGGGGTGAATACGCGTAATGCTAATCTAACAGCAAATAATGCGGAATTTAAAGTAAATGATGTAAATGGTCAAAAATAAGAAGTGAAGCTGGATTTCCCATGAAGGGCTCTAGAACATCTCCTCTATATTCCTGTAGATTAGGAGTTGAGGTGCTTAATTGCTTTCTAATTGAGATGAGTAAAACCGACAAGTAAGAATGACGGATATAGTGCAAGCAATTAATAGCGAATATAATGCAAGTAATTAATAGCAAATGCAAGAGAAGAAAAAATAAAAGTGCAAGCAATAGTAATAGAGTAAGAGCAAGAGAAAAAACAATCGCAAACACTAGAGAATTGTTTCGAGGTTCAAGCGCAAAGCTCTACGTCTCCGCCTTCACCGCGTGAAGGATTTCACTATCTACTAAGAATTTTTCACAAAAGAGTCTCTACAAAAGAACTACAAGGTCTACATAAAACCGGAGTATACAACTCCAACTCTCAATCCTCTATACAATAGGTAGCACAAAGCCAATGAGGTTTACAAGCTCTTGGTGATCACAAAGATCACAAACCTTCTTCTTTACAACTTTCTATAGTAAAGAGTGTGAAATGAAGCTCAAAAAATTTGTGATAGAGAAACTTCAGTTGAAATAAATGAATTTAAGAGCTGAAAACTTGTAGCAATTGATTTAGCACTTGAAAACTTAAAAATTAGAAAATTTCTCTTTTGAATAAACTTAATTTTTTTTCAAAATATTTCTCAAAACTAAAAATTGTTTAATCTTCTCCCAATGACCCATATATATAGGCAAGTGATAAATAATATTAGAGGGGTCAATCAGGTTATTAACAGGGTGATTAGACTCAAAAAAAGCAAACATATCTGTTGGAGAAAGAGATGACAAAACAGATTTTGAAATCTAGTTGTTATTGTAGCAGACAGAATATTGGTTGATCAGCTGGCTAAAATTGAAAAATAGCCATTGAGCATTGGTCGACTGGCCGGTCATCCGATCTCAACTGAGAAAAATGGCAAAGAAAAACTTCTCAATCGATCGATCGACTGATCGACTGAAGTTTGACCAAAACACTGCCAAGGTTGATGGTTGATCGGTCGATCGCCCAACAACACGCACATCTGAAATGTGCACAAGCGCTCGACCTCCCAATCGACTAGCAGTGGAAAAAAACCTGGACCGGTCGGTCGACCGACCCAACACAAAAAGTGAAGAAAGAATTTGTCATAAAATCTATTTTCAAATATTTCAAATAATTTTGAAATTCGGTTTGGCAACACATAGGCTAAGAAATACATGTTGAAGATAGGATATGAAATTTTGAATAATACAAAAATGTATCAAAAACCAATTTAGTGAAACACCAAAAAAAACAAAAATTAGATATGAAAACTTGTATATTGTGTGTGGGACTTCTTGAGCACAAATTCTATATACTTTAATAAACTATTTATTTACATAGGTTTAATATGTCTTCAAACAATCTTCAATGTGCTTCTTCAAAATATTAATCTTGATTGTCTTAACTTGAATCCCATCCTTGAATAAACCTAAGACTTTAAAACTTCTTTTTTTTAAGGAAGAAACATTTTGAATCCTTTTGAACACTGAAAAGTACTTAAACACATTTGAATAGTACTAAATAATTACATAAGTTTTGTTATCATCAAAACAAGTAACTGGTGATTGCAATCTTGGGCCAACAAGGATTGCTTCTAGGATCTATGAATTCAAGTATATCTCTCTTGATTGCTAGGGCTAGAAAATTATATCTTTAAAAATCTGAATTAAATGGGATATAATTGGCTTTTTTTTTCTCTTTTTCCATTAATTACAAGATGCACACCATTAGACAATAAATTGATTAAATAGCAGAGTTTAAATAGAAGTAAGTATAAAAATAAGACATAAAATATGCAATATATGTTAATAATCACACCCCAACACCTATTTTTTGCTCGTTCTTGAGCAAAAATCAAAAGACTAAAAGATTATTGAGCTATTTTTGCAGGTAACACGACTGCACTGATCATGTGCAGTAAGCCTCTAAACCTCTAGATTTCCCGTAGAGGAGGAGTTATAATCTTCTAAGAGTTTTCTGTGGATTACACCCACAAAATGTAAAAAATATAAAAATGTTAGTATTTTTTGAAAATTCTTTTTAAAGAAAGAAGCATAATTGATAAACTTTTGCAAAAAAATTAAGTCATCAAGTTATAGGTTCATCAAATTATTAATTCCTAAGCTTAGTCTCGATGTAAAAACCTGTAATCATTAAAGGTAAGAATTCAAACTGTATTTCTCACTTAATTTATTATTTTACCCTAAATCATTGCACCTTGTGATTGTGAATATTTGACTCGGGATTCTTTAACCCAACTCTTATGCCTTATTGTTTTGATTATGACAATAATTTATATCTTAGTTTTATTAAGCTTTTTAATTCACCATGTAACGAGCCTCTAGCCGGTGAATCCTAAACTGGATGGTCTTAGGGCACAAGTGAAATAACACCCCTTGGGCCTAAGGACTCAAGTAAATAAGGCCACAAAACTAAAGATTTTATTGGTGATATGAACCATTTTTAGGCATGAATACTTATGCTTTATGAGGCACAACTATCCAACTTAATCAAAAAAATTTTGATTTATATACACACACACACACACACACACACACACACATATATATATATATATATATATATGAGAAAAATGTATATCAGCCTGCAGCTGAGAGAACTCTTTCAGCCTGCGGTGACGTGGCTCAATTTTGTCACCCCACTAACTTGCGGCCTGCTTATAGGAAGAAGTTAAATTACCAAATACCCCTTATGAAAAGCTACTCTTTCGGTAACTTTCGTTATTGTTTATTATTATTTGCCCAAAAGATGAACTCGCACATAGGTTTTAGGCTTGATCTCAGAGGACGAACCTTCATCTGTTGTTTACCTATAGATGTAGAAAAATAAAAAAGTTTAGACCAATGATTATTTAAAAATTATAAGGGAGTAAAAAGCATATTATTTTTAATAAACTGCGAGCAAGGTCGCAATCATCTACAGTGCAAACATAATCTACTGCGACCCGGGTCGACACTGCGACCAAGGTCGCAGTCATCTACAGTGCAAACATAATCTACTGCGACCCGGGTCGACACTGCGACCAAGGTCGCAGTCATCTACAGTGCAAACACAAACAACTGCGACCCTGGTCGACACTGCGACCAAGGTCGCATAAGACTATAGTGCGAACACAAACTTTTACAGCGACTCTGGTCGACACTGCGACCAAGGTCGCAGTCATCTACAGTGCAAACATAAACAAATGCGACCAGGGTAGGCACGGCGACGAAGGTCGCATAAGACTACAGTGCAAAAATAAACAACTGCGACCCAGGAATGATGAAACAAATGACGTTAAATACAGTGCGACCATGGTCGCAAAACACTACATAAATATTGAAACAACTGCGACCCCATGTCGTCAGTGAAATTTTAGAGCTGAATTTTTTTTTGAAAGGCAACTTTTTTACATAAGGTAAAAAGATGTGACAGAGGGTATTTTCGGAAGATACATTGTTGAGGTGACTGATATTAAATTGGGCGGGATTTTTCATCTTTTTGTCCGCCAAAATTTATGACAGGTATGTGGTTATGATGTTGCCACGTCCTGCCGGCTGAGAAACTCTCTCAGCCTACCGGCTGAGGTACAGTAGTCCATATATATGTATATATATATATATATATATATATATATATATATATATATATATATATATATGTATATATATATATATATATATATATATATATATATATATATATATGTATATGTATATATATATATATATATATATATATATATATATATAATAAGACACAAGAGTCTTTATTTTGAATCCTAAGTGTATAAGTATATAAAGTGCATATTTCATCAAGTTAAAAATCAAGACCAAATTATTTTTTCAATTTTTCTTCCTTAACCTAGAAATCAAGCAAGTAATTTTATTTTGACCAAGTATTAAGAAATTTTAATTATAATTTCTCTAATTCTTAATATTGTCTTAATTTTCTACAAAAATAAGATCAAAACATAATTTCTCACTTCAAAATTTTTTTAATCTTGTTAAATATTAGTGCTTCTCCCCCATACCTATCTCATGTATTGTCCCCAATATATGAATGAAATGCATAAATACATGGAATAAAATGTAAAAGAGGTGATGTTACCGATACATTAGGTCAAATAGACACATTATTGTCTCATTTTCTGGTACCGATTTCAAGAATGGGTTAAGGCGTTGACCATAAGCTTGAATTCATTCCCATTCTTAGTGTCGCAAATCTCTATTGCACCTTGAATTCATTCCTTTTTTTCAGAATTTCTTTCTCTTTTCCACAAGTATGACTGCTTAATATAGTAACAGTTTTTTTATTTCTTGCTCTTTTTGAAAAATGAGATTACCTATAGTGAAATTAAAATTCCTGATTCCAAAGGTTGCGAGGTGAAATAATGCCCCATCTAAAGCAAGGACAAATAGTCCATAAGATGGCAACTCAGTTGAGAAGAGCTGTTAAATATTTTTAATGATTTAACAAGCTAATGTTCTGAGTTGTAATGCTCACATGTACCACTACACATTCAAAGCCCCTCACACAACAAGCTAACGAATTTAAGCTATTTTGCTTTTTCAATCTTTTATTTTCTTTCTTTTGTATTTCTTGTTTGCTTTACAAATATCGCCTAAAACCCTTCATATGGGATTTAGTACATAAGAATTACATAACATATGAATTCATCTAATAAATACACAAGCTACTAAACTAGCTTAATAAATATAAGTTGAATTGTTTGTCTTTAACTGACTTAGTAAAAAGGAGATGGAGCAAAGTTGACATAATTACACTCACAACAACATTAACACATGGTGAACACAGCTCAAAAAATTGATAAAGGAAAACAATGATATCTTTGTCTCCTCATTTTTATTGATATAGTGATAGCAAGATAATATCATGAACCTGAACCAACATTGAAGTGATAAGAAATCTACCTTCTTTGAAGTGATAAAAAGTTAAACACGGGAAAGTAAACTATAACAGATCGACATCTAGACAGTTTTGTGCTTTGAACCGGAAATAATCTATGAATTTGGGCGAATGCCTCTTCCTTTCATGACATGTTTCCTTAATCCAGGAATGTGAATATTACGAATGTAATCCCCCCAATCGATGTCTCCCACATCAAAACCGAAGCTACTCACTTCCTCTTCTGACATGTCTTCCATCAGCTTTTGAGTGTTTGTGCTATCAAACCTGGCGCAAACATAACAAATTCATGAATTAGATGTAGATTATGTTGGTTGCATAAATATTAATTATAGAATGCAAAAGAATTTATTATCTCGTAGATAAATTAAGAAAACTCAATACCTTCCACCATAAAATAAGTAAGGTTCGTATGTAGTGGCTAAGGAATTTATTTGTTCCACAAGTTTCATGACCGACTTCATTTGTTTTTGAAGTAGCTTTTCATTTGAAGTCCCCTCGACTACCCTTTTAAAAGCTTCATTCCGAATGTAGTTTGAGAATTTGTTGACATTGGTAAAGAGCTTCATTGGTGGGACTATGATAGGCTTCCCATCTGAATCAATCCAAGGAGAAGCACTGAAGTACTCATAGAAAAACCAAACTAAGTCTTGTAAAACAAGTGGGTTTATGACAGATGAGGCTATATGGTATATGTATATCCCAGGATCACTACATCGCCCATGCTTTGCCATGGCTGTCAGCATTGCATTCACAACCATGTCGACTGGAACCTGAGCCAAAAATCACTTTTGAGTCATTACTACATAATGACTTATATTAAGAGTATTTAAGATCATAGAGGTTGTCAAATTCAACAAAGTTGCTTTCTTTAGTTCCACAACAATCTCAATGGGGATATGCTTATTATATCAGAAAATATGTCAGCATAATTAGCGTAAGTACAATTCTTTTGTATTACACTTATGCCATTCCATTCACATTTTCTCCCATTCTGTAACAAACATAGTCAATTGCACTTCTAAAATTATTTTAGGGGTTAATTGCAGGTACACCCCCTGTACTATAGACACTAGAGCAAACATACCCCCTCAATTATTTTATTAGCAGACGACCTCCTGCTTTTATTTTTTTTAAATTCAAATTAGGTTAATTTCATATTTTTTTTAAAATTCCCTAACTAACCTATAGCAATATTCACCCAATTTGAATTAAAAAAAATATGAAACTAACCTAATTTGAATTAAAAAAATATAAAAGCAGGGGTCTGTCGGCTAACAGAAGAGTAAAGGGGTGTATATGCTCCATTGTCTATAGTACAAGGGGTGTATCTGTAATTAACATTTTTATTTTAAGTTACAACTGATGAATCAATTTGTTAATGGCGTGCTTAAACTTACCACATCGACTACGCAATTTGGATCGGCAGGTAAGTTGGTTAGCCACCCTTTACCATAGGAGAGAACAACTGGATCCATCATCCTAAAAGAGAGTAGAAAATCAATAACGGCACGAATAAGGTAGGTGCACATGAGATAAAAGATGAAGTAGCCATCATAAATTATCACATTCGAAAGAAAAACAAAATTATAAGAACTTAACAGCATATATTACCTATTTCCTTCAATCCATCCAGGGAAAGGATCTTTAAAAGTGCTTTCAATGATACTAGGCCTAATGGTAACCACGGGAGCATCTCCCCTCATGTTGTTTATCACCATTTCACCCATGGCCTTTGTGAACACATAGGTGTCATGCCATCCATGCATCTTTGCCCTACTTTAGTAAATTATCATGTAAAATATTTGAACTTAGCATATATAAAATTAATCATTTGCAAGAGGATGATATGATGATTAATATGAATAAGATAAACGATCAACCTTGCTAGACCAAGAACTTTCATCTCATGAATCAGAGAAACATCAGAAATAGCATCTGAGGAACCGAAAGCCAACTTAATTTCAGTCTCAATATTCAGAAATTGCTTGGGTTTTTCTGAAAATTCTGAAATAGTTTCTCTCGCTATGGTGTCCCCATAGCAAAAAGGCTTCTCCAACACCCTACCTTGCCTTTGCCCATTCACATATGCTGTAAAACATATAAATATGATTAAATAGCGGCCAAAAAATTTGATGCTGCCATACAATATTAACCTAAAAGAATAAAAATGATGATTGGCGTTTGGATTAATCCCCCCACCCCAAAAAAAAAATTTGCATGACTTCACCTGTTGATACTTGTAAAAAGAGCTTAAGTCTCTTAAATCTTTTTGCAAAACTCATGAGTCGGAAAGGTCCCATGGTGTTTATGTCCAGTGCTACATCATACCTACAATTTTGCAACCACACTCAATGCATCATAGAACTTGATCATTCAAAATAAGGGACATGCATTAAACAATAAATACTTTTCAATGAATAGTTCACATAAAATAAGAATACCTCTCATCAAGCGTGGTATTTGCAGCTGAATGCACAATCACATCCACTTCTTCAGAAATTATGTCAGCTAGGTCTGCTTTAATTCCCATTTGGGCTTTCCTCATATCCCCTAACACTGGAGTAAGCTTCCCAACATGAAGTCTTGGTAATTCTTCCCATGAGTTTCTCGCAGGGAACTAAAGAGTTCGGTATTTAGTATCTAAAATGTGGGGTGTGGGAGGAGGGTTAATAAATAAATAAGCCATGATAAAATGAAATGAAGTATCAAATTTAAAATTTGTTTTCACGAATTCATACTTCACTCTTCAGTCTATCCACTGCACCTTCATTGTTCTTAGCTTTGATGAGCACATAAATCTTACCAACATTGGGCATCTTCCTTAATATCTTCTCTATGAGAACTGAGACAAAAAGATGAAGGAAATCAAACTACATAAGAAAATCAAACAGACTAAAAAATTAAAAAAAAAATCCAAAGTTGTAACAAGGGTTGATCATAATACTTTTTATATTTTAACAATGATATTTATAGAACTTAATCTTCACCTTTGGCGAGGAACCCAGTTGCACCAGTGATGAATAGACTCTTTCTTTAAGAAATCTATCAACACCTATTTCTTCTTTGAAATCCTCTTTAGTACTATTAGGATTTGTTCTCCTAATTTCCTCTTGGTTTTTCTTCACATTCGGTGACAATATCACTTGACTATTCTCAGTTACTTTTGTTGCCAACCTCTCAGGTAGGAAGGAAGAGAACCCGTCTGCGTTTGGCATGTTGCCATTGTTGTGGCAATGAACCAATATGCTATTCTTCTTCTTGTTCATCACCAATGATGAGTATGATGATGAGATACTGGATGCTAAACTCTTTTGCTTTTGGATTGCAACATGAAATGATCCCAGACAGGAACAAGCCATGATGAGTAAGAAAGCAAACAATAAAATGCAAAAGTGTAAGGATTGGAAGCGTTATGCTTTGCAGGGCTACTGTTGAAGGGATTTTATATGGGGGAGAAAGCAAGTTGGTCATTAGTGGTTGGGGGCTGGCCCAAATCCATGGTGCCGGGACAATAACATTGAGCAATTGTACCTATAACCAACTGCTTTTATAAGTGTCCGTGACTGTGAGCAAATTAATGTCACTTCTAGTGATACTAGCTAAAGGAGTATTTCAGATCGTACTATGTCAATATCATTACTATTGTAACTTTTCCTATACATTTTTTTTTTAACTTCAGCTGCGGTCTGTGAATCACTTCAAACCAAGCAATGAAAGATGTGTCATTGAGATACCACTTCGTCAAAAAAGTTTAGAACTAAGTATGTCCCCCAGTCAATGTATTTGTGACTGGATGAACCTGAGCTACATCGTTACTCCAGCTTCATCACTTCATTTGCTCTAAACTAAGCTCCGTACAATCCAACTACGGCCTCAAACACTATTACCTTGCATGATGTTAAGGAAACACGAGTTATGTGAATCATGAATTCACATATGAACCTATGCAGGACGAGTTTAGATTTTTTTTTTATTATTATTAAAATAAAAGATAGAGCAAATACTCTAGCCATAATTATGTTATGGAAGCCAACTCCTTATTCCACAATTGTGAAAATCGAACATGGAACCTCCCACCTTGGAGTGATGATTGTCGATCTGCAGCCTAACTCGCTTTCACAACACGAGCTTATATTTTTCACATCCATTCTAATGCATAAACTATTGGAACATGCGGCAAGTAGCATGCACACCTATGACTTTTACGATGGTTGTCATTAATTATTTTTTTTAATCAGTACTATATTTTTGTTATATAACACCGAGAGAGCGTGTGGCAGGCATTACCCTCAACATATGCAACTAAAGAGGGAATTTAATTAATAACTAGGACATGACATAAAACGGAAGAAACTATTAATAATCAAAATTTTGTGGATTTTATAATTTTTCTAACATGTTTCCAGTCAAATCAAAAGTTTCTCTGAAGTTGTGTTTGGTAAGTGAAGTTGGAGAGTAGAGTAAGGATTTTTTTAAGGAAAGAGTTGGAGAGAATATGAGATTGAAGTTGAGTAACTCTTAGATCAACTTTAAATTGACGTAGAAGTTAAGCGTTTGCCCCAGAAAATGGAAGGCAAAGTACTAACTTTTGTTACCAAATTCTAATATTGTTTATTTTCATTTCAATGTCAATGTCAAGATCACATGGAAGATCACATGGAATTGAATGTGCAAGGAGTCTAGTCCCGCATGTTGATGTGCTCTTTCTGTAACAAAACTTTTGCCCCCACCATAAATGGAACACACATCAAAGGCAAATGGAACACACATCAAAAACAGTACCATAGCTTTGCAGGTTCCTTACTATGTAGGAAAGCAAATATTAATGCTTGCAATGTACTTTGATTAAATATTCATCTGAGACTGTAGGGGTGGCCAACGGGACGAATCGGGTTGATTCGTCCCGTCTGGCAAACGAATCCCGGACGAGACGGGTTGGACCCGTCTCGTCACGGGTTAAACGGGACGGGTTGAAATCCCGGGTGACCCGATTCGTTACCGGATTCGGCGAGACGGGTGGGACCCGTCTCGCCTATTTTTTTTTTTTTAATTCGAAAATTCATAAAATTTAAAATTTAAAGTTAAAAAGAAAATAGGAAAAAATAGGAAAAAATAGGGAAAAAAGAGGAAAAAATTTTAAAAATTTTCTAAAATTATAAAAAAAAATTGAATTGATTTTCACTAATTACAAGTTTTTTTGTAAGGCAAATTATTTTATTAATATAAAAAAATCATATACATTGCTCATCATATATACAATGTACATAAAACTCATCTCGTATACATAACAAAACTCTGGTGCTCATCTCATACAATGTATATAAAAAACTCTGGTGGTTCTCTATTCGTCATCCTCGTCTTGTTTAAAATCTTCATCCAGAATAGCTTTTCCTTGTGTGCGTCTTTCTGCATCGAACCAGTCCTTTAAGCAAACGCCATCTCCAAGTGTTTCGGCGTCAGCCTGCTCCTCCAGGGTGTCAAAACTCTACCACCTGCAGAAAACGCGCTCTCGGACGCTACTGTAGAGGCCGGAGGTGTTAGTATATCTCGGGCCATGGTAGAAAGAACAGGAAATTGTTTTCTCTGTTCTTTCCACCACGACAAAACATCAAATGTTTCCCATGATTCATCATCATTTTCATTTATTTCAGCAGGCATTGTGTTCAAATATAAATTAAGTTCATCAAATGAACCTGCTCCTGAAAAGTGTTTCTTTCTAGTATTAGAGGAAAGTATACTTTTAAAATTAGATAATCTTTTACCTAGACTACTAGAAGAAGTTTGTGATGGTGTAGGTGCCCTAAATTCAAAGAAGAAGGTGGAAATAACTCATCTCTGTACAATAAGTACATTTCTTCTAAAAGAGATCTAATTTCTAAAAGTAATTTATCTACATCTTGTTCATAATTTAAACATAAAATAAAATTAGATAATAAAAGTTTTAAATTATCTATTTTAATTCTAGGATCCATAATTGCAGCTAAGTAAAATAAAAAAGGCATATTTTCAAAATATTTTCGAAATTTTTCTTCCATATCATGTATAGCCTCTTCAAGACTATCATCATCTCTATATGCAGCAAATACTTGAGCAATTTCATTAAGATTATAAAAAACTAAGTTACATGTGGGATAATACGTACCAGAAAGTGCTTTTGTGGCAGTGTCAAATTTTTCTAGAAAAGTACAAAAATTTTCATATAATTTCCACTCTTCATCACTAATATAAAGAGATGAACATTCATTTATTGTAAAAAATTGAATTGCTTGTTTAAACGGAATGCAATCTTTAATCATATAGTAGCTTGAATTCCAACGAGTTTTCACATCTGCTTGGAGCAGTTTTTCCTTTAGTCCACATTGTCGGCAGTAACCTTTAAAAGATTGTCTCCTAGGTCCACTGTGTTTTATATGTAAAATAATTTCTTTAACTTTATAAATATATTTGTCTAAGAGTTTTAGACCATCTTGTACACATAAATTCAATATATGACAAACACATCTAACATGAAAAAGTTTACCATTTAAAATTGGATCTAATATCGTTTTCAATTGTCTTATTGAAGCAGTATTTTCACTTGCATTATCAAAAGAAATAGAAAATATTTTATTTTCTATACCATAATTTCTACAAGTAAGAAAAATTGAATTTGCTACATTTGTAGCAGAATGTTTCTCAGAAAATTTAGAAAATGATAAAATACGTTTTTGTAAAATCCAATTTTCATTAATAAAGTGAGCAGTAACACATAAATAATGAATAAGATTAAGAGCTTCCCATATATCGGAAGTTAATGAAATTTTTCTAGCATCACTAGTAAAAAGAGCCTTCAAAATATTTTTTCTATTTACAAATAAATCTTCAATTTCTCTAGTTATAGTTTGTCTGCTAATTCTCTTATAATCAGGAGCAAAAACAGATTTAAGATAATCAACTAATGCATCTGATTCAGTAAAAGAAAATGAAAGTTCTGCTCGAACAATAAATTCAGCTAACTTATGTTCATTTACTTCAGGCTTATATCTCCAAGTGGAGAGTGTGCCTGAATCAGCTAATATTTGTGCTTGTTGTGGTGGTAAACCGTGACTTTTAGCATGCTTTTTTTCATAGTGTTTATTAAGAACACCTGTATCGTATCCTTCTTTATGATCAAATAGTTGATGACAGTACTTACATTCTGCCTTTCTTCTACCTTCAACAATTTTTAAGACAAAATGGTTCCACACTGCAGAAGTTTTGGCTCTTTCTTTAGTGGTTGTGCTTGTGCTTGTGCTAGTTGGTTCAGGTTATTGTGTTTCTGGAACTATAGTGTCATGCTGTGTTGGTTGTGTATCGTGTTGTTCTTGTGTTTCAGTAAAAAAAGGAGCTAGAGATTGTGTGTGCATTGGTGATGTTGACATTAAAAGTTGAGAATATGAGGCATATTGAGGAGGGAAGGAAATAGAATGCCGACCTGTACCACTATCACTGGCATATGCAGCATGTGTATATGGTGCAAAACCACTGTAGTCAAATGCATAGCTTGACGAACTGTGATAGGGAGCAAATGCGGATGTTGGTGGAGCATAGCTGTATGGTGGGTAAGCGGTATATGCTGACGATGAGCTACGCCAACATCGGTGTAAGGTGTGGCAGCTGACGGATTGTGTGTTGATGAAGAGCTACCACCGGCTTCGGATGAGGAACCGCCAGTACTCCAGTTGGGCTCCATTAGACTAGATTGAAAGTTGGTAGAGATTTGTAATTGTAAGAGAATAAGAGTGAATTAGAGGATGAAAATAGAAGAGAGAGAGTTGAGATGAAGTGAGAATGTGAGATGAAAATGAATGAGGGTAGAGGGTATTTATAGAGGATTAGAGGTTAGGGTTTTTAATTTTTTTTTTTTTAATGGGCCAACGGCTCATTTTTGAGCCGTTGGGGTGAAAAAAGAGGGTGCCACGTGGCACCCTCTTTTTTCACCCCAACGGCTCAATTTTGAGCCGTTGAGGGTTTAAAACAAAAAAAATTTTAATATAGGGGGCGCAGAATAATTTTCCCCTCTAACGTTCTTAAAAAATTATTGGACTAAAAAAAAAAAAAAATAAGAAGGGGGGGTCGGGGAAATTTTCCCCGACCCGACTCGTCCCGTGATTCGTCACGGGACGAATCGGATTCGTCCCGTGACCACGGGACGGGTCAACCCGTTTGGACCCGCCCCTTAACGGGGCGGGTACGGGTTGACCCGTCAACCCGTCTGTGCGACTCCGACGAGTCGCACAGTACGGGTCGGGGCGGGTCGACGCGGGTCGACCCGCCCCGGTGGCCACCCCTATGTGAGAGGTTGGGTTTGCTATGATTAGGTCCTTTCAAGCAGAACGTACGTGAAAATTAATCTATGTTGTTGCTTTACGCGTGTATGGGTTCTTCAAAAGGCCAGGTACTCACATTGTCTTTAATGGGACTACGATGTGTTGTTAATTGATGAGTTTTTGCAAATGAATTGAAATTTCATTTCCAAACAACCTCAAATATCGAGATTGACAGTGTAAAAATTGATATGCATTGTATGGATTTTGATGTACATTGTATTTTTTGGTATAGGCTTAATTAACTTTAAAAAAATGGGTTTTTCTTTCCATATATATCAACATCTGAAAACTTCTCTAATTCTCTACTCACTCCTAAAACTTTAATATTTCAATATTGTCATAAATTGTTTTAGTTGGGACAAGATCACACATGTCGCTGATTACTCCATTTATATGTTAAGATATAGTGGGAATATTCTTGACTTGGATCAAAAATCATTTAAATTTAAAAGAAGTTAAATGTGGCTAGGGTATCTTTCTCTTCCTCTTCTTCAACCCCTTTGCAAGGCCATCAACCATAGAATCAACAAAAATATTATCTTCCTACAACACCCTTTATAATTAATCAGTATATTTAAACACATTAAATATTTATCACCAATGAAAAAGTAATTTTTGTGTAAACACGCATATAGAAACATGTACCTTTTCATCAATTCTGTGCACTTTTGTTGCTTCTTTTATGTTTGCACTTTTTTCTTCAAGATGATGTGCCACCAATTCTGACAGTACAACCAACTACTTTCAAAAAGATCAATATTAGAATAAGACAAATTACGAGAGACAAGATTTTATTTTGTATAAATGTTAAACATTTATGTACCGGATATTTTAGCTAACCATAGTATATTTTGTTGTTGGCAGGACCAACTAGATTTTTACAGTGTTCTCTTGAAGCACATCCTTTCTCAGTCCAATGTGCCATAAAAAGAATGCTTTGAGCATCATAATTAAAATCATTGTTCGGGAATCTACAGTGCTCAAGTACTACAACTGAGAAAAGAACAAAAATCAATTAACTGTAACCTCGTTCTAAAATTATTAAATTAGAACCTTAGAATAAGAAATTAAGAGTTTACATGCACCAGAAGCATGCAGCCATTCATGTATTTTGCATTTTTTCTCTCTTTGTTTCTCAATACTAGAGAACAAAAAAAATTAAGAGTAAACCTTGACCAATTTAATAAGGAGATTTGTCCAGCATCAATAGTAATATTGAGATAATGATGAGGTATATAATCTTTATCATTTGTTGAGGCCAACATGACTTCTAGTAGAAGCAATAGAAAAGTTCTCTGAAAATGATCACTGGGATAGCTACCAAAATCCTATTAACATTTGAGTGAAATACAGAAAACCCTCATACAGAAAACACTCATAATCATTTAAATTCAAAAGAAGTTAAATGTGGCTAGAATATCATTGTCTTCCTCTTCTTCAACCCCTTAACATGGCTATCACCAAACCACCAAAAAACTCTTTACAAAATCTTGGCACATGTCATGAAACCGACAAACCTTCTACTCCAATTCCTATAAAATGACCAAAACTCATCACCCAACATCAAATTCATAAAAAAGGTAAAAGAAAATCAGACTTTAGAGCCAACATATGGGCGAGAATGAGTTTTAGTAGGCTGAGAAGAGCTTGGTTTAATGGTTATTGAGTGGCAAAGAAATAGGTGGGGTGCTTGTTGAAAGTTGCTATTGCTACTTTTAGTGACTCATTTCCTATAGAGAGAGAGAGAGAGAGAGAGAGAGAGAGAGAGAGTTACCAACTCCCATCAACTGTATTTAATGTACTCCATTGGCCATCCTCCGGGCACAGAACAAGCAATGACTGATGGTGGGTAAGTTATTTTCCAACTTAAAAGAATTTAGGTGCTAATGTGAAATTATAAATATCTTAAGAGTGAAAGAACTAGCAAAATTTTCAGATGTCTACATGAAAGAAACCCCATTTTTTTAAATTTCTTTCTCTTTTCCGCAACTATGACTGCTTAATATAGTGACTACTTTTCATTTCTTACTCTTTTCCATAACTATGTTTACCTACATCAACAATAAAATTCCTGATTCCAAGGCTGCAAGGTGAAGTAGCGCCCCATCTATAGCAAGGATAGTCCATAAGGTGGAAACTTAGTTGAGAAGAGCTGTTAAATATTTTTTCCTACTCCAACTTGTTAATGTAGTCATAATGCTCACAAGTATCACCAAACATTCAAAGCCCCTCACAGAACAAGCTAAGGAATTTAAGCTACTTTGCTTTGTCAAACTTTTATGTTCTTGTTTCTGAATTTCTTGTTTGCTTTAGAAATATCGCCTAAAACCTTCATATGGGATTTAGTACAAAGGAATTACATAACATACTGAATTCATCTAATAAATATAGAAGATACTAAACTAACTTAATAACTATAAGTTGAATTGTTTGTCTTTAACTGAGTTAGTAAAAAGGAGATGGAGAGTCTTCCGAGTTGACATAATTACACTCAAAACAACATTAACACATGATGAATGTTGTGAAATTGCCTTGTTTTTAAGAAGGAGATGATAGTCAAGAAGATACAGTTGAATTGGAGAAGAAAGAAGAACTTGGAGAAAGAAGCAGATCAAGCAATGTGTGGTAGTCGACAGGGATGAGGACTGCACACAAGGATCTGTTAATAGGACCTATCGATAGCAAGATGCAAAGAACGGAAAAAAGCTTAGTCTGTCAGTAGGCTCTATCAGCCATCGACAGCTGATTCACCTGTCGACATGCCTGAGAAGGCTGTCGACAGCAAGAAATCAGAATAAAATTTTGTTTCCTTTTCTGGAACGATCAAGTTTCTCTTATCTAGTATTTTCGATTAGAACTTAAGTTCTATTCTAGGAAAATTTATTTCTAAAGATTGAAGGGTTTAGAATTCTTTTAAATTAAGAAGACCAACTCCTAATTGGATTGATCAAGTTCTTTAAGCATCTGACGATCAAGATCATCTCAGAGTTAGAATAGAAATTATATTGTAAAATCCTAGAAAAAAAGATTATAACCTAGTGTATTAAATAATCTCAAAGAAGGAGAAAAAAGAAGACAAGAAAGAGAAGAGTAAGGTGAAGGTGCATAGAGAAAATTTATACTCTTGTGTGATTAAGAGGATGGATAGATCTCTTTGTATTAAATTTATTAATAAATCTCTCTCAAATTCTCTCCCCATGGACATAGGCAAGTTTGTGTCAAACTGCGTTAAATCCTCGTGTTATTTGGTTATTGCTCTTTTGTCTAGGTATTGTTAGTTTGCTTTACAAATTAGTTTCTTTTTTGCAAGTAGTATCAAATCATTACAAATTTTCGCTGCGCACAACAATTTGTACCAGAGAAACACAAATTGTATCACAACAATTGGTATCAGAGCCTTAAAGTTGTCGAAGAAAGGCGATATGTCAAAGATAAGAATTTCTGCGAGCAAGTTTAAGATCGAGAAATTCAATGAAAAAAGAAACTTCAGTTTATGACAAAAGAGGGTGAAAGCGTTACTGGTACAACAAGATCTTCACAAGACCTTGCAAGAAAAGTTAGCAAAACCTTCAGATATGTCAAATGAGAATTGAAAAGAGATGGATCAAAGGCAGAAAGCACGATCCAGTTATACCTCGCAGATGAGTTTATGTACAACGTGATGGATAAAGAAACAGTTACAGGATTGTGGTCAAGGTTAGAGATATTGTACATGACGGAAAGCCTCTCCAAAAAGTTGTTTCTCAAGAAACAATTATATGGACTATGCATGAAAGAAGAAACAATAATGTTGGAGTGTTTAAACTTCTCCAACAAAGTCATCAATGAGCTTCTAATTGTTGATGTCAAGATCGATGAGGAGGACAAGGTGTTGATTCTTCTCAGTTTGCTTCCACAGTCATATGATCACATCGTCACCACCATACTCTACGGTAAGGAAACTCTCATCTTCGAGGAGGTCACATTAACTTTCTTGTTTAATAAGATCAGGAAAAGGCCAAATCAAGAGGAGTAGGGGGGATCAGGTTTGGTGGTCACGGGAAATAAAGGAAGGAGAGAAGAAAGAAAAAGTCCGAGCTCGTCAAAGGCGTATAGATGCATGAAAAAGAAGAAATGGAAGGAAAATATTATCTTAAGGTGGTGGTTCTGGTGGTGGTCTGATTGGTACACGAAATGTGGCCCAATCGAATCTGCATGAAGTTCAAAGGAACCCACCAGAAACCTCTCTAATATAACCCACTTAAATGATGTATATATGAATGATTTTTATTAAGAAATTTACCCCATCTAATTTTCAAATTTCACAAATAATTTTAGAGTCAATTTTATCAACACTCTTGTCCCAAAATAGAGTGTGAAAAGATGAAATGATTGACATGGACTTAGGAAGTACGGGAGCTAATACTGACTCAAGAAAGTGACTTAAGTCAAGTAAAGGTTCAGGAGTAGAGATTGGTTCAGAAAGTGGGTCTAAATCAAGAAGTTGAAACTCAAGTCCACATTCATTTTCCAATAACAGAATGTGACTTAATATTAGTGATTCAAGTTTAAGAATGACAGGTGTGGGAATCAAAACTGACTCTAAAATATTAGTCAAGTTGGGTAAAAAAACAGTAATCAATATTGATTCAGGAATTTGAACTAGATCACAAATTTGAGAATCTAGGTCACATTTCTTATTGAGTTTAATTTCATAGAAATGAGAACTTGTCAACTTGTCAATGGTACTTTCAAAAGTATGAATATGGTCAAGTTCAATATGATGATCATAAAAGATTGCGATTCAATTTCATGATGAATTGGCACATGATCCAATGTTGACTCAGGAAAAAGATTAAAATTAGGTGAAGACACCGGAGTCATTATTGAATCAGGAAGTAGAATTGAATCACCAAGTTAAGGTTCAGGATCATATTCATTCTCAAGTTCAATTTCAAGAAAGGGATAACTTGCCAAAATGTCAATGTGATTTTCAAAATTTAGAGTTTAGGCAAGTTCAGATGGGTGTGCTGAAATGGAGTCTTGTTTTCCAAAACAACAAGATTATTCGGCTCTAACAGAATGGTTAGCGACATCAGAAATGGTCAAACGGTGAGAATGGAGAGTTTGGACCATTATATCTATGTCATAATTACGAGCAATTTGAGCCTGAGTCATGGCTTCAAGCAGCTTTTCATAGTCGATTGGTTCATCGTTTTGTTACGATTGAACTTGAAAAGATGAAGTTTTGTTTTGAAATTTGTGGTGAAATTGTGAGTCCGTCAGATTTTGTGATTGTTACTTGGACTCACGCATACTCATTTCAAGATTGACGGTTTTCTATTTTAAACTAGTAGAACTGAGTATGAATCTTGAAAATATTGTGGACAAGGTAGATAAGGAGGACAAGTTGGTTGAAAATTGGACTCGGGAAGATGAATACTCATTGACTCTGTGAAGAGTTAAAATTATTTTAGAAATTATGGTCATAAGATTGGGGGCATGAGTTATATTGATTCGGATAAGACCAATCTAGCACACTAGGTTAGTTAAAGTTAAGATATGCTGGGTTGGTAATATCTGAAAAAGAGATCGGGGTGTAATATGGATGACCATTAAAATTGAAAAAATTATTGATATAAGCCATATCACACAGGAAATGTCAGATACAAACAAAGAAAAACAAACAAACAAACAAATAAATAAAAAGAAAAAAAATCTAAACTAAGTTAGGGTAAACCTTAGACCTGGACGACTCCTAACTGGTTAGACTGTCCACGGGGGGTATATTGCTGAATCTGACCACAAGTTAATCGGCCAGGTAGGGGCAAGATTGGTGAGAGGTATCCGTACTTAAAGTAATGGGCCTAATTATGGCAAACCACCAACCTTCGGGGTTTCGCCCCTCAATCCCAACCTTAGACACCGATTTGGCAAGAGTCAAATTCAAATCAACTTCTCCCTTAGGTCAGTCTCTTATTTGAGTCCGAGATGTCCCTAGGGCCAACGTCTACTCAGTTTCAGTTAGGCTTGGTTAGTGAGTGAGGAGATTGTTTGTGGGCTAAGGGAAGGTAATGACTTCCCCACCTTGTCTTGTTTATAGGACAAGCCCTTAAATCAATTTAGTGCAGTGTACAAGTATATAGAAAAAGTAACACTCAAACAATATTTCATACAAGAATGAACCTTATACTAAATGCTATGCACACATACCTTGGCTCCAACACTCTTCTACAGTAAATAGAAAATGTAAAGAAATAGACACGTGCCTAAATGCAAAGTCTAAATTATTTTTAGCATTTACAATTAACCTTTTACTGTTGTGTTAGAAATGTATATACAATGAGTCAAATAAGAAAATAAATAGTTACAGATATTAAAATTTGCAATTCAGCCAACCTGTAAAAAATATAGGTTAGTAGCTCACTCAGATTGCCACAGGAATGTAGCAAATCTGAGGGCTTCTGGGCTCTGCTTTCTAGAGCAGAGTCCAGGGCCACTTTTATGTCCACTGCAGCAAAAATTCCTTGTTGTCAAACCTGTACACCAAGAACAAAGAAGAAAGTTAACCAAAAATGTAAATCTAAAAAAAGAATAATTTACCGTCCCTCCCCGGCAACGGCGCCAAAATTTTGATTGAGATAGAACCTACACACGAGAATACAAAATTTCAGAACTTTAAAATAGTATGTTTAAGTTCTCAATACTACCGTTATAGCAAGTGGCTATGCGGGTCATGATCCACAAGGAGGAACTAACGATGGAATCTTTTTTAAGTAAGTTCTCTTTTAGGTTACAAAGAATGATTAAAATTCTTCTTTTAGTTCTTAAAGAGAAAATGAAAAAGAGTTATAGTTAAGTTAGACAGAATGTGTTAAATAGAGAAGGTGGAGAAAATGGAAGTGGATATGTACAAAGAAATTGAAAAAGAGTGAAAGAAATTTGAAAGATTGTTGTGCTGATAATTTACACTAAAATTAAGAGAAAAGAAAAGCTAAAAAATAATACTAACCTCCTCTGATTGATGACTTATCTGGAACCCTTGCATGTTTTACCTTACTTCGGAGGCGATCAACGCATAACCCATAAGACCGAGCTCAGTCCTTATTCACATTACATCATCAAGACGAATAAGAATGAAATGATACGAAATCTTAAGGAGGAGAATATCATCATGAAATATCGTTGGCACTCATATAAATATGGCTATACTGATGCTTCTAGTTTCACTTGGATATTCATCAAAACCAAAAGAGGAGAAGAAGAAATAGAAGAAGAACATATAAACAAGAAAAACATAAAGACGTTACCTTTGATTACCTGTAGAAACGATGAAAGAAAGGAGGAGGGTTCATCGATGTTACTATCAACATAAGCCTCTCTCTCTTACTTACATGAATTTCAGTCTAACCTATGCTTACAAAGAAATAAAAATTACATAAAAAAAAATAAAAATCTACACTAAAAAGAATAAAAAACTGGCCTAAAATCTATCTCTGCATGGTCGTTCCCCTTTGCCTTTGAGATTGCAGGTATTTATAGGAGAAATGCAGAGGTTAGAGAAGTATGAAGATAGGGAAGCCGGATATTTCTGAATTTGAATCCTCCCCTTATCTCCAAACTTGATTTGATATGGATATTCAGTTCTGATTTACAGCTTGTTGGCGTATTGATTGCTGAATATAACTTATCAAATGATAGAATTAGAAATAGTGATCAATTTATGAGTTGTATCCCTTTGAGTCTTCTTTCTGGATCATTTTGAATCATTAGATTTGAATATCGTTATTTAAAGTTATGATTTAAATACTAAAATGTTTCCAGTCAGAATCTGAGTCAAATTTGCTTCATCTCATCCGTTGATCTTCTCTCTATCCATTTATCCCTTTAGATTTGGACTCTATATTTGATGTTATCCTCGGTTGATCTTTAGATTTAACTACTTGATTCACCAAAAACTGAATTTAACCAATTGGATTTGGGATCATCCTCCTCTAACCAAATAGATCTAATTAAATTTGAATTTAACTGATATTTATTTGATTTTACCCTCTTTCTCCCCATGATTATCTTCTGCAAAATAGACATTTAAGACAAGAAATTTAGCAGATTTATTATATGATAAATTTGAAAATGTAATAAAGAATAATTTAATAAATGTGTGCAATCAGGTTACTAGTCCTTGGCTTCAAGATCATTACAAAGCATGACACTTAAAATTATTTTTTCACATCCAATCCACACAACAAGATACAAGCTACTTTAGATCATCACAACTAAGTAGAGGTGAACATGAAATAATGAAAATATTGCATGTTAGATTGTTAGTGGTTAGATGTTAGAAGTTAGAACTCATCATCATGAACCATCAATGGCTCTTGCAAGAACAAGGCTTGGTAGAGGTTATTAGATTCATGTGGATTATCAAGTAAGTGGTTAGCTAGTTAGTGGTTAGTAGTTAGATGCCATGAGAAAAAAAGTTAGCTAAGCACCATGTAGAAGATGGAGAATATTACAATAAAGAAGAAAGGAGACACCTTTAAATAATTTTCACTCTTGTCACACTCTATTACATCAATATATATATCTCTCTCCAAAATCAACTCAACCCTACTACAAGATCTAAAAAGAAATAAAAAATACAAAAAAGAGAAGAAAATTCTACCCTACAATTAGAAGAGAGAAATCCTATCTACTGCTCTCATCCACCCTGTTTCTGGCCTTCAAATGCAGTATTTATAGGTAAAAAGAGCTAGGGTTTGACGAGACGAGGCCACCCGTCAAAAATCGACTGATCGGTCGCCAATATTGCACATTTATTATCATATTCTCATACTTATTATAGAATAAACTCTACTTTTTCCTAATTATTGTTTAATTTATTTGCAAGCCCATTACTAAAGGAGAGGGAAGAGAAACGAGCCCAAAAGCCCATCAAATTCTGATTTAAATTAGAATTAATTTGAAGTCAGTAAATCAGGACAGATCAGGTCGGTTCAGATCGGTTGAAAATTAGTTAAAAATATATCTCTTCAAATCAATCGGTTAAAGCCAACGATTAAAGGCCTTTAGTCAAATTCAGAAGCTGAAACGAGAAATCCAGAACCGGATAAAATAATCTCTCGAAACCAGAGACCCCCACCATTTGGGTGTGCCACCTGGCCAAACCCAGGCCACGAAAACGCGGCCAAAGCCCCGTTTTCGTGGCTTTGTTGCAACGGTTGGGGGAGCGTTTGCTCCCCCTATCTTCGTATGCCTCTCCCCATTGGGTTTTGCCTATAAATACTGGATTTTTAAGAGCGTACAGAGGAATGACCATGTATAATAGAATTTAGTCCACTTTTTTATTCTTTTTAGTGAGGTTTTTATTTTTCTTTTTATGTAATTTTCAGTTTTCATTTGTGTAATTCAAAGGAGATCAGAGTTTCATAGGAGAATGAGAATGAAACTTGTGCTGAGAGTGACACCGGTGTAAGTTGTTCTTCTTTTCTTTTATTGTTATAAAATCGAATCTATAGTTACCTTTTTTATGTACTTTATTTTTGTGTTCTTCTTCTTCTTTTCTACTTCTCTCTTTCTTGTACCAATTGCTATCCAAGTGAGTCTTATAACATCGAAAGAGCCTTGCCTTTGCGAGTGCCACCGATAGCTCATGACGATGATTTTAGTCTCAGTCTGTATCATTTCATGCTTGTTTTGTCTTGATGATGTAATGTGGAAGAGACGAGAATCAACTCTTATGGGCTATGCGCTGATTGCCTCCATTTCAAGGTAACATCGTCGCCAAAGATTGAAGGTAAGCTTTTAGTCAAAAGTGGTAAATAATTATTTTTAGTTTTTTTCTTTTAACTTTTAGTGTAAATTACTAACACCACAATCTTCTAAATCTCTTTCACTCTTTTTCAGTTTCTTTGTATATATCACTTCTATTTTCTCCACCTTCTCATTCTACCACTTTCTTCCTAACTTAACTTTAACTCCATTTTTTTCTCCTTTCTTTTAAAGAACTAAAGAAGAAATTTAATCATTCTTTGTAGCATAAAAGAGAACTTACTAAAAATCTTCCATCGCTAGTCCCTCCTTGTGGATCACGACCCGCATAGCCACTTGCTATTGCAGTAGTATTGAGCACTTGCACTCTTTATTATAAAAGTTCTGAAATTCTGTATTTTTGTGCAGGTAAAAACTCAATCAAATTTTGGCGCCGTTGCCGGGGAGTGATGGTAAGTTATTCTCTTTTTAAGTTTACACTTTTGATTAATTTTCTTCTTTGTTCTTGGTGTACAGGTTCAACAAGGAATTTTTGCTGCAGTGGACATATAAGAGACCTGGACTCTGCTTAAGAAAGCAGAGCCTAGAAGCCCTCAGATTTGCTACATTCTTGTGACAATGAACTATAAACCTGTATTTTCTGCAGGTTGACTGAATTGCATAGTTTAATATCTGTAGCATTTATCTCTTTTTTTGACTCACTGTATATACATTTCTAACACAACAGTAAAAAGTTGATTGTAAATGCTAAAAATGATTTAGACTTTGCATTTAGGCACGTGTCTATTTAATTACATTTTCTATTTACTGTTGAAGAGTGCTGGAGCCAAGGTATGTGTGCATAGCATTTAGTATAAGGTTCATTCTTGTATGAAATATTGCTTGAGTATTACTTTTATTTTCTATATACTTGTACACTACACTAAATTGATTTAAGGGCTTGTCCTATAAACAAGATAAGGGGGAAGTCATTACCCTCCCTTAGCCCACAAACAATCTCCTCACTCACTAACCCAAGCCTCACTAAAACTGAGTAGACGTTGACCCTAGGGACATTTCGGACTCAAATAAGAGATTGACCTAAAGAGGAAGTTGATTTGAATCTGACTCTTGCCAAATTGGTGATTAAGGTTGGGGATTGACAGGCGAAACCCCGAAAGCTGATAGTTTGGCTTAATTAGGCCCGTCGCTTTTGCGCAGATACCTCCCACCAATCTTGCCCCTACCTGGCCGATTAACTTGTGGTCAGATTCAGCAATATACCCGCCGTGGACAGTCTAACTAGTTAGGAGTCATCTAGGTCAAAGGTTTACCCTAACTTAGGTTAGATTTTTTTTTCTTTTTTTTGCTTTTTTTTTGTTTTTCTTTGTTTGTATTTGACATTTCCTGTGTGATATGGCTTATAACAATAATTTTTTAATTTTTAATGGTAATTCATATTACACCCCTACCTCTTTTTCAGATATTACCAACACGGCATATCATAACTTTAACCAACTTAGTGTGCCGGATTGGTCTTATCCGAATCAATATAACCCATGCCCTCAATCTTATGACCATAATTTCTAAAATAATTTCAACTCTTCACAGAGTCAATGGGGATTCACCTCCCTCGAGTCCAATTTTCAACTAACTTGTCCTCCTTATCCACCTTGTCTACAATATTTTCAAGATTCATACTCAGTTCCACCAGTTCAAAATAGAAAACTATCAATCTTAGAAATGAGTATGCGTGAGTCCAAGCAACAATCAAAAAAATCTAACGGACTCACAATTTCACCACAAATTTCAAAATAAAACTTCATCTTTTCAAGTCTAATCGCAACAAATGATGAACCAATCGACTATGAAAAGATGCTTGAAGCCATGACTCAGGCTCAAATCGCTCGTAATCATGACATAGATCTAATGGTCAAACTCTCCATTCTCACCGTTTGACCATTTCTGATGTCGCTAACCATTCTGTTAGAGCCAAATAATCATGTTGTTTTGGAAAATAAGATTCCTTTTCAGCACACCCAGTTGTACTTGCCCAAACTCTAAATTATGCAAATGATATTAACATTTTGGCAAGTTATCCCTTTCTTGAAATTGAACTTGAGGATGAATATGATCCTACACCTTAACTTAGTGATTCAATTCTACTTCCTGATTCAATAATGACTCTGGTGTTTTTACCTAATTTCAATCTTTTTCCCGAGTCAACATTGGATCCTGTGTCAATTCATCATGAAATTGAATCACCAATCTTTTATGATCATCATATTGAACTTGATCATATTCATACTTTTGAAAGTACCATTGACAAGTTGACAAGTTCTCATTTCTATGAAATTGAACTCAATGAGAAAAGTGACCTCGATTCTTAAATTTATGATCCAGTTAAAATTTCTGAATCAATATTGACTCTTGTTTTGTTACCCAACTTGAGCATTATTTTAGAGTCAGTTTCGATTCCCACAATTGTCATTCTTGAACTTGAATCACCAATGTTATGTCACATTCCGTTGTTGGGAAATAAATGTGGACTTGAGTTTCAACTTGTTGATTTGGACCCATTTCCTAAACCAATCTCGACTCCTGAACCTTTACTTGACCTAAGTCACTTTCCTGAGTCGATATTAGTTCCCGTACTTCCTAAGTCTAAGTCAATCATTCCATTTTTCATACTCTATTTTGGGACAAAGTTGTTGATAAAATTGACTCCGAAATTATTTGTGAAATTTAGAAATTAGATGGGATAAAATTTTAATAAAAATCATTCATGTATACATCATTTTAGTGGGTTATATTAGAGAGGTTTCTAGTGGGTTCCTCTGAACTCCACGAAAATTCGATTGGGTCGCATTTCGTGGATCAATCAGACCACCACCGGAACCACCACCTTAAGGTCATATTTTCTTTCCCTTTCTTCTTCTTCATGCATCTATGCATTAATTTATACATTGAGAATAATGCATGAGATAGGTGTGGAGGAAGGTTCTAACATAACTTAGGTTTTCCTTTTTATTTTACTAAATTAAAAATTTTAAAATTAAAAAAATTAACATTTTTTTACTTTTAAAAAACTTTTTGAAAATAGAAACAATATTTTGACATATTTTTTGTAAGAAATCAAGTCAATTTTAAGGAATAGGAGAATCATAATTAGGATTTCTTATACTTGATCAAAATAAGATTATTTGTTTGATTTTTAGGGTTAGGAAGATAATTTGTCAAAATAATTTAGTCTTGATCTTTGCCTTGATGAAATATGCGCAGTTTATATACTTACACGCTTAGGGTTTAAAAATAAAGATTCTTATGCCTTAATACACACACACACACACACACACATATATGTATCTATGTATATGTATATCTATGAAAAATAAATAAATCTAATTATTGATTAGCTAGGTGCCTTGGCCTAAGCAAGCCTTGGTATTTATGCAAAAATGATTAGATAAGTTTGAAAAAAAGAAAAAAAGAAATATATATATCTATAAAAATCCTCTGATTAAGCTAGGTATTTGTACCTTATAAAGCATAAGTATTCACACATAAAAGCGGTTCATATAATAAAACTTTTAGTTTTGTGGCCTTATTTGCTCGAGTCCTTAAGTCCTTGGGGTGTTTTCTCACCCGGTGCCCTAAGACCGTTTGGTTTGGGCGTTACCGATTAAAGGCTTGTTACATGGGCAGATTAGAAAGCCTAAGGAATAATACCACTAAAAATAAAAAATATATATATAAAATAAGGCATAAGAGTTAGAGTTAAAGAACCCTTAGTCCAAACTTCACTGTCACGAAGGTGCATATGACTTGGGGAAAAGTAATAGACTAGATGAGAAGTACAAGTTGACTCCTTACTTTGATTGATAACAAATTTTTGAATAGAGACTAAGTTTAGGAATAAAAAATTCGGCTTTCCTATAACTTATGGATTACTTATAAATTACAATAATATTTCAAATATTTTTCTTTCAAAATGTGTTTTCAAAATACTAACATTTTTCTCTTTCTTTACGGATTTTATGGGTGTAATCCACTGAAAATGCTCACGAGACAAAACTCGTCCTCTAGGGGAAACTAGAGGTTTAACGGCTTGTTGCACATGCTCATGTAATCGCGTGACGTGCGAAAGTGGTCTAATAATTTTTTTTGCTTAGTTGTTTTGCTCGAGGACGAGCAAAAGATAGGTATGGGGGTATGATCGGTCGCTAATATTGCACATTCATTATCATATTCTCATACTTATTATAGAATAAACTCTGCTTTCTCCTAATTATTGTTTAATTTATTTGCAGGCCCATTACTAAAAGAGAGGGAAGAGAAACGAGCCAAAAGCCCATCAAATTTTGATTTAAATCAGCATTAATTCAAAGTCAGTAAATCAAGGCAGATCAGGTCGGTTCAGATCGGTTGAAAATCAGTAAAAATATTTCTCTTCAGATCAATCGGTTAAAGCCAATGATCTAAGGCCGTTTCATCAAATTCAGGAGCTGAAACGAGAAATCTAGAACCGGATAAAATAATCTCTCAAAACCAGAGACCCCCACCATTTGGGTGTGGCCACCCGGACACACTCAGGTCGCGAAAACGCGGCAAAAGTCGCATTTCTACAGCTTTGTTGCAACGGTTGGGGGAGCATTTGCTCCCCCTATCTTTGTACGCCTCTCCCCGTTGGGTTTTACCTATAAATACTGGATTTTTCAGAGCGAACAGAGGAACGACCATGCAGAGATAGAATTTAGTTCACTTTTCATTCTCTTTAGTGTAGGTTTTTATTTTTTTTTATGTAATTTTCAGTTTTCATTTATGTAATTCAGAGGAGATCAGAGTTTCATAGGAGAATGAGAATGAAGCTTGTACTGACAGTGACACCGGTGTAAGTTGTTCTTCTTTTCTCTTATTGTTATAAAATCGAATCTATAGTTACCTTTTTTATGTACTTTATTTTTGTGCTCTTCTTCTTCTTTTCTACTGCTCTCTTTCTTGTACCAACTATCCAAGTGAGTTTTAGAGCATCGAAAGAGCCTTGCCTTTGCGAGTGCACCGATAGCTCATAACGATGGATTTTAGTCCCAGTTTGTATCATTTCATACTTATTTTGTCTTGATGATGTAATGTGGAAGAGACGAGAATTAACTCTTATGGGTTATGCGCTGATTGCCTCCATTTCAAGGGAACATCGTCGCCAAAGATTGAAGGTAAGCTTTTGGTCAAAGTAGGTAAGTAATTATTTTTTAATTCTTTCTTTTAACTTTTAATGTAAATTATCAACACCACAATCTTTCAAATCTCTTTCACTCTTTTTCAATTTCTTTGTACATATGACTTCTATTTTCTCCACCTTCTCATTCTACCACTTTCTTCCTAACTTGACGTTAACTCCATTTTTTCTCTTTTTTTTTAAAGAAATAAAAGAAGAAATTTAACCATTCTTTGTAGCATAAAAGAGAACTTACTAAAAGCTTTCATCGCTAGTCCCTCCTTGTGGATCACGACCCGCATAGTCACTGCTATTGCGGTAGTATTGAGCACTTGCACTCTTTATTATAAAAGTTCTGAAATTCTATATTTTTGTGCAGGTAAAAACTCAATCATCGACGTGTGACTCCTCAAAAGTGCCACAAAAACGCGGCAAAGTGCTGCATTTTTGTGACAATACCTGGGACTTAGGCCCTGGTTTTGGTCCGTTGCTTCGTCTGGCTTTTAGGATCTTCCAGATGTGTCCTATTTTGCGTAGTTTGAACTTGTATTTCTCCAGATAGGTCTTCAAATACAGGAATCCAAAGTGATCTTCTAGAAGCTCCCTTGTATGGTATCCGATGTTGATTTAATTACCCAAAAATGGGTTTAATTAGGATCTTATTACCCTTTTGCCTTTCTAGTCTTGATTATCTGCAAAAGAGACCAAAACACGAGTGAGAAGCGTTATTTTATTCATAAATCGGTAAGAAAATGCAATATAATGATGCAGAATTGTAGATTAATCAGAGCTCACCAATCCGGACCCAAGCTCAGAGACCGGCTTAGAAGATTTGGCTATTATTGGCTGAAGATTATCACTGACACCATCGCCTATGCTAAGCGATGTCATGCATGTCTGATACACGGTGACTTTGTCCATCAAGCACCAGGACATCTTCTTTCAACATCCTTTTCATGTCCACTTCAGATGTGAGGAGTGGATGTGATCGGACTATCTGCCCTCCAACATCCAAAGGACATCGCTTCATATTACTCCATAATAGATTATTTCTCTAAATGGGCAGAAGCTGTCCCCTGAAAAAAGCAAAGACACCAAATGTGATCAAGTTCATTAAGCATCACGTGCTCTACCGCTTTGGTGTACCCTGAAGAATCGTGTACGATAATGGTCCCTAATTCGTGTCAAGCTTTCCAGAGGTTCTGTAACAAATTCAGAATACAAAATATGTCATCAACGGTATATTATCCAGCCACTAACGGCCTCGCAAAAGCCTTAAGACTATTTGAAAATTTCTCAAGAAATTCATCTAGAAAACTTAATATGATTGGGATGACAAATTAGCCTATGGGCTTATCGTACAATGGTGAGAACCCCGACAAAGGCCATGCCATTTTCCATGGTGTACGGATGTGAAGTTGTACTCCCACTGGATATCCAGATCCTATCTCTGTGAGTTGCCTTGACTACCATGATGGCAAACATGAAAAGCATCGACTGCGCCTCCAGGAGTTGGAAGCTTTAGACAATAAATGTCTACAAGCCCAACAACAAATTGAGCTTTATCAAGCTTGGGTTTTCAGAGCCTTCAATAAGAAAGTCAAAGAATGAATTTCAAGAAAGACGATCTTATCTTAGCAGTCAGAAGACCCATGGTTATGACATATAAAACGAAAGGAAAGTTTCAACCCAAATGGGAAGGACCATTTGTAGTAGAGTCAGTCTACTCAAATGGAGCATACGGCCTCATAACTCCGGACGGCGATACGCTCATGATACCGATCAATGGTAGATTCTTGAAGAAGTACTATTCTTAACAGGACTCTTCTCATGATTAGGTTAACACTATACCTCTGATCAAAGTTTCGGGATCCAAAATGTTTAAAAGAGCGCCAAAGAAGAACTTTCCTCCAACGGATCACATCCGGTCGATTGACGCCGAGCCGACCGAGCATTATTGATATCACCATGCATGATGTTAATATTGAAGAGACAAAGTACGAAACTTCAGTTTTAACCTTGTCACTCTTCTCATGATTAGATTAACACTACACCTCTGATCAAAGCTTTGGGATCCAAAATGTTTGGAAGAGCACCAAAAAAGAGCTTCTCCCTTCAACAGATCACATCACGGTCGATCGACGCCGAGCCGACCGAGCATGGTTGACATCACAGTGCACGATGTTAACATCGAAGAAAAGACAAAGGCAAAATGTTAAGTTTTAGCCTTGTCGCTCTTCTCTATATGCACTTATATTCAACTTAGAATAATAAGTCATATTTTAAAATTGAGCAAGCCTAAGCATCTAGAAGGGTGGCTTATCTAGCCTGACTTTTCCATATGTAATGGTGGCAAACCTCCCTGCTCCTGTTCAATCAGTCAAAGCTCGGCGAAGAAGATCTGAACGATCAAATAAAGGATCAAATGAGTCAATCTGATAGCTTATCAAGCCAAACTCATTGAAGAAAGTTTGTGATGCATCTTTGCAGAACCTTTCCATTGTTCCCACATTCATATCAAAATATGGAAACCAAATGAAGATTGAAAAGACTTCACGAGGAGGCTAATATCCAGAGAAAACCCCCGTGGAATTTATGTCTACCTCTGTGGCCCCCAGCTTACTTGCAGGAGGTACACTACACTACATCCTACGCTTCCAACGGCTATAGAATAGAGGAAGTAGTTGGAAAATAAGTCCAACAAAAAATTCTTAACAACTCATCATGCTGAGAGAAATAGCATGACTAGCCCAACTCAAATGGTAGTTGGTAAAGGCATACTAAATCTGTTGATAACTGAGGGTTTGCTAAAAATCCTGAGGGACCTGATCCCTCTTTTCCTTCCGAAATCCCTTACCAATTCCAGTTCAAAGAATGGTAAGACCTCAAAAAAGTTGTAATTGTTTCCCCAGTGAAATAATCATAAATCAAACATGTCAAGTTAATATTATACCTCTGACATTACCCTCTGTTAAGTTAATATTATACCTTTAACAGTGATTTCCTTCAATATCCCCAGCGGATAAAATTTCAACTTGTCAATTCTCTTTAATAGAATGGCAAGTCTACTAAATTGCTCAAATCACAAAACCTCTCGGTCAAGTTAATATTACACCTCTGAAAAAATTACTCATATTGCAAGATAAATCACTGTTAAGTAAATATTATACTTATGACAGTGATTTTCTAATTTTTCCTACGAAAATGAGATATTCGATGCTAAGTTAAATATCACACCTCTAGCATCCATTTCATTGTTAAGTTTAATACTACACTTATGCCAGTGATCCTCCCTCAAGCTTTCTTATTGAAGCTGAGATGTCAAATGCTAAGTTAATATCACACCTCTAGCTTTCACCTCGTTGTTAAGTTAATATTATACCTATGACAGTGATTTTCTTAATTTTCTTGATAAAAGTGAGATCTTCTTGATGCTAAGTTAATATTACACCTCTAGCATTCACTTCCTTGTCAAGTTAATATTACACTTCTGACAATTCAATTTCTTCCAATTAAAAATCTCCTAACCTGTAACGTTAACATTACACCTCTGACGGTAAAAATATTCATAAATTCCCAGTTTATTTAACTCCACTTGTTCCTCTCATCAATTGGATAAAAAGTCCATAAAATTCGTTTAGATCATGAATTCAACTCCTGTCAAGTTAACATTACACCTCTGACAGTAACCTTTTCAAATTCCTTAAACGGAGTTTTCAAACTTTGAGTTGCTACCTCTACCAAATGAAAGGTAATCGCTTTTATTAATCTGATTTTCAAAATACAAAAAGAAAGTCAAGACAAGAAGAAAGCAAATTTATCACTTTTATTTATATCAAAATTTAAAAGTGATACAAACACTCTCTTATTCAATAAGATAGAGTGTTACAAAAGGAGTACAGAAAGTCACTCTTGTTCAGCGAGAGATTGTGCTTGCTCCTTGAAATGTTGGATATCCCTTAAATATGCTTTTTCAACTGTAGCCAGGAACAGTGGTCCGCTTCTGATTGAGCTTGAACCTACACAAAAATACAGAATTTCAGAACTTTAAAATAGAGATGTGCAAGTGCTCAATTCTACCGCGATAGCAAGTGGCTATGCGGGTCGTGATCCACAAGGAGGGACTAGCGATAGAAAGCTTTTTAGTAAGTTCTCTTTTAAGTTACAAAGAATGGTTAAAGTTCTTCTTTAGTTCTTTAAAAAAAAGAGAAAAATTGTTAAAGTTGAATTAGGAAGAAAGCGGTAGAATAAGAAGGTGGAGAAATAAGAAGTGATTTGTACAAATGAGATTGAAAAAGAGTAATAAAATATTTGGTGGATTGTCGTGTTCTAAACTAAATGATTAAAAGAAAAGAAACTAAAAATTACTTACTTCTTTTGGCCAAATACCTACCTAGAATCTTTTGCAATGATGTTACCTTGAAGCGAGGCGATCAACGTATAGCCCATAAGAGTTGATTCCCGTTTCCTCCACATTATATCATCAAGACGTTGCAAGTATGAAGTGATACAGAATGAAACTCAAAATCCATCGTCATGGGTTATCAGTGGCACTCGCAAAGGCAAGGCTCTTTCGATGCTTTTAGACTCATTTGGATAACAATTGTACCAAAGAAGAAAAGTAAAGAAGAAGAAGAAGAAGAAGAACACAAAAACAAAGAACATACAAAAGAGAACTACAGATTCGATTTTATAACAATAAGAGAAAAGAAGAAAATCTTACACCGGTGTCACTCTCAGCACAAGCTTCGTTCTCGTTCTCCTATGAAACTTTGATCTCTTCTGATTTACATAAATTAAAACTAAAAATTACATGAAAAGAAAAATAAAAACTTACACTACAAAGAATGAAAAACTGGACTAATTTCTATCTCTGCATGGTCGTCCCCTTTGGCTCTGAAAATCCCAGTATTTATAGGCAAAACCCAACCTATAGGAGCGTATGAAGATAGGGGGAGCAAACGCTCCCCCTAACTCACCAACAAAGCCGCGGAAACGCGGCTTTGGCCGCGTTTTCGCAGCCAGGGTGTGGCCAGGTGGCCACACCCTATTGGTGGTGCTCCCGGTTTCTCGATTTATCTTTATCTTCATCTGGATTTGCAGTTTAAGTCTGGGATTTTGACGAAATGGCCTTTGATCCTTGACTTCAACTGATCAATTTGTAGGGATTTGTTCTAACTAATTTTCAACCGATCTGAACCGATCTGATCTGCCCTGATTTACTGAGTTCGAATTAATTCTGATTTAATTCAGAATTTGATGGGCTTTTGGGCTCATTTCTCTTCACTCTCCTTTAGGAATGGGCCTGCGAATAAATTAAACATTTAATTAGAAAAAAGCAGAGTTTATTCTATAATAAGTATGAGAATATGATAATAAATGTGTAATATTAGTGACCAATCACACCCCCATACCTATCTTTTGATCGTCCTCAAGCAAAAAACTAAACTATACTAAGGATTATTAGACCACTTTCGCAGGTCACGCGATTGCAATGAGCATGTGCAACAAGCCGTTAAACCTCTAGGTTTCCCCTAGAGGACGAGTTTTGTCTCGTGAGGGTTTTCAGTGGATTACACCCACAAAATCCATAAAGTAAGAGAAACAAAGAGTTAGTATTTTCGAAAAGCATTTTGAAAGAGAAAAATATTTGAAATATAATTGTAAGATTTAAGTAATCTATAAGTTATAGGAAAACTGAATTTTTCATTCCTAAACTTAGTCTCTATTCAAAAATTTGTTATCAATCAAAGTAAGGAGTCAAATTGTACTTCTCATTTAGTCTATTACTTTACCCTAAGTCATATGCACCTTGTGACCTTGAAAATTTTGGCTAAGGGTTCATTAACTCTAACTCTTATGCCTTATATATATATATATATATATATATATATATATATATATATATATATATATATATATATATATATATATGGTATTATTCCTTAGTTCTATTAGGCTTTCTAATCTGCCCATATAACGAGCATTTAATCGATGACTCCCAAACCAAACGGTCTTAGGGCACCGGGTGAGAAAACACCCCAAGGACTTAAGGACTCGAGCAAACAAGGACACAAAACTAAGGATTTTATTATATGAACCCCTTTTAGCGTGAATACTTATGCTTTATTAGGCACAAATACCCAGCTTAATCAGAGGATTTTTATATATATTTTTTCTCAAACTTATCTAATCATCTTTCGCATAAATACTAAGGCTTGCTTAGGCCAAAGTACCTAGCTAATCATAATTAGATTTGTTCATCTTTCATAGATTTTATATATATATATATATATATATATATATAGGCATAAGAATCTTTATTTTTGAACCCTAAGTGTGTAAGTGTATGAAGTATGCATATTTCATTAAGGTAAAGATCAAGACTAAATTACTTTGATAAATTATCTTCCTAACCCTAAAAATCAAACAAATAATCTTATTTTGACCAAATTTAAGAAATCCTAATTTTGATTTTCTTATTCCTTAAAATTGACTCAATTTCTTACAAAAAATATGTCAAAATATTGTTTCTATTTTCAAAAAGTTTTTTAAAAGTAAAGAATTTTTTTTTAAGTTATGTTAGAACCCTCCCCCACACCTATCTCATGCATTGTCCTCAATGTATGAATTAATGCATAGATGCATGAAAAAGAAGAAAGGAAAGGAAAATGTTACCTTAAGGTGGTGGTTCCGGTGGTGTTCTGATTGGTCCACGAAATGCGGCCCAATTGACTTTTCGTGGAGTTCGGAGGAACCCACCAGAAATCTCTCTAATATAACCCATTAAAATGATGTATCCATGAAGGATTTTTATTAAAATTTAACCCCATCTAATTTCCAAATTCCATAATTAATTTTGGAGTCAAAATTTTCAACCGCCTTGTCCCAAAATGGAGTGTGAAAAGATAGAATGATTGACTTGAACTCAGGAAGTACAGGAACTAATACCGACTCAGGAAGGTGACTTAAGTCAAGTAAAGGTTCAGGGGTCGAGATTGGTTCAAGAAGCGGGTCCAAGTCAAGAAGTTGAAACTCAAGTCCACATTTATTTTCCAACAATAGAATGTGACTTAATATTGGTGATTCAAGTTCAAGAATGATAGGTGTGGGAATCAAAACTAACTCTAAAATATTACTCAAGTCGGGTAACAAAACAGGAGTCAATATTGATTCGGGAATTTGAACTGGATCACAGATTTAAGAATCTAGGTCACATTTCTCATTGAGTTCAATGTCATAAAAATGAGAACTTGTCAGTTTGTCAATAGGACTTTCAAAAGTGTAAAATTGGTCAAGTTCAATATGATCATCAAAGATGGGTGATTCAATTTCATGATGAATTGGCACAGGATCCAATGTTGACTCGGGAAAAAGATTGAAATCAGGTGAAGACACCGGAGTCATAATTGAAGCAGGAAGTAGAATTGAATCACTAAGTTGAGGTTCAGGATCATATTCATTTTCAAGTTCTATTTCAGGAAAGGAATAACTTGCCAAACTGTCAACATCATTTTCAAAATTCGGAGTTTGGGCAAGTTCAAATGATTGTTCTGAAATGGAACCTTGTTTTCCAAAACAACATGACTCTTCGACTCTAACAGAATGGTTAGCGACATCAGAACTGGTCAAACGGTGAGAACGTAGAGTTTGGACCATCATATCTATGTCACGATTACGAGCGTTTTGAGCCTGAGTCATGGCTTCAAGCATCTTTTCATAGTTGATTGGTTCATTGTTTTGTTTAAAAGATGAAGTGTTGTCTTGGAATTGGTAGTGAAATTGTGAGTCCATCAGATTTTGTGATTTTTGTTTGGACTCACGCATACTCATTTTCAAAATTGATGGTTTTCTATTTGGACTAGTGGAACTGAGTATGAATCTTGGAAATATTGTGGACAAGGTGGATAAAGAGGGCAAGTTGGTTGAAAATTGGACTCAGGGGAGGTGAATCCCCACTGACTCTGTGAAGAGTTGAAATTATTCTGGAAATTATGGTTATAAAATTGGGGGCATGGGTTATATTGATTCGGATAAGACCAATCCGGCACACTAGGTTGGTTAAAGTTATGATATGCCGGGTTGGTAATATCCAAAAAAGAGGCTGGTGTGTAATATGGATTACCATTAAAATTGGAAAAATTGTTGTTATAAGCCATATCACACAATAAAACACAAACAAAAAACAAACAAATAAGCAAACAAAAAAGAAAAATTCTAACCTAAGCTAGGGTAGACCTATGACCTAGACGACTCCTAACTGGTTAGACTGTCCACGGGAGGTATAATGCAGACTTTGACCACAAGCTAATCAGCCAGGTCAGAGCAAGATTGGTTGGAGCAAAGACGTTCCTTAATTAAGTAACCACCAACCTTCAGGCTTTCGGCCCTTAATCCCCTTCCTAGACACTGATTTGACAGGAGTCAAATTCAAACACCTTTCCCCTTTAGGATAATCTCCTAATTGAGTCCAAGATGTCCCTAGGGCCAACGTCTACTCATTTTTAGTTAGGTTTGGGTTAGTAAGTGAGGAGATTGTTTGTGGGCTAAGGGAGGGTAATGACTTCCCCACCTTATCTTGTTTATAGGACAAGCCCTTAAGTCAATTTAGTGCAGTGTACAAGTATATAGAAAAAAGTAACACTCAAGCAATATTTCATACAAGAATGAACTTATACTAAATGCTATGCACACATACCTTGGCTCCAACACTCTTCAACAGTAAATAAAAAATGAAATGAAATAGACACGAGCCTAAATGCAAAGTCTAAATCATTTTTAGCATTTACAATCAACTTTTTACTGTTGTATTAGAAATATATATACAGTGAGTCAAACAAGGAGATAAATGCTACAAAAATTCAGATTTTCAATTCAGGCAACCTGCAAAAATACAGGTTAGTAGTTCACTCAGTTTTGCCACTAGAATGTAGCGAATCTGAGGGCTTCTGGGCTCTGCTTTCTTGAGCAGAGTCCAGGGCCACTTATATGTCCACTGCAACAGATATTCCTTGTTGTTAAATCTGTACAAAAAAAAACAGAAGAAAGTTAAAAAATGTAAACTTTTAAAGAGAGTAACTTACCGTCCCTCCCCGGCAACGACGCTAAAATTTGATTGAGTTTGAACCTGCACAAAAATACAGAATTTCAGAACTTTAAAATAGAGATGTGCAAGTGCTCAATTCTACCGCGATAGCAAGTGGCTATGCGGGTCGTGATCCACAAGGAGGGACTAGCGATAGAAGCTTTTTATCAGTTCTCTTTTAAGTTACAACGAATGGTTAAAGTTCTTCTTTAGTTCTTTAAAAGAAAAAGAGAAAAATTGTTAAAGTTGAATTAGGAAGAAAGCGGTAGAATAAGAAGGTGGAGAAATAAGAAGTGATTTGTACAAATGAGATTGAAAAAGAGTAATAAAAGATTTGGTGGATTGTGGTGTTCTAAACTAAATGATTAAAAAAAAAGAAACTAAAAATTACTTACTTCTTTTAGCCAAATACCTACCTTAAATTTTTTGCAATGATGTTACCTTGAAGCGAGGCGATCAACGTATAGCCCATAAGAGTTGATTCCCGTTTCCTCCACATTATATCATCAAGACGTTGCAAGTATGAAGTGATACAGAATGAAACTCAAAATCCATCGTCATGGGCTATCGGTGGCACTCGCAAAGGCAAGGCTCTTTCATGCTTTTAGACTCACTTGGATAACAATTGTACCAAAAGAAGAAAAGTAGAGAAGAAGAAGAAGAACACAAAATAAAGTACATATAAAAGGAACTACAGATTCGATTTTATAACAATAAGAGAAAAGAAGGAAATCTTACACCGGTGTCACTCTCAGCACAAGCTTCATTCTCGTTCTCCTATGAAACTTTGATTTCCTCTGATTTACATAAATTAAAACTAAAAATTACATGAAAAAAAACAAAACCTACACTACAAAGAATGAAAAACTAGATTAATTCCTATCTCTGCATGGTCGTCCCCCTTTGGCTCTGAAAATCCCAGTATTTATAGGCAAAACCCAACCTATAGGAGTGTATGAAGATAGGGGAGCAAATGCTCCGCCTAACTCACCAACAAAGCCGCGGAAACGCGGCTTTGGTCGTGTTTCCGCGGCCAGGGTGTGGCCAGGTGGCCACACCCTGTTGGTGGTGCTCCCCGTTTCTCGATTTATCTTTATCTTCAGCTGGATTTGCAGTTTAAGTCCGGAATTTTGACGAAATGGCCTTTGATCCTTGGCTTCAACCGATCGATTTGTAGGGATTTGTTCTAACAGATTTTCAACCGATATGAACCGATTTGATCTGCCCTGATTTACTGAGTTCGAATTAATTCTGATTTAATTCAGAATTTGATGGGCTTTTGGGCTCATTTCTCTTCACTCTCCTTTAGGAATGGGCCTGCAAATAAATTAAACATTTAATTAGGAAAAGCAGAGTTTATTCTATATTAAGTATGAGAATATGATAATAAATGTGTAATATTAGTGACCAATCAGCTTCCTCTCCTCTTGAGAACAACGGTGTTTTAAGAGGTAAAAATGCAGTGGAACATTCTGATTCCACCCGACCAACTAGCATGAAAGACCTCCTCCCTCAAAGGCTTAATCCTTCACTTAATGTGAGATTTTGCTACCAGAAAGTCATCCAATGAGCATGGGTTCTTTGTCGCTGTCACTCCTTTGAACAAGATTGGTGAAGGGAGGATCTGAGACCTGGTGACATCCCCTTTTTCGGTGACCTTCAAATACATCATGCTCGTTGTGGTCACTTTCTTGAATAAGATTGATGAAGGGAGGATCTGAGACCATACCGGTGCATCATGTCTAACATTATCCAGGTACAAACCAATAATGCTCCAAAGAGGTCTTGAACTAACAAGGCCAGTTTTTATCCTCATCATACAGATCCCCCTCTCCCTCTTTGATGCCATCTTCGAAGAGAAGCTTTGACTTCCTGAATGGTTGCCGATCAAATGTATTTGTTGTTTCTTGTTGGTTTCAGTGAATGTAACTGTCTTCCACAGGCTGGAGGAGACAGTGGAGTCAGCACCTTCAATATAGCCGACGCCTGACTGCGCCCTGATCAAATCCCAGTCCATATACCGGGGAAGAGATATGGATTGTGGGTATGACAAGCAAAACATATGTTCCATGTTAGGGAGGAAGAAGCGGTGCTCCCCAATTTAACGGAGCCACTTGTAATTCCCGTCAAATAGAATCTCTTCATCCTCTTCGATAGCATCTCCATAAAAGAACACTGGTTTCTTGAACAGAAACAGTCATTGGACTCAAATCTCTTATCTGAGATGAGCTCCCTCAACATGGAGGCAACACCCTTGGTTAAACGGGCTTGGCATTCCTCATATGAATTAGTAAATGTGGGGACGGTCTTCCGCAGACTGAAGAGAAGGATGGGATCGACGCCACCAATATGTCCGAAATGATACCTCTTAGTCAGAGGATTTGAGGCATACCTCCCTATAAATTGGAGAACATAAAATCAATACTCTGAAAAAACAATAAATTATACCAATGTTGGAGTTTAAACGCGCGTCTCAATACATGAGATTCACGTTTTATAACTAAAACGCGAGGCTCAAATGAAAGCTCGCGTCTAGAATTCACACTTAAATTTGAGCTCATAAAACAAGGCCCGCATTTAGAAGTCTCAAGACGTGGAGTCTGCTGGACTCTCGTTCAATTCGCAGATGCGAGGGACGCATTGACAAAGCAAAAAAGCACCAAGATACCAGATCTGCGTTCTGCTCATCAACGTAAGAACCGCATTCACAAATCAAACGTGAGATCTGCTTCGACTACTGAACTTCATTAGAAGTTTTTAAAACTTTAAAATGAAGCTAAGAGGATAGAGCCTCTTCGTGTTCCTAATGGCAAAAGCCATTCGAAGACTTTTACCTGAAATGGGGGCTTCTTGAGGAGGAACCACCACCCATTTGAGACTCGGCAACGGGGGTGCTGGAGGAGGTAGCGACAGTCTTCGCTTTTGGAGCCATGAGCATGGAGAATTTTTTTGAAAAGATTGAAAAAAGTTTAGAGCTTTATGTGTTTTGAGGAAGCTCAAGAACTTTAGACGCGGGTCTGATTGAAGATGATGAACAATCAAAATGAATTGACTGTTGAAAGACTCGAGTCCTTTATAGGCCTTTCAGTGGCTAAGATAGGCGGCGCGTATCCTCGCTCAATCCGAGTGAGACACGCATCCCACGCGGTGGCTGCATTCACGCCTGGAAATATCTTACGCGATCTTCGCATTTCGAAAGTTACGTCTCAACAGCAATCAAGAGTCATGTCTCAACAGCAATCAAGACCCACGTCTCAATGGCAATTGTGGACTGCCTCTCTACATCAATTGAGAGCCGCGTCTCTACAACAATTATGAGTCGTATCTCACTGAAGTTCGTGTCTCCACTTAATCAGCATGACAATCGCGCCTATGAGATTGCGTTCTCTTACCTATAAAGAGTATGCTCTTCTTCTGCAATCAGTTTAACAGTACACCGGCAAAAATGATCGACAACTCCACGGTTTAATAGTACACCGACAAACAAATCAGAGCTCAGATAACTACAAGACTGAGTTTCTAAGATACTTATGACGATCTTTTCTGGAGGCTTCAAGCAGTTCAATAGTACACTCACGAAGACCACGATCCAGATAGGATCAAGCTCAGGGCATCTCAAAAGATTGTCAGTTCAATCATGAGAAGCCCAAAATCAACTGAAGTAGAAAGTGTTTCAAAATCCTCCCAGTCAACTGTGAAGTTTCGAAAACTTTGGAGGGGTTCTGTAGGCTGTCTAAAAATCATTAAGAACAAGCCATCAGACGTGAGCCTCATTTCATCGTGATGGTCGCGTTTCGACTAAAGTGCAGACCTCGCATCCTAAGAAGCACGGAGACTTCAGACGCGGGCCTGAGAAAACCCGCGTTCAACACAAGGCTGAGTAACTTCGCATCCCATCCAATGCGAGTCTGAGTAACTCCATATCCCAATTCAAGCACAGGTCTGAGTAACTTGGAACTCACTTCAGACGCGGGTCTGAGAAACCCTGCATCTCAATTCAAATGCGAGTCTAAGTAACTCTGCGTTCTGAGACGCCCTCGTCTACAATAATCAACGCAAGGTCCGCGTCCAGTGTGAGATTCACGTTTCTGTTGTAACAAACCCCATTACTGGGTCAATTAACTCTCCACATAATGGGGGAGTTAATCCCCATTATGGAGGAATTTTAGAGGACAATAATACCCCTATGTTTATCTTTAAATAGCCTGAGCTAAGAAATTGGGGAGGACTTTAAGAAAGGAAGAGGCTTTTTTTTGAGATTGAGAGTTGAGAATTCTCAACCTAAAAGCTAAAAGCTTCTTGCTTTCTTGGAGAAATGGAGTAATCAGTAGACTCTAAACATTTAGTGTGTTAAAAAATAGAGCTCCCTTCTGATTAGTCTTCGAGAGCATTCAAAAGAGAAGTTGACAGTTGGCCGGTAAATAGAGATAAGAATCACTCTCCATCGCCACACGAAGAACCCAGCCTTAAAGAATGGGGAGAACCAGCTCTTCTCCCCTCTTTTGTAATCGAAATTGTTTCATTATAACTTTTCAGCCACTCAAAAAAATCTTATATCCCAGGCTTTTCTGACCAGATAGCTGGTTTTACTTGTATTCGGTGTTATCGGTTTTATCAGTTTTGTCAGTTTTCTATCATTTTTATAAATTTTTTAAATTTAGGAGAAAACTCGGGTTATACGAACTCAGGATATAGTGATGTAATATATAAGATATATATATGAATGAGGATTTTCTTATTTGGATTATTCCTTCGATGTACTAATCTCACGGACTGGTAATTTGGGTATATAACTGATTTTACCACATTTACTTTACTTGCCATCTCATTGCCTGCTCTTGTATGCCTGAACTCACGATATGATTTTCAATACATGCTCTTTGACTTGAATTTATCGATACACGTGTGCTATCTATGCACGCCATTTGGCACTCATTTTGTCACTTGTTGGGGAGTTCTGACTCCCCTGGACCTACATGTTCAGATCTTGGAGCTTGGAGCTCGTGAATTCTCTCAGTTGTTGATCAGAAATACACAGCAGAAGCGTGGATTATCGGCAGATCACCCAGAGATTTTTTTCTTCTAGGCCCCCTGCTCGTCTCTCGAGTTTTCTTTTTGTAACTCATGAGTGATTTTTGTATTGTTCATAATTGTATATTTCTTTGTAATCTCGCTTTTGCGCCTATCGGTGATGTAATATTCTTATAATATTGTGTCACATCCCATGATAACTTTATATTTATACTCATATGTTGGAATGTATAATGCACCATGTACTTTTGTACTCTGATTCTTGCCTATACTAAAGCTTAGCATATATATGTGAGGGTATTTCCAACCTACGTTATAGGTCGCAATAACGCCTCCGTACCTACGGGATCGGGGTGTTATAGGTTTACTAGTACAAAATAACCTCGTGAGTTCCATCATCAACAAAACTAGGGTTACAGGCCTTTGGGCCAATAGAGGATGCTCCAACGGTCAAACTCGACCTATAATGACGCTCTCCTGAAAGATGGAGACACTCCTAGTGGTCAAACTTGACCTACAATGGATGCTCTCCTAAAAGACAGAGATGCTCCTGACAGTCAAACTCGACCTACAATGGATGCTCTCCTGAAAGACGGAGATGCTCCTAACGGTCAAACTTGACCTACAATGGATGTTATCTTGAAAGATGGAGATGCTCCTAGCAGTCAAATTCGACCCACAATGGATGCTCCCTTGAGCGCTCCTAATGGTAAAACTCTACCTTTAGCCAATTAGATATCGGGTCCTCACTCTGACAATTTAGCTTATACAGAGACTTTTCGAAAAACAGAAGTCTCCTTAGTGGCTCCAACAGTTCAGCACACACAGAGGATCCCCTGAAAGATAAAAGTGCTCCTAACGGCTAACTCCTACAACCCACATCAAAGTCATTCGCGATGCTGACTAACGGAGACATCGAAAAAAGTTACTTGATGTGCAAATTGGCAAGTGTACCAATAGTTTACAAGTAATAAAGAAGTGAATAGAGTATCGTTCCCATGAGGATTGATGTCTATTGAGTATCAAAATAATTTTTTCTAGTTTTATTTGAATAATTCATTAAGAAGATGACTGAGAATAAACTGTGACAAGAAATTAAAATATTTGGCTTTTATGAGAGAAAAGTGTTAGAGTAATTGATTTCTGCAAATATAATCGATGTAAAATTGTGCTTGTACTAGTGAATTCCTATTATTCATATTAACAATTGAAAGTCCCAAACCTAACTAGTATTCTTTCTCGAGTAACACTAGAATATATCTTCTAATTCAAAAAACTATAATGTTTTGATCTAGTAGACTTACAAGTTAGAAGAAGAATTAAGTATGGTGGATCTTTCTATATGATTGCACAAATTTTAGGTCTCAACTTATCAAGTTGTGGTTTCTATTCCTATGATGCTACACTAGGTTATCTCCTCTTGGTCTCAAAACTAAACATCCATATAATGTTGACCACCAATTAATAACAAGAAGATCGGAAATAAAAACATAGCATGCAAAAGATTAAACCTGAGAAGTAAAATAGTAGAATAGCACAAAGCAACAAGATATATCGTCATAATATTTAACCTATATCAATACCCTAGTTATGAAGAATTAGTTCATATCAGAAGAGATGCAAAACATCAATTCTATGAAATAATAAAATAGAAGGAGAAAAAGATTAAAAAATACCAATTTAGAAAACCTTCAATGATACCTCCTCGCCATTCTTCAACTTTGATGTGCAAAATTTCTTCTCCAAAAACTAAGAAATTGAATCCTAAAATTAATATAAATTTTGTTTCATGAGATGATACAACTACAAGAGATCACAGTCTTTTTAATTGACCTCAGAGCTAATTATAATAAGAAACACATTAGGACTTTTAATCTAACTTCAATTTGATGTGAGAATTCAATTTCTAATTAGACTGCATCCAGCTGGCATTTATTATTGAATATGACTTACCAAACGATTAAACTAGAAAAGTTAACAATAGAAGAATTGTATCCCTTTCAATCTTCTTACTGTAGCATCTTGAATCATCAGAATTGGATTTCTATAGCGAATGTTATAATCAAAATACTAAAAAGTGTCTAATTTGAATCAGAATCTGAATCTGATATGTGTTCTCTGTTGAATAGTGTTTGGCTCCTCCACTGAAAATTCGGCTAGCCAGCCGAGTTTTGACCGGATTTGACTTCAAATTTTAATAGATACTTTCTCACATCTTATAAGCTCTTCTGGCAAGTCTATTAGGTTTCTGGATATCTGGATCTTGAAATATAATGCTGCAATCATCTTTTTAACGTTGATTTCCACTTTTTCATCTCTTTTCTCTAATTTATGGCCTTGATCTAATTTCTGCATAAACATAAATAAAAGCACCTGAGCAGCATTAAATGTATAATAAAAGATATATAAATGTAGTATAAAATATAGATGATGATCACAATTATCACACCCCTATACCTAATTTTTGCTAGTCCTCGGGCAAAACCCTAATCTAAAAAAAGAAAAACTAAAAATTTTTAAAATAAAATAAAAATCCTAACTCACTTCATAGGAATCACAGTTGCACTTAGCACGTGCAACAAGTCATTAAACTCCTAAGTTACCCCTAGTAGATGATGTTGTCTCATGAGGGCTTGCAGTGAATATACTCACAAATTTGGTAAAAAAATATAGAAAGATTAAAAAAATAAGGATAAAGAAAAATATGGATAACTGAAAAATAAAGAAAAAGTAAAATTAAGAATAAAGAAAAAGAAAATATTTTTGTCAACAAGCTTTACTAGTAAATAAGTTTAATAGTTTCCATAAGCAATCATCTTTAAGTTCAATCTCCTATCAAGAAATCCCATCTTCCTATCCTAGAGACTTCAAATCCTAGCATATCCCGCCATCATTTCAAAGTTTTCTAATCCTATGCGTCTTTGAGGACATGTGATAGCTCTTAACTTGGGACTTTGATTCAAACTTTTACACTTAAAACTTTATTCACACTATAGAAGTTTAAAAGTATTACCATTTCGTTGCCATTTAAGCACTTTTGTAATATTCCCATTTCATAATACCCAATAGATAAATTAAAATGATAATAATAGAAGTAGAAAAAATGTGTACTTAATTTAAATATGCCGAGATTCGGAACCCAAGTTCCCCTATACGAAATCCTAATGTCCAACCAGTATGCTAAATTGTCGTGTGGTTTAATTAGATTAAATTTGAATCTATTTAAAGTAAATTAAAAGTCAATTTCAAATTTCCAATTGAAAATTTTATAAGATCCTTGTTAATCTTCAAAACAACCAAATCTATTAGTTGTAACTTACAAACTAAAAAAATCAGAATTTAAATCATAATCTAAAAAATTTGACCCTTTCTCATTTGTTCACCCATCATCCCAAAGAAAGAAAAGGAGAAAAGGAGAATCCTAATCTCAAATCTTCCTCTTTTCTCTTATTTTCTCTTCTCAAATCCAATCTAGGTGAAGCTCAGGCTTGCTGGACGTGAAGAGGGATAGCAATTTAGACTGAAGAAAAGAGATTCAGATGAGTGCATTTCAATTTATATGATTTTTGTTTCATTCATGTATTTCACCGAACACCTTGACCATATTGCATTATTTCACGAATTTCATCATGTAACACCTACCTTCAAAAACTAATAAAAATATGTAGGAACACTCAAGATGTGCCTCCTAATTAACATGATTTTTAAGATTTTTTATCATTAAAAACTGTGTTTTTCTCGGCCACGTACAAGGTATGACCGAGACTAGGCTGACCCAGACCCAGTTCGGGTCTTGACAGATTCAGATCATATCCGAACCCGAACCCGAACCCGAACCCAAATCCTAATTCAAAAGAAAAGAAAAAAGAAGCGAGCAATAACACTGTAACGAAATATTGTAGGGCCAGCACTGTAGCAGATCCAAACTCACATTGTAGGAGATCCAACTCCAGTACTATGCAGATCAGACCCGTTACTGAAGCAAAGAGACCCATTAAAGATTGTAATTGATTTTAAGCTTATTTAAATTCTAAAAAAAAAAGGAAATAAATTAAAAAATTGCAGAAAATTTGTGTAAAATCACAAATTAATTTAACTCTGCAAAATTATTTTGGCAGTGAAATAAATAGAAATAATATAAATCTATGATATTTTTATAATAATTATCTAAACTGAATTAAATTAATTGTAGATTTTCGAACTTGACTATATAACTCAATATCCGGTTCAGTGGAAGCCCATGTGATTGTTTTATCTTTTAAATAAATTATGATCCATTTTGATAAAATTGAGTTATAATTATCAATTATTTAATTAGTGTTTAGGCATTCGAATTTATTAGTTAATTTTCTTGCATTGAGTATTGCAAATTTTCATGACGTAAATTTATGCAAATGAGTATGTGATTTTGCTCTGAAATTTTTTAGTTATGACTATATAAAATTGGTATGAATAGGTTTTTAAATAAATAATTATTGATTTTCAAAAATTGAATTATAACTTGTTTACTATTAAGAAAATACTTAAAAATAATTATAAATAATGAAGATTTTATGAAACATTGGATTATAAATTATGATTATTTATGCATTTTATTAAATTTTTAATTTTGATATAGTATACTGGTTTGTGATGCACATTTTATACTTTATATAGTTATTTTACATGTTCCATATAAATAATTACAAATTTAGTAATAATTATAATATTTTGAATTATTAAAATAGATTCTCCTTGGAAATAATTAAGAATAAAGTAAACAATAAAGATTTTCTGAAAAGTCATAATTTAAAATTCTAAATATTATAGTAAGAATTCTTGATTAATTTACATACATTACATGTTATTTTAGTAAATGTTATTTTAGTAAATCAATCTAGTGCAATTTATTTATAATGTGTATGCTATTTACATCTCTTATTAAATCCTCTAGCATGTAAATATGTTTAGAAATTGTAGACTTTCGTATTTTAATTTCTAATATAATGATTGTAGGCTGTCTAAAAGTCACTAAAAGACAAGCCAATAAAAGCAGAGTCTCAAGTTCTAGGCGCGTTGGCTCGACACCCGCGTCTCAGCATCAAGGCGCGTTGGCTCGACACCCACGTCTCAGCATCAAGGCGCGTGGGCTCGACACCCGCGTCTCAGCATCAAGGCGCGTTGGCTCGACACCCGCGTCTCAGCATCAAGGCGCGTGGGCTCGACACCCGCGTCTCAGCATCAAGGCGCGTGGGCTCGATACCCGCGTCTCAGCAACAAGGCGCGTGGATCTAAACCCGCGCCTCAGTTGTAACCACCCGGATTACGGGGCCAGTTACCGCACAAGTAGCGGGAAGTGGCCCCTCATCGTGGAGCATTTTTAGGGGGCACGTTCACCCCCTAGGACCTCTATAAATAGCCCCGTTTGCTATGAGGTCGGGGCAATCATCGCGATCAGAGGAATCGGAGGATTGGCAGAGAGTAGAATCGACGACCGACGATCGAAAGATAGAGAGACCGGCAATCAGACGACAAGACACGACAGAAAAAGGAGAGAGCTCAACTCTTCGTCAAGCTTGCTGCGTACAAGCTACCCTTTGCCTACCTTCTCTTTGAGAGTTTTGGTAGACAAGAGCTGTGCTACTCTTTCTACCTGCCGAAGAGAAGATCCCCGAAGATCCCGACGGTCATCTGGTCAACGGAGAATAAGATTCACTCTCCACCGCCACACGAAGAACCCAGCCTTAAACAAAGGGGGGATTCAAGACTCAACATCCTCCCTCCCTTGTAACTGGAAGGAAAAGTCTGGTTGTAATAGTTTCATTTGATTCAAGGAAATCTTTACACCCATCACTACCTCTCTTCTTTCCGGCACGTACAAGAGATGGCGACTCCGCTGGGGACTACTTTCGTCACTGACGAACAGATCGTGGCGCAGGATGACGTCCTCCGTAAGGGGAAGATGGTCGAATCGCTCGTCGTCGAGTTCGACCAGGCGAAGTACGAAGAGTTTCTCTCCTCCGGCTCCAAGAGCCCAAAGACCCGCGTCTGCCGCAGGGTCTCGACGGGGAATGGCCTCGAGGCCCGATCTGTGGCTTTCTCGAGCTCCCCTGCTGCCGACTGTGCCAAGCAAGGTACACGCGTCAACGCCTCCCAGAAGGCCCGCGTGTTCGCAAGCACAGCTGCTGTTGCGACCAACTCCGTCGCACAGAAGACCCGTGTCAGTGTCTCTCAGGAGACCCGCGTGGTTAAACTCTCTGATGTCCAGCATCAGGTCGTCGTTGGTTACTCTCCGCCTCCACGACGCAACCGAAACGCCGAGCGTCGACAGAGGAGGCGCGCGCGTCAGCTTCAAGTTGGAACCGTTGGTTGTCCGACTGAGGCTAAACGCGACATGCAATCTGGCGCTTTGCCCGCGGCACGTCCAGTACGTGAAATCCGCGTTTGGCGGCCCAAATGCGTAACTCCTCAAGTTGAGTCCTCTGAAGACCAACTTACCAAACGCCAAGGCGAAGCTTCTGCGTCTCGTCAAACGCAAGAAGCACGCGCCCACAGGCGTGGGGCCCAGCAGCCCACTCTCTCTCACACGTCTCTGCCCGGACGCACTAGGCAGCAACGCGAGACTCGCGTCTCATCTCAACAGAGACGCCAGACGCGCGTTCTACAGCCGCGACGCGAGAACCGCGTCCCTGAAGTCTGCGTCCATACTGCACAGCACATGGATGCCTCCCGTCTTCGACGTTGCGAGGCTAATCTCTTCAATCCCCCTCCTATGGATTTGAGAGATTATTTGACGAAGAAAAGAAGTACCAATCAGACCACTTCGTCGTGTTGTTGCCAACGGCTCATCCATATGCTCTCTGAGTGCCGTTGCGGATCAGGCGTACATCAGCAGTCTTTAGTCAGACAGCTGACCCTGATTCCCCCGTCAGCTAAAAGAAGACGCTCCCACAGAAGGAGAACCTTCTCTGACGTTGAGTACCCGGAGCTCACTGCGAATATGACAAGCAGGAGCAAGGGAAAACAACTTGCAGTCAGCTCAGATGAGTCCGAGTCTGACTCTGAACCGGAAGGGGTGTATCGACACACTCGCACCCGGACAGGGGCCATTCCCCCAATTGACTATAATGCCTTAGCCCACGGCGTTGAAGTGAACGATTCTCACTCCGCCGTAGCGGAATCTAGGGCTTCGAACTCTTCCGTCGAGAAGGAGACCTCCGCTTACATGACAGGCACTCCTGAGGAGACGGCTAGACGTTTAGAGCAGATCCAGAAGGCGCAAATGGATATGATTCTTTCTCAGCAAGAATCTATCAACTCCCTCAAGCAGGCAATTGCACAGCTGCTCGAAGACCGGAGGAAATCTCCTCCTAAAAAGTCAAAGGGCAAAAGGAGAGAGGGAGAAAGCTCATCTTCCGAACCTTCTGAGGAGACGCGGCGATCTGCTGCGGATTCGCCCAAATCCTCGTCGCAAGTAAAGGGCGACCAAGACCAGGGAAAGGCTCATGCTAAGAGAATGAGTCAATTGGAGCGACGCCTCGAGGCCCTTGCCAATCGCAAAGACCTCCAAGAAGTAGGAGTGGTCCGGCCCTATCCGGCTGAGTGGGACTTAGTTCCATACCCTCCTAAGTTCAAGGCTCCAACCCTCCAAGCATTCGACGGGAAGGGGTCACCCAACCAGCACATCTACTACTTCAAATCCCAAACCGGGAATGTAGTAGACAACGATGCTATCCTGGCGCGTCTGTTCATCGATACCCTGAAAGGGTTGGCCTTTGATTGGTTCATGAAGCTCCCAGAAGGTTCTATCAAGAACTGGGGCGATCTGGAGAAGCTGTTCTTAACACGCTTCTTCGAAGATGACTCCGAAGTCACGATGCCTACCCTTTTGGCTACCAAACAGCGGAAAGGGGAGTCCGTCAAATTTTCGTGGAAAGATTTCGGAACATGGCACTCCGGTGTCCAAGCGGTATGACCCAGGCCACCCTGGTGGAAACATGCCGCCACAATCTCCAAATCTCACTCCTTGCTCAAATAGGAGTTGCTGAAAGCCGCACCTGGAAACAATTAGTCCAACAAGGTGAACAGGCTGAGGAGATCGTTGCCCGCGTCAGAGCGAAGGAAGGTAAGCCTAGGCCGGAAAGGTCGACAAGGCGTGCGCCAGACACATCCCTCCAAACAAAGCGGAAGGATAATTTGGCAACGGAGACCAAATCTCCCGCCAAACCTCAATCAGGCAGGGCGAGTGGCTCTTCAAGTCAGCCTCGCGCCAACAAGCAATATTCCTTCAAGGAGGAACATGTTGATTCACTCTTTAAACTACTCAACAAAAGCAACCGACTGAAGCTCCCTGAAGCTAGGCGCCCCGAGGAAGTCGGCAAGACCGACAATCCCAACTACTGTCTATACCACAGAATGTTGGGACACCCTACCAAAAGCTACTACGTCTTCAAGGATGTCCTTCAAGTTCTGATTGACGCGGAGGTGTTAAAGCTCCGACCAGAGCAGAAGAAGGTGACGGCTAATGTGACGTCAGCTCTCCAGTTCGGAAGACAACCCCCAACGCCTGCGGGGGTGGTCCCTATTCCAAGAGGAGAACTGAGAATAGTCAACACAGACCCTCACCAGCAGCAAGAGAAAGGCTTGGTACCCGTTCCCACCCCTCAGGGAGAAATCATATGGTTCCACCCTGACCTTGTCAATGAACAGCAATGGACTACTGTAACCAACAGGAAATCCAAAGGCAAGGCAAAAGCCTCATCTTGCAACGTGGTATGCGCCTCTTCCCGAGAAGCGGAGACTGATATCCCTTCACTGACCGACTCAGAGGAGGAAATGATAGTCTTGGCCGCAGAGCCCAACCAACCAATGGCGGGAACCCGTTCAGGACAGGCGTACTTGAAACAGTACGGTAAGACGGCAGTAACCCCTCCACAACCAACTGCGGAGCCAGTCAGGCCCTCCACAAAGCCACCTATGGAGAAGCAGAAGGAGACTCGATTTTCTCGAGCCCTTCAAAAGGGCATCGCGGAAGGATCTATGGCACCTTACCGCTTTGATGTCCTGGCTCAGTTGGCCAACATTCCGGCACGCATTACCTTGTATGAACTTCTTAGACTATCAAAGTCTACCAGGGAAGCTCTGCAAGAAGCTCTGGCAAATGCTGAGGTCTTCATGACCCAGGTGCCGAAGGAGGAAGATGTAGAGGATTGCCTCCACACCTCCCAGAATGCCCCCTGCATCACCTTCACGGCAGATGATATGCAGGTGAAAGGGAAGCATGATCGACCCCTGTACTTCACAGGGTATATTGGATCGTCCGAGGTGAACCGCATCCAGGTAGATCCAGGGTCCGCGTTGAGCATCATGCCTCGCCGGGTCATGCAACATCTCGGCATTCCTACCCATCGTTCGAGCCCCACCCAGACGACTATCTATGGGTTCAATGCCAACCAGACCCGTCCGATGGGGAAGATCAAGCTCAGGTGTCAGATTGGAAGCCTCAAGTCGGAAGTGACATGCTACATCATCGACGCCGACACTTCCTACAATCTATTGCTGGGACGACCGTGGATTCACCGCAACTCTATCGTTCCCTCCACTCTCCACCAAGTCATGAAATACATTGACGGAAGTGGAAATGTGCAGACGTTAATCGCCGAAAGGTATCCGTTCAAGGGGTCGAGAATTATTTCACCGACTCTTTGCTGTACCAAGATCCGGTGGAGACGGATGAAGCCCCGCAACCAGAGCAGCCAGACTCTGGTAATGAGGCTGACACTGAGCCTGAAAAAGAAGAGTGCCTGTGGGAGTTAGAACCGCTTGTAACAGGCACTAATAAGCCCGATGTCGATAATACCACCGATGATGTAGGCGGTTGGTATATTAATGAAGATTTAGATTTTGCGTATTTTTCTGTGTATGCTTCTGATTCCATACCGTCAGATACTAGCACTGATATAGATGACGATCTCTGGTCGGCAATGGGTGCCTTAACATCATTGCATGTACCAGTGAAATCGTCCTTCGAGACATACCAAGACAATGGTTATGCGCAAGAATCTATATTCATGGTTCCAACAAGACGGAAAGGCCAAAAACCAATTCTTTTTGGGCGAATCTCGTCTGAACCAACGCCCCGCGACGAATCGGAAAGTGAGGAAGAATCACCTCAGTTCGATCATTACGAACCAAAAGCACTCAAAATGATGAGATGCATGGGGTATGACCTGACCAACAGACCCGGGTTGAACTTCGGCAAAGGAAGGAGGACGCTGCTTCGATCCTTTGTGCCGAAAGGAAAGGCCCCCGATTATTATCATCGTACGCGCCGGGGGTTGGGCTATGTATCAACTCCGGTCCCATCAGTCTCCGATTCTCAAGAATCGTCGAGGAATGATTACTCTTCAGACACATCATCTTGGGAGTCAGATGTCAGTGTCGGCAACATCTTCAAGGAACTTTCAGTGAACATGGTTTCGACAAGCCACCTGGAAGATGGAAATGAAGAAATGATCCAATCTGATACAGATCCTTGGATCAAACATTTAAATGCTCTTTGGGATACCCGCTTTGAACAGCGCGAGCCACCCACAGAAGACAAGGTTGTTCAGATCAACCTAGGAGATGAGGCTAACCCTAAGCCCATCTTCATAAGTGACGGCCTGTCACCTTCGGAGAAGAAGAATCTAATATCTCTTGTACAAGAGTATATAGACGTCTTCGCCTGGAATTATGAGGACATGCCAGGACTTGATCCTCAAGTGGCCATGCACCGCCTCAACATCAATCCAGACGTAAAGCCTGCGACGGTTTCGCCTAGAAATAATGGAGGCAATTCAATCAGAAGTCAGAAAACTTATTGATTCTGGCTTCGTCAAGGAAGAACAACATCCCGACTGGGTAGCCAACATCGTCCCCGTCTCCAAGAAGAACGGGAAGATCCGGATTTGCATCGACTTCCGCGACCTAAACGAGGCCTGCCCCAAGGACGAATTCCCATTGCCGATCACAGATGTCATGATTGACAATACTTGCGGATTCGAACGAATGTCCTTCATGGACGGATTCTCAGGATACAATCAAATCAAAATGTATCCTGATGACGAAAAGCATACCTCCTTCAGAACACCTCTAGGGGTATATTGTTATACCGTCATGCCCTTCGGACTGAAAAATGCAGGGGCAACATACCAAAGGGCCATGAACGCCATTTTCCATCAGCAGATACGCAAAACGGTGGAATGTTATGTTGATGACATCGCGGTAAAAAGCCGCACTAAAGGTGATCACATAGCGGACCTGAAGGTGGTCTTCGACATCATGCGGGCTCATCAATTGAAGATGAATCCCACAAAGTCCTTCCTGGGGGTGGCCAGTGGCAAATTCTTAGGATTTGTTGTAACATCCACCGGAATTCACTTGGACCCGGAAAAGGTTCGCGCTATCCAGGAGATGCAACCCCCGAGAAATCTCAAAGAACTCAGAGGATTGTAGGGACGATTGGCGTACATCCGCAGGTTTATCTCGAACCTCTCCGGAAGATGCCAACCCTTTGCTAAGCTAATGAAGAAGGGTGTCTCATTCATTTGGGATGATGCTTGCCAACAAGCGTTCGAGGAAATCAAGCAATACCTCACCCAACCACCAGTCCTTGCAGCTCCAGTATCCGGAAAGCCGTTTCTGGTGTACGTCCGAGTAATGGATCATTCTTTGGGAGCTCTACTAGCTCAGAATAACGATCAGGGACGTGAGCAAGCAATCTACTATCTGAGTAGAACAATGATCGGAGCCGAACATCGGTATAACCCGATCGAGAAGGAATGTTTGGCACTGGTGTTCGCTATCCAAAAATGCGACACTATCTGGTAGGCCAAACTATAAACGTCATATCAAAAGTCAACCCCCTGAGGTTACTTATGACTAAATCTTCATCGCTAAATGGCCGACTGGCAAAATGGGCCATATTGCTCTCCCAATATGAGATGTGCTTTTTATCACAAAAGGTCATTAAGGGACAAGCAGTCACGAATTTTCTAGCTGAGCACCCAGATCCGAGAGCAGCCAAAGTCTACGAGGATCTCCCAGATGACGTTGCTGAAGTCTGCCTGACTCAGACATCGTTCGAAAGTCAAGTATGGCAACTTTTCTTCGACGGTGCATCAAGAACAAGCCCAAAAGGACACATAGTGGCAGGGGTAGGAGTAGTACTCGTCTCCCCACAAAATTATGTGATTCCCCGAGCTGTCTCATTAGCTGAGCCTTGTTCCAACAATGTGGCGGAGTACAACGCTCTTTTGATTGGGATGCAATTCGCCGATGAGATTGGCGTTAAAAATCTCGAGGCATACGGCGACTCTAAACTCATCGTCAGCCAAGTTCACGGGGAGTACGAAGTCAGACATGAAGACTTAGTACCTTACCACAACGCAACTATCCGCATGGCCGAGGGGTTTACAAGCTTCTACATCGACCATGTACCGCGCAGGCAAAATGCGCACGCAGATGCACTCGCATCCCTGGCTGCCTCCTTAGCTCTTCCAGCTGGAGCAATGGAGAAGATATTCGTCTACAGCCACGACCTGTATTGCCTGAGAAATGCTCTCGAGGATTATCAGGAGTCAACGGGAGGTCGTCACCGCGAAGAAGCACTTGAAGCATCAACCGGTCCAGAGTTTAGAGACTGGCGATTCCCCTACATTGATTTCGTCTTATACGGCATTCTGCCTGAAGACACCAAAGAGGCGGCTGCCATTCGAAGGAAAGCCCCCAAATTCTATTATAATGCGATTACGCGAACATTGTATCGTCGATCGCATGACGGGATCTTACTCCGGTGCCTCTCACCAAAAGAAGCCCAAGAGGTATTGAAAGAAGCCCACGATGGTATTTGTAGAGCTCATCAACCTGGCCCAAAACTGGCACATCGACTTCAAAGATTGGGTTATTATTGGCCCAAGATGATTGCTGACGCCGTCACCTATGCTAAAAGGTGTCACGCTTGCCAAGTGCATGGGGATTTCATCCATCAAGCACCAGGGTACCTCCACTCTACGACCTCTACTTGGCCATTTGAAATGTGGGGGATGGATGTGGTTGGCCCTATCAGCCCACCATCATCAAAAGGACATCGGTTCATTTTGACAATAACTGATTATTTCTCTAAGTGGGCTGAGGCCATTCCTTTGAAGGAGGTCAAATCGTCGAACGTGATCAAGTTCGTGAAACATCACGTTATTTACCGTTTTGGTGTACCTCGGTGCATTGTCCATGACAATGGACCCCAATTCATCAGCCAGGCTTTCCAGAGATTTTGCGCTAAGTTCAGAATCCAGAGTGTGTCCTCAACGGCATACTATCTCGCCGCTAACGGCCTCGCGGAAGCTTTCAACAAGACTATTGGCAAGCTTCTCAAGAAGTTCGTCTCAAAAAGTCAACGAGACTGGGACGACAAGTTGGGTGAATGCTTATAGGCCTATCGCACAACTGTGCGAACCCCAACTAAAACTACACCATTTTCTTTGGTATACGGATGTGAAGCCGTACTCCCATTGGAAATCCAAATTCCATCTCTACGCGTCGCCTTGACAGCGGAGATGACAACAGAGGAGAAGCATCGACAGCGACTCCAGGAACAGGAAGCCTTAGACGATAAGCGTTTGCAGGCCCAACAGCAAATCGAGCTCTACCAGGCTCGAATTACCAAAGCCTTCAACAAGAAAGTTAAAATGAGAACTTTCAAGAAAGGCGATCTTGTCTTAGCCGTCAGAAGACCCATGGTAATGACGCACAAGACAAAGAGAAAATTCTAACCCAAATGGGAAGGACCATTTGTAGTAGAGTCAGTCTACTCAAATGGATCGTATCGCCTCATAACTTCAAATGGCGATACACTCATGATGCCGATCAATGGCAGGTTCCTGAAGAAATACTATCCTTAGATGGTATTCTTCCGCTGATCAAGTTAAAAGTACACCTCTGATCAAAACAAGAAGAGCTTCTTCATTAATATCCAACGCCTCCGACGGCTAAGGATAGAGGAAAATGTTGGCTTCTAAGCCCAACATAAGTCTTCGACAAATCATCATGCTGAGGGGAATAGCATGGCTAGCCCAACTCAAACGGTAGTTGGTAAAGGCACCTCAAACCCGTTGACAGCTGAGGATTTGCTAAAAATCCTAAGGGACACGTTCCCATTTGATCCGATGCCTCCGACGGCTAAGGATAGAGGAAAATGTTGGCTTCCAAGTCCAACATAAGTCTTCGATAACTCATCATGCTGAGGGGAATAGCATGGCTAGCCCAACTCAAACGGTAGTTGGTAAAGGCACCTCAAATCCGTTGATAGCTGAGGGTTTGCTAAAAATCCTAAGTGGACTTGGCTCCACTCTTTCCTCCAAAATCCCTTACCAATTCTCATCCACAGAATGGTAGGTCTACTAAATACAATCTTTACCAAGTTAACACTATACCTCTGGTAATGAATACTCCTTGTCGAGTACAACTCTTGCTTGTCAACTCTACAAACTTTCAAATTTGCCAATTAACACTATACCTCTGGCACTTCAAATTTTCACTTGTCAATTCTCACCAATAGAATGACAGGCCCTCAAATTACTCTTATCATGAGTCAATCTTTGTCAAGTTAATATCACACCTCTGACAAATTACTGTTAAAGTTTAACACCACACCTCTAAACAGTAATCAAGTTTCTGCCAGGTTTAATATTACACCTCTGACTGTCACTTTTCTTCAGACTTCCACACCGAAGCTGAAATGGATGATGCTAAGTTAACACCACACCTCTAGCATCCAAGTCATTGCTAAGTTCAACAATACACCTATGGCCATGACTTTCCTCGGACTTCCTTATACAAGCCGAGATGACCAATGCTAAGTTCAACATTACACCTCTAGCATTACCCTCACTGTCAAGTTAAACATTACACCTATGACAGTGACACTTCTGAGTTAAGTTAATATCACACCTCTGACTCACATCCTTATCAAGTTAACATTACACTTCTGACAAGACCACTTCCAACCCGTTAAGTTAATATCACACCTCTGACGGTAACAAACTTTCCTAGATTCCCCACGAGTCTAGTCTCACTTGTTATTCTCTTCAACAGAATAACAAGTCTACCTAAAAACATTGTTAGGTTAATACTACACCATCAACAGTGTTTCCATCAAATCTCCAGTTGAGCTCAATCAAGTTAATCCCAAACACTTGATGAAAGTTCACCCTCCCTGGGGGTACCAATTCTACTTGTCACTTTCTCTTATAAAGTGGCAGGTCCATCAAAAATTTCATCTCTGTCAAGTTAATATTACACCTCTGACAGTATCGTGAGAGTTCCTGAAATAGGATCTTTCTCCACAAAGTTTGACTTATTAAAATTACCATCATAATTTTGACAAAGTCAAAGACTCTTTGCTTCTATGCGTCTAACTGAAGACCAAAAAGTTCAAGACAATGAAAGAGGCAAAAAGAGAAGTGTCACTTTTATTTATTTCCAGGCATATGAAAGTGATACAAAAACGCTCTCTTATACAATAAGATTGAGTGTTATAGTCAAAACGCTCTCTTACCATAAGATGGAGTGTTACAATTAAAGAGTGCAAAGAAGTCCCTCTCTCTCAGAGGTTGCACTCACTCCTTAAAGCTGCGTCTGATTCCAAGTGCGCGATGCTTTGTGGCTACAATAGAAGCTGGTTATACCACGATGCATGATGTAAACATCGAAAGAGCCCTAGCTGACTAAGCTAAGAGCAATGGTGTTCTTGAGGTCTGGTGGCAGCAGAAAGTCCTGCAACCCTTCGTTCATGAACATCTCTTTCCCCAGCAGACCATCCTACAGACATGAGGAGTCCTCAATGTTACTTCTGGGGTGGGAGAGGAAGAGGATCCTATCTGCCACCTTATCCACCGTAGCCCCCTCGCCGCCATACTTACCCTGACCATCTCTTGCCAGCAGGCATGACTGGTGCAGTGGATCTGAAGAGACCTTGGCGAGGGTCGAGTCCTCGTCAGGGATATAATATATTCCCTTGTGGACGACGAGGACCATAATATATTCCCTTGTGGATGAACATCGAACAAGTCCGTCGGCTGAAATATTCTTCCAGGGGCCCAGCGAACCTGAAAAAGGACAATCAAGCCTACCTGCAAAGAATAAACAAGGGGGTTAGAAAATCTGGAACTTAGTGTACTTCAACAAAAGAAAACTAAGTGACAGACGCGGCTATTGTCAAAGGCTGCAGACGCGGGAATGAGCCCACGCAGTCAATTAAAATACCGCGCCAACAGAGACAGACGCGAATCAGAACTGTGGAACACACAGGATTCAAACGCAGCCTCATCTTACGCCCACGCCTAAAAGCACAAGACGCGAAAAACTTCAAACGCCAAAAACTGCCATCTCTCTGTTGAATAAACAGGAGTTGCAAGATTCGCGTCTGAAAATTTCAGCCCAATTTGGAATTCATCCAAGTCAATGGCCTTAAAACGCGAGCTTCATGAGCAAAGCCCGCGCCAAGTGCCAAGGATTTCAGCACTCGCGTCCAGAGAAGAAGTTGGCGGCGCAAATTCCAGAAGGAATGCACCAACTCAGACTTCATGAGAAAATTTCAGATGACAATCTCTTTAGGAGATGCCAAAGTGCAAGTTTGGGTGGACTAAAGACATCATGGTGGGTCGGAATGGCATACCCGCAGAGGCCTCCGTCAAGAGCAGATTTCTCTGCATCAGAACAGAGACATGAAAGGCGATCAAAGAGACGCTTCCGTCTGAAGAGACCAAACAGAAACATGAAGGCTCTGGGTCATCTTCATCCACGGAGTCACCTTCGTCCATGGAGGCAGAATCCCTGTTGGAAACTCTAGAGAAGGCAGGATTTCTCGGAGCAAAACAAAAGGAAACAATCCAACTTTGGATTGTTAAAGAGGAAGAGGGTTAGCCCTATTTATAGGCAGACCCTAATAACTGTTATTAATGGTGCATCAATCAGAACCGTCATGCACGACTGTCAAAGTCCAATGGAGGACTAACGCGTGGAACGCCGCTTTGGGAACCGTCGAAGACACTGGTCTCCAACCGCCAGTGCCGTTTTGCATTAAAAAGGCATTAACGCCTTCAGTCCAATGAAAAATCGACGTGTTGACAACTGCCTTGGAAAACAACGGATGACCCGATTTCCCAATCGACAGTAAAGACTTGACGTTCAAAGATCTCCTAAAATCTTTATGTCAGGCTGCATGTAACGCCTCGGGAGTTGCACCAAGACGCAGGCGTAAAAGCCGCGTCCAGGAATCCGCGTCTCCCTTTCAGATTAAATGGCGTCCACCCGCGTTCCATAGGAATGTCCGCGTGACTCAAAGTCACGTCCCTTCGGCAAACGGGCCCCCTTCTAAGGGAAAACACTCAGTCCATTCTGAAGGAAAATACAGAAAGCTGCATCACTCGCATCCGCTCGAACCGCGTCTGCATTAGCAGAACAGATGCGCGTTACTCTGACGACCGCGTTTTCCCTATGAGTTAACGTTGCGTTTCATCAGAAAGACTTGGGTCTGCCTAAGTTCCTATGGATTGAAGACCGCGTCTCTCAAATAAGCTGATGACCGCGTCTCCTGGAGGAGTAATGCCGCGTTTTACCTAAGTTCAGCATTCACAGTCAGTTAATCAAAGATTGTGGATTGAATTCATCTGCAGCGAAGCCAAGAAGATGGAACAAAAATTTTAAAGACTTTTATTATATCAAAAATGATAAAAGTAAACACAAACACTCTTGGTAAACAAAGTGTCCTCTTCTTTACAAAAAAGGGGAAGAGAAAGAAGGCTAAAAGTCCTGGTTCGGTAAGGAACGGATGCGCTCCCTAAGACGATGCATCTTGTGCTGATGTGCCTTCTCAGCCTCCATCATAGCTCGGACCCGCAGCTCCTCTTCAGGTAAAAAGGGTTTTGCGGCTAGCTGCGCTCGCAGAGATTCCAACCGAGAGGAATGAATGGACTGGCTCTCTTCAGCTCGTGCCCTCGCAGCTTGTTGCTCCTCTATTCTCTTCTTGATGGTAGCAAGCTTCTTCTCATTGAGCGCAAGCACGGCTTCTGCCTTCGCAATGGCGGCCCGAGCATTGATAATAGCCTGCTCTGTGCTCTGCATAATGAGCTCAGATTCCTTCGAATCGTCAGTCAATTTCTGACATTCAGCCTGGGAACGCTCAAGATTACTGATCTCTTCAGCAATTTGTCCTTCCACCTCCTGTCGCTCTTGTTCTTGGGCAGCAAGGAACCTATCTAGGGTAACCTGAGCTTCATGAGAAGAGTCAGCGTTGTCCAAAGACTTCAGCTCTTCCAGGTCACTTTCCAATTGCTCCACCACCCGCAGACACGCCTGAGCAAGCAAGGGGCCTCCAGTTAATTCGATGTTCTCGGCCACGTTTCCGAGAAATGTCCGGGCAAAGCCAAAAGAGCTACGCCCAGACAAGATAAGATCGATGCATGATCGCATCGCATCGAAGAATTGCTGCACCGTACTGCGCGTCAGGAAATCCATCCTGTCATCGCCCGAAGTGCTCCCCGACCCCCTTTCCATCACGGGATAAGGGATGTAAGGTGGATCTTCTCGCACCAGAGTCGTGCTGGCCGTTGACACGGCAAGAGCAAGAGTAGCCTCCAGCGCTTCTGAAGGTACTATCTCTGCAGGAACCGCCACGGCCGATGACAGAGTAGTGAGTATGATCTCCTCAGAAACCTCGGCCAGGGCTTGAGTTGTGTGGCCCGCTGGAGGGGCACTGAACGTCAATTCCTCCACCTGAGCTCCCTCAGTTCTCTCTGCAAGTTATCGCGACATCAGCCACAATGGTGAAAAGCAAAACACTCAAGACATCAAAGCTTCCTTACCAGGTTGGAGGTCCGGAGATGTCAGACCCTTGGGTGAATCCTGCGGAGTGGGAGTCTTCCCGACTTCAGTAGTGGCCTCCTCGTCCTGCAGAGTGAGAATCTCCCCAGCTTCAGTGGTTGCCTCCTCTTCCGGTAAAATGGAGATCCCCGCGATTTCCATAGTTACCTTCTCTGGAGTCTCAACCCCTTCTAGCTGGGTCGACTCTTGTACCATCTCCTCGACATGCGAGGAGGTTGCAGCCTCGACATCCTCAGCCAACCCTACAGCATAAATAGAGAATGTTAAAACCTTCTCTTCAAAATGAAAAGGGAGATCAGGTTAGAAGGTGAAAAGAGTACCTTCAGCAGGAGCAACCGCTGGTGGTGACGTCGTCGCCGGCTCACACCCATGTATTTCCTCCTCCGAGATATGTGAGAATTTGCTCGGATCAGGAGGAGCGGGTTCGTCACCATAGTCGACCTCATCCTCAAAATCGCTTTCCGTGTCAGATAAGGAAGACGACAGTTCAACATGAGTGGCCTCGGTAGCCGGAGCCTTGCCTCTAAACACCCCAGTGGTAGGACTGGGGTCAACCATCCGAGGACTGGAAATGAAGACAGAGGGAGACCCAGGCTGTAGTGCCTCATCCCTCCTCTGAGCTGAGGAAGACTCGGGCTGAGCTGAGATCCCCGGAATCTCAACACCGCCTCCGGTCATTATATCGACCTCGAGCTCCTCGGTCTCGTCAGTGGCGGTGGGCCTGTCCGCAGGCTCCCCTTCCTCTTAAATCCTGAGGCTCCTGCTGTGCGACCTGGGAGCACGGACTAAGTTGGGAAAATTTTTATCTTCCATCGGTTCCTCAACTCCAGCAGGGATGTCTTCAGATTGAGAGACTTCGACCGTCAAATCTCTCCGGACCTTCTTTTGGGCAGGCTCAGCAGTGGAGGTTGAGCCCTAACGGTGCTTATTCACCGGCTGTCGAGCCTTTTTTGTTGAGGGCTCCTCCCTTGGTCCTTTTCCGGCCTCCCTCTGAGTGGCTCGGGGCTCCTCCCTTGGTTCTCTCCTGGCTTCTCTCTGAGATGCTCTCCTGAGCTCCTTCTGAGCCTTTAAATACTGGTCAACCATTCGCGAGCGTTTACCAGACTCCGACCGTGTTTCGAGATAGGCATTGATACTCTCGATGCACGTATACCCCGGAGCGAAGTCCGGTGACTGGTTAACCTGAGAGTACCAGGTACAGAAGGTGAAGCTAGTGCGGCTCTTTGGCCCCTCGACAGGCAAACGGAAGGTTGCTTCTGTCCCTCCAGCCACGTTGTAGTACCAAGCTCGGGCACCTTTGAACAAATTCCCGTCGAAGGCGAGTCGAGTGTTCGGATTGCCGACATACAGTTGATCATAGCCGAACTGTCGGGCAAAACGACTCGGCATATAAGGCTCGATTGTGCATGAAGTCCCTTGCCGGAACAGCACATATCCTGGCCGGATGTTGATCAACCACCAGAAGATTCCCGCGGACAGCTGCGTGAAATCATCCCGGCCTGCGGAATCAGTGAATTGCTCCCCGAAAGATGCACCAGGCATCTCAGGGAAGCAGCGGTGGAGTTGGTAGTTCGTGGCTTCTGAAAGACATCTCCGAATGAAATATATGTAGGTGTCACACCATTCCGAACGTTCCAACCGCTGCACAAAGGGGACAAAATGCGCACTCCCACGCACTGGCGTCATCAAGAAGGGGAAATGCATCACGTACCAAGCCATGAGGTACGTATAAGGCAGCTCGATCCGAGGGTTGTTGCGCTTCACCGCCGGCTTCCCCTCTGAGTCAAGGAGCGGTTGGCCATGGGAATCGACAGTCTTCGGCGGCTCGCAGAAATTCTGGGCTAACGCCCACAACCCGCTTTGAATACCAGCCGCCACGGCCGGAAGAAGGGCTATGGGACGGCCATGAGCCAAGAGCACCGCCGGGTACACCACGTTGGCAACAATAACTTCGTGTGGCAGCGTGGGCACCACACAACGCTTCAACCACAGCATCAAGAAGCCCGCCAACAGTGCTCGACTAGAGATAGGAGTCCGGGCTTGATGATGATAGCTCTCGAAAAGCGTATCAGGTTCGAAGCCATCCTCGTTCGAGTCTGTGGTGTAGAAGCTTTCAGGGGCCTGGGCGACCATGTCGTCAATCTCCTGGTCAGAGCTGGAAGCCAGTCGGGTTATCGAATGGTCTTTCTTACTGACATTGTTAAACAAGTAGTTGGCCCAAGACAACTGCTTGATTCCTCCTGACCTCCAGGCGGTTACCTGACCGCAAATGTGGAAGTGACACATCACTTCCCAATAAGTCTCATACACTTCAGGAGACCCTTTCTTCAGAAGATTGAGCTCCTCAGTGGTTGGGACATACTCCTCATAGGGAGAGTCCCCTGTCGCCAGCCCCGAGACCTCATGCAACTCGTGCAGAGCAAGGCCCATCTCTCCGACCGGGGTGAAGAATGTCCCCGTCAGAGGATTGTAGCACTCCAGGATCCCGAAGAAGTTGTGCGAACTTCGCGGGATACCCCACTGTACGGCCCTGACTGCTGAGCGTAATCCCACATGCTCCAGTAGATCTCCAAGATCGGTGAGGACGAAATCCACCATCCTGCCCCACCAATAATTCTCTGTGGACTGGACCCACCCGGGCGAACGGAACTCAACCGGATAATCACCCTCCGCTTCCATGAAGTTGTTGAGGAAGGTAGTGGCGAGCTTTGGTATCTCTCCAACTGGGAACTTAGACTTGCGTGACCCAGGGAACAGGCCGAGGACCGTCCTATCATGACAATCATGACGGTATACTTTACGGGAGCCCAAATCACCGAGAGTAATCTCAGGAATATACCGGGAAACGTCCCACTTCATCTTACGAGGGACGGACATGTGTTGGAGATAAGACAGCGGGAGCATCCTCTCCATGGCTGGAAGAAAGTATCTCCTATCCCCTATCTGATGGAGCCACTTGTAATTCCCGTCATACATACGATAGCCGCCATTGCCGACATGGTCTCCAAAGAAGAAGGCAGGCTTCTCCAGCTTGATGTGAGCATCCATTGTGAATCAGTCATGAGCACCCGAAAGGTTCTCCCGTCAACATTAGAGATCCTTTCCTTGCGCTCCTGCGACTTGTCAGTAGTCGCAGGTACAGTCCTTTGCAGCACAAAGGTCAGATTGCGGTCGGCACCACCTACGCGCCCGAAGTAGCTATTCCTGGCAAGTGGCGCAGTAGGGTGTGGCACTGCAAAAGAAAAAGACACTTGATTAGACATCTTGTCAGAAAAGAAAAAGGTGTTAAGTGTCTACAATTCAGACGCAGAAAAGACACTAAACGCAGAAATTGTCAAAATCTGCGCCCAGACCTGCAAATCCGCGTCAAGGTGAAAGAAACGCAAGGATCAAATCCGCGTTCTGCAAACCAAGACTTATAAAAAATTTTAAATTTTTCTAAGTGCTTGGACTCAGGTGCCAGATTCACCAAAATCGGCGGCTGATGGCACAGAACGCAAGGATCAAATCCGCGTTCTGCAAACCAAGACTTATAAAAAAATTTCTAAGTGCTTGGACTCAGGTGCCAGATTCACCAAAATCGGCGGCTGATGGCACAGAACACAAGGATCAAATCCGCGTTCTGCAAACCAAGACCGCGTCCGAACCCTTCACAATTAGAAATATTCTAAGTGAAGAATCCGAAATGCAGGGCTCACTGACACCGGGTCATCAAACCCGCGCCTCGGTTATCAATTCAAAGACTGCGTCTGAGACCGCGTCTGAGAATCAAACTGGTTCATATCCTGTGTCAATGGTTCTCCTCCAAAAAGATGTCTTTTAGGGTTCCTCAAACTTCCAGTAATGGTGAAGTTTAACCTAAATGGCATTTTACCTCGAAAAACAACACCCTGCGCAGAGGAAGCGCCCCTCTGGGCCTCGGCGACAGTCGCCTTTGAGGACGATGCGGTTGGCTTGGTCTTGGGTGCCATCGCTAGTTCGAAAATCCAGTAATGGAGATGAACCGTTCAAAAATCCAGTAATGGAGTTGAATAGTTCAAGAGATGAACAGAGAAGAAAAAATTCTCTTTCTTAACTCTCTAAACAAGTGCGTTCGGAGAAGAAGAGATGTCTCTCCAACTGTTGCCTTTTATAGGCACAAGGATTCGCGAAGATACGCGGCGTGTGGCCCGATAAATTCTGCAGCGAATCACCGCTTGACGCGTGGCATCAAATCATTTTTGAACAGGGAAGATCATGCGCCACGGCTCCGCAGTGAGTCATCATTCGACACGTGGAGCAGTTCATTTAATGAACCGGGAAGTCCGCGCGCCTAAAGGTAAAATCCCGCCGGTTCCCCAGGCCAGCTGGCAGCGTAATCATGACATGGCACGGATTCGCACCCGACGGCCACATCTCTTCAATGGTCGTGCCCCGTCAGCACCACCATTAATGCACCCAGAAAGTCGCGTTGCGCTCAGAAAATCGCGTCTTTATTAGAGGTGCGTCTTTCCTAAGCCGCGTCCGTCCAAGCGGGCCTAACATCGCGTCTGCCTTATGGAAGATCAGTCGCGTTTCCATTGCCAAAAGACGCACCCTATGGAAGTCGCGTCTTTAAAGCAGTACCATCTCTGCTTTTCAAAAGGAACCTGCGTTCGGCCTCCTGCTTCTGCAAATCAGTTCAACAGTACACTGGCACAAGCAGAAGACCAACCACTCTTGGCTTAAAGCACACCCACGACAGACTTAAAAAGCAATCGGGGAGGTTTAGACTGTGTATCTAGACACTCAACACGATCAACTCTGGTGGTTTCAAAGAGTTCAACAGTACACTCACGAAGACCAACTCCAGATAAGATCAAACCCGGAGCATCAACAGTCCAGTCATGAAGGTGAATTCAGCTAGAGTCCAAAGTATTTCGAGATCCGTTCCAGTTAACTGCGGAATATCGAAAACTTTGGAGGGGGTTCTGTAGGCTGTCTAAAAGTCACTAAAAGACAAGCCAATAAAAGCAGAGTCTCAAGTTCTAGGCGCGTTGGCTCGACACCCGCGTCTCAGCATCAAGGCGCGTTGGCTCGACACCCGCGTCTCAGCATCAAGGCGCGTGGGCTCGACACCCGCGTCTCAGCATCAAGGCGCGTTGGCTCGACACCCGCGTCTCAGCATCAAGGCGCGTGGGCTCGACACCCGCGTCTCAGCAACAAGGCGCGTGGATCTAAACCCGCGCCTCAGTTGTAACCACCGGATTACGGGGCCAATCACCGCACAAGTAGCGGGAAGTGGCCCCTCATCGTGGAGCATTTTTAGGGGGCACGTTCACCCCCTAGGACCTCTATAAATAGCCCCGTTTGCTATGAAGTCGGGGCAATCATCGCCATCAGAGGAATCGGAGGATTGGCAGAGAGTAGAATCGACGACCGACGATCGAAAGATAGAGAGACCGGCAATCAGACGACAAGACACGGCAGAAAAAGGAGAGAGCTCAACTCTTCGTCAAGCTTGCTGCGTACAAGCTACCCTTTGCCTACCTTCTCTTTGAGAGTTTTGGTAGACAAGAGCTGTGCTACTCTTTCTACCTGCCGAAGAGAAGATCCCCGAAGATCCCGACGGTCATCCGGTCAACGGAGAACAAGATTCACTCTCCACCGCCACACGAAGAACACAGCCTTAAACAAAGGGGGATTCAAGACTCAACATCCTCCCTCCCTTGTAACTGGAAGGAAAAGTCTGGTTGTAATAGTTTCATTTGATTCAAGGAAATCTTTACACCCATCACTACCTCTCTTCTTTCCGGCGCGTAAAATGATTGAATATTTTTTTTTGATTGTTCATTTTATGATGACATGAAACTATTACAAACATTTAAGTAGACAATTATTACTGTTGTCTAGAAATTTTATTATTGAAATTATTGATTATTGTTATCGAAAATAATTAAAAATAATTATAACTAGTGAAAGGTTCTAGAGAATCCAAATGATGAACTTGAATTATATTGACACCTACTGAATAACTTAATTTATGGTTAACAATGTTACTAAGTATAGATTCATGTTACTAAAATTACTGAAAATTATAATTATACAGTAACAACTTGATATCGTTATATTGTCACATTGTCATTATTCACTGTTATTGTTACTATCACTATATTTTCCCAGTAATCTATGTAACTTGGATAACTAATTGTTTTAAGTAAATTAATTAATAATGTAATTGGACAACTTACACCAGAATTGGAAAATTGACAGAGGAGACAGCATCTGTATTTTGGGTAGACTTAGGATACATGTTGTGTATCTGACTGAGGGTTCCACTATAGGATTCGCATGGGATGGCTGGAATCCCATCTGTTTACTGTTCCATTATTCACAGTGCTACTGTTATTGTTACTGTTACTAACTATCTAGTATATGGTCTGGTTCAGAGCCAGAAAATTGAGGTTGTGATCTCGGGAATGTACGAGTCCATCTAAAACATAGACAATGTCTCCAACCAATCAGTTTCAATAACAAAGGATGTCGATTGACTTTTGTAGTAGGCGTAGTATGGGATGCGTCTATTACATGTGGCAATCGGCGTTCACTAACATAATTAATAATAATAAATTATTCATAATGTATTGTGACTAACTGTGTTCACCTTTCTGACTCATATATGACATGATAGACATCTGACTTGTTATTTGATTATGTTATAGACTGATTTTTCTTAACTGTTTATCTATACACTATATTATCACTTCATATTTTCGTAATAGTGTAGTAGTATGCATACACGCATATGCACGTGCACATTCCCTTATTTTACACACTCTTGGGAGTTTCTGGCTCTCCTGAATTTGCACACCAGGTCTATGGTGTTGGCCCAAAGGCTCATCATTTTATATTTGATGATGATTAACTCATGTAGTTATAGTACTAATGATCTTGTGTTTATATAGTTTTAGAATTTCTATCAAGATCTTAGTAGGTGTTTAGCTTCAACAAAAGAGTTTTGGAGCTAATATATGTAGATTCAAGAGCTTGTGCGTCAAGATCGCATCTAGCTCTCGAATGGAGTCAAGCTCGTTGGATCGTGTTTAGATCGAGTCAGCTTGGAGAAGGAGTTCAACAAGAAGATTTCGGTTTGTTTAGTTTTAGTTTGTATTTAGATCTTGTGTAAGATAGACTAGTGTTGATATGCTCGAGTTTACAAACACACAAGTTCAATACATTTGGTTTTCAGTTTCCGGTTTTGGATTTCAAGTACACATATAAATAGTTTTCATGAATAGATAGAATCAAAACAAGTTTATATGGTTTAATATATATTAGATTTCATCTATATACATTTATACTTCATATATTTAGAAAAACTTATTTTGATGATTCTATTTTATGTGTTTAAGTTTTGTAATTAAAAAACTTATAATATTAAAAACATAGATATATCTTTTATATGTGTATTAGATTCTATCCATACACTCTATACTTTAAAAGAGTTTAAATATCTTGTTTTTCTATTTATACAAGTTTGAGAAAAAACAGATTTCCATTTTAAAGTTTGTATTTTGAAAAATATCGATTTTGATTTAAAGCTTAATTTCTATATCACAAAAATAGTTCAAATAGCTTGTAATATGTGTTGATTTTTGGTCACACATATTTGTTCTTCAAATATTTATAAGAACTTATTTTTTTGAAATTTATGAGATTTTATGTGATTTTATAGGTGTTAAAAAGACCAAGTTTCAAGCCCTATAAACCTAGCCTGAGCCTTCTGGCAGTCGACTGGCTGGTCGATCGATGTGCACAAGAACGTGCACAAGGCCTTGCGTATAAGGCCGGTCGACTGGGCGGTCGACTGACTGTAACTACCCAACTCTCGACCGGGCGGTCGACCAACAAGGCTGAGTGCCTTTAGTCTCGGTCAACTAGACGGTCGACCGGTAGGCGACTTCGCCTAGAGCGGTCGATATGGCGCGGTCGACCGGTGGCTCAACGGTTAGAAATATGACCGTTGGACGGTCGACTCGTCGGTCGACCGACACGTCAAAATTGTCCTTTTCTGGACCCAACAGCTATATTCTTGAGAGCCTATAAATAGGAGTTCTCTTAAGCTGTTTTCACTAAGATTTTCAAGTGCTATTCTTCCCATCTTTTCAAGTGTTTTGCAGCAAGTTTAAAAGAAGCTTTTGATCCTAAAATCTTTATCTTTTATTTGTTTTCAAAGTGTTAGAAAAATAAAAAAAAAGTCTTTGGGATTTGGTTTTGATCTTTATATACATATCTATTTATTATTTTTCCCAAGTATTTTTCTTTATTATTCTCTTTCCAAACATTTTGTTTTCTCACACTTGAGCTATCATCTCTAATCCTATCTAAAGGATCTTGTTTTTAAGAGGAAAATTATTTGTGGTCTATTGTGATCACCAAGTGTTATTTATGATCATTGGATCACCAAGATTTTATTTTTTTTCTTTGCTTTCATTTTGTGCCTATCCCTCTTGTATAGAGGTGATTGTGTTTGAGAGAGGTATAGCGTACACCAAGTGTAGAATTGTAATTCCTCAGTGGAGGTCCCTTTGTGGAAGATCCTGTGTGAACATAGTGAAAATCCTTCTGTGTGAAGGTGGGGACGTAGAGCAGTGGTTCGAACCTCAAAATAAATCTAGTTTTTTGCGTTTGATCCACTATTTCTCAACTCTATCTCTCTTATATCTTGTATTGCTTTATATTGCACATATTCATATGCCAGAAATAGCTTGTGTGTGCCTACTGATCGTACACATATTTTGCATTCTTTTTATTACACTCCTATATTTATCATGTAATAAATCTGCTAATTTTCTTGTCTTAAATGTCTGTTTTGTAGAACATAATAATGAAGAGAAAGAAGATTAAACTAAATAAATACTAGTTAAAACTAGATTTAACTGGATCTATTTGGTTAGCTGAGGATGATCCCAGATCTAGTCAGTTAATAATCGAATTTTGGTGAATCAATTCAATTAACTTAAAGATCAATGAGGATATCACCACATCCAGAACAAATCAAGAATTTGGGCAAATGTTCAGCTAGAGATCAGAGCAATCATAGAGATAATACCAAATAAAAACCGAATCTAAATTCAAAATCAAAAGGGATAAATGGATAGAGAGAAGATCAACGGATGAGATGAAGCAATTTTGACTCAGATTCAGACTGGATATATTTTAGTATTTGAATCATAACTTTCATTATCAAATCTCAAATCTGATGATTCAAGATGATCCAGAAAGAAGACGTAAAGGGCTACAACTCTTAAGTTGGTTACTATTTCTAATTCTATCATTTAATAAGCTATTTTCAGCAATCAACAGCCAACAAGTTACAGATCAGAATTGAATATCCACATCAAATCAAGTTTGGAGATAAAAAAAAGAATTCAAATTTAGAAATAGCCAGTTCTCCTTATCTTTTAACTCATTTTCTTATCCATTTCTATGCTATAAATTATCTACATATCAGAGGCAGAGAAACAATCAAGCAGAGATAGATTTTAGGTCAGTTTTTCATTCTTTTAATGTAGGTTTTTATTTTTTTTATGTAGTTTTCAGTTTTCTTTATGTAACTGAGAGGAGAGATGAGTTTCATAGAGGATGAGAGCAAGCTTGTACTGAGGGTGATACCGATATAAGTAAGTTTTTTCTTCCATTGTTATTTGAATCGAATCGAAGTTTCTTTCTCTTTACTCTCGTTTCCATTTTCTTTCCTCTGATGTGCTGCAATTCAAGTGAATCTGATAGCCTCGAGACTGCTTCGCCCTTGCAAGTGCCTTTGATGGCCTATGGTGATGAACAACCATTCTTTTTTTAGTTTAGCTTGCCCTTTTATTCATAGTGTAGATCGGGAATGGGAAAAATCCTACACGCCATGCTTGATCGCCTTCAATGACTAGGTAAGTCATAGCTACATATCTGAGGTATATGAGCACTGAAGATGTAAGTAATTTTTAGGTTTAACTTTCTTTCTTTTCTTTTAACTTTTAGTTTAGATCACCAACACCACAATCTCCCAACTCTTTTATCACTCTTTTCAATTTCTTTGTATATATCTATTTTCTATTTTCTCTATCTTCTCAATCTATCACTTTCTTCCTAACTTAACTATAACCTATTTTACTTTTCTTTTAAAGAACTAAAAGAAGATCTTTAACCATTGATTTTAACTTAAAAAAGAACTTGCTAAAAAGCTTCCATCGCTGGTCCCTCCTTATGGATCACGACCTGTATAGCCACTTGCTATAGCGGTAGTATTGAGTATTTGCACATTCTATTTTTAAGTTCTGAAATTCGGTAATCTTGTGTGCAGGTAAAAACATCAATCAAATTTTGGCATCGTTACCGGGGAGGGACGGTAAGTAATTCTCTTTTTAAGTTTACATTTTTGGTTAACTTTCTTCTTTGTTCTTGGTGTGCAGTGATAGATATTAAGGAAATTTTTGCTGCAGTGGATATATAACTGGCCCTGGACTCTGCTCAAGAAAGCAGATCCCAGAAGCCCTTAGATTTGCTATATTCTAGTGGCAATCTGAGTAAACTATTAACTTGTATTTTTGTAGGTTGGCTGAATTATAAAGATAAATTTCTGCAGCTATTTATTTTCTTGTTTAACTCACTGTACATACTTTCTAACCTTAACAGTACATTGATGTTTGTTAATGCTAAAAAAGGTTTAGACTTTGCATTTAGGTACGTGTCTAATTGTTTAAATTTTACATTACTGTTAAAGAGTGCTGGAGCAAAGGTAAGTGTGCATAGCATGTAGTATAGGAACACTTTTGAATTATTTACATTGCTTAAGTGTTGCTTTTCATGTACACATTGCACTAAATTGATTTAAGGGCTTGTCCTATAAATAAGATAAGGTGAGAAAGTTATTACCCTCAGCCCACAAACAATCTCCTCACTCACTAACCCAAGCTTAACTAAAACTGAGTAGACGTTGGCCCTAGGGGCATCTCAGACTCATATAGGAGACTGACCTAAGGGGAAAGTTGATTAGAATTTGACTCTTGTCAAATCGGTGTTTAAGGTTGGGGATTGAGGGGCGAAACCCAGAAGGCTAGTGGTTTGTCATAATTAGGCCCATTGCTTTTAAATACGGATATCTCCCACCAATCTTGCCCCTACCTGGCCGATTAACTTGTGGTCAGATTCGACAATATACTCCCCGTGGAAAGTCTAACCAGTTAGGAGTCGTCCAGGTCTAAGGTATACCCTAACTTAGGTTAGATTTTTTTTCTTTTTATTTGTTTATTTTTTTGTTTTTTTATATGATTTTGACATTTCTTGTGTGATATAGCTTATAACAATATTTTTTCCAATTTTAATGGTAATCAATGTTACACCCCGACGTCTTTTTCAGATATTACCAACCCGACGTATCATAACTTTAACCAACCTAATGTGCCGGATTAGTCTTATCAGAATTAATACATGCCCCAATATCAATAATATAAACAAGACTGGAATAATCATCATTACTCTTCACAGATTCAATGGGGATACAACTCCCCGAGTCATATTGTCAACCACCTTACCAACATTCAATTTTATATACCTCTTCTCCTGAACAACTATTAGAAAAATCAATTGACTGAGAAAAGAGGATGAAAGTCTTAGAAGAGTTTGAGCGACGAATTCAAATTTTAGAAGACTCAAAATCCCGTCAAAATTTTCAAATCACAAATCCTTACTCTATTTTCAAGAAGAACATACCAATTTAGAAAAAGTATGAAATCCATGATTCAACTCCAAAGTGATCCACTCGATATGATAGAAGCAAGACTTAGTAGATTGGAAAACATGCATAGGAATAAGAAAACTCTCCCTACCCAATCTTTGACTATTTCGAACACTTCTAACTATATTGATGAAAACCAAGAATCATGATATCTTGAAGACTTTGACTAAGATTTAATTTCACCACAAAATTTTAAACATGACCAATATCAACCTATTGACGAATTGACAAGTTTTTATTTTAATGAGATTGTACTTGATTATGAATGTGAACCCGATCTCCAACTTTGTGATTCAGTTCTCATCTTCGAATCTATGTTGGCTTTGGTATTCTTACCCAATTTGGGCCAAATTTTTGTACCAACATTTATTCCCGTACTCATAAATCTAGAAATTGAATCACCATTTTGGATAGTCACATTCCTTTAATGGGAAAAGAATGTGAATTTTAATTCTTAAATTTGGACTCAATTCTTGAACCAAAGCTAACTCTCGAACCCAAAGTTAATTTTCCCGAGTTAGTATTGGTTCCTGAACATATCATTCTTAAGCCCAAGTCAACCATTCCACCAAGTCACATTCTTTTGTTGGACATAGGTACAAACCATGATGACTCCGTGATGATTTTTCAAGACTGGTCATGTAAAGGGAATAAGTTTCATGATAGGATCTTTCATGATCCTATTCATATTGGAGACTGTAAATATGTAAATAGAAAAGAGGTCAATAAATGTGAGTTCCGTGAACTATCATATTATGTTGATTGGGTAGCAACGCTTGACCCAATCAGACCACCACCGGAACCACCACCTTAAGGTAACATTTTCCTTCCCTTTCTTCTTTTACATGCATCTATGTATTAATTCATACATTGAGGACAATGCATGAGATAGGTGTGGGGGAGGGTTTTAACATAACATAGGTTTTCTTTTTATTTAAAATAAAAAATTTTACATTTTTCTTTCTTTAAAAATAACTTTTTGAAAAGAAAGCAATATTTTGACATACTTTTTTGTAAGAAATTAAGTTAATTTTAAGGAATATGAGAATCATAATTACGATTTCTTATACTTGATCAAAATAAGATTATTTGTTTGATTTCTAGGGTTAGGAAGAAAATTTAGGAAAGTAATTTAGTCTTGATTTTACTTTGATGAAATATGCATGCTTTATACACTTACACACTTAGGGTTCAAAAAACAAAGATTCTTATGCCTTATTTAAAAAGAAAAAAAAGAAAATTTATATAATATATCAAAAAATTCTCTGATTAAGCTGGGTATTTGTGTCTCATAAAGCATTGGTAATCACGCCTAAAAGCGGTTCATATAATAAAATCCTTAGTTTTGTGGCCTTATTTGCTCGAATCCTTAAGTCCTTGGGTGTTTTCTCACCCAGTGCCCTAAGACCGTTTGGTTTAGGAGTCAACGATTAAAGGCTCGTTATATGGGCATATTCGAAAGCCTAATAGAACTAAGGAATAATATCACCAAAAATTAAAAAATAAAAGAAAAAATAAGGCATAAAAGTTAGAGTTAAAGAACCCCAGTCAAAATATCACGGTCATAAAGGTGCATATAACTTAGGATAAAATAATAGACTAGATGAGAAATACAGTTCCCTTGCCTTGATTGATAACAAGTTTTTGAATAAAGACTAAATTTAGGAATGAAAAGTTCAGTTTTCCCATAATTTATAGATTACTTAATTCTTACAATAATACTTCAAATATTTTTCTCTTTCAAAATGTGTTTTCAAAATACTAATACTTTGTTTCTCTTTCTTTATGGATTTGCTGGGTGTAATCTACTGAAAACCCTCATGAGACAAAACTCGTCCTCTAGGGAAACCTAGAGGTTTAATGGCTTGTTGCACATGCTCAGTGCAATCGCGTAACCTGCGAAAGTGGTCTAATAATCTTTGCTTTAGTTTTGTTATTTTGCTAGAGGACGAGCAAAAGATAGGTGTGAGGGTGTGATCATACACATATTTTGCATTCTTTTCATTACACTCCTACATTTATCATGTAATAAATCTGCTAATTTTCTTATCTTAAATGTCTATTTTACAGAAAATAATAATGAAGAGAAGAGGATTAAACCAAATAAATAATAGTTAAAATTAGATTTAACTGGATCTATTAGGTTTGCTGAGGATGATCCCAGATTTAGTCAGTTAAAAATCGAATTTTGGTGAATCAATTCGATTAACTTAAAGATTAATGAGGATATCACCACATCCAGAACAAATCAAGGATTGGGGCAAATGTTCAGCTGAAAATTAGAGCAAATCATAAAGATAACACCAAATAAAAACTGAATCCAAATTCAAAATTCAAAGGGATAAATGGATAGAGAGAAGATCAACGGATGAAATAAAGCAATTTTGACTCAGATTCAGACTAGATACATTTTAGTATTTAAATCATAACTTTCGCTACCGAATCTCAAATCTGATAATTCAAGATAATACAGAAAGAAGACGTAAAGGGTTACAACTCTTAAGCTGATCACTATTTCTAGTTCTGTCATTTGATAAGCTATATTTAACAATCAACACGTCAACAAGTTGTTGATCAGAATTGAATATTTACATTAGATCAAGTTTGGAGACAATGAAAGAATTAAAATTCAGAAATAGCCAGCTCTCCCTATCTTTCAACTCATTTCCTTATCATTTTCTATGCTATAAATACTCTACACATTAGAGGCAGAGAAAAGATCAAGCAGAGATAGATTTTAGGCCAGTTTTTCATTCTTTTTAGTGTAAGTTTTTATTTTTCTTTTCATGTAATTTCAGTTGTATTTATGTAACTGAGAGGAGAGATGAGTTTCATGGAGGAATGAGAGCAAGCTTGTACTGAGAGTGACACCGGTGCAAGTAAGTCTTTTCTTTCATTATTATTTGAATCGAATCAAAGTTTTTTTCTTCTTCTTTACTCTTGTTTTCGTTTACTTTCCTCTGATGTGTTGCAATCCAAGTGAATTTGATAGCCTCAAGACTGCTTCGCCATTGCAAGTGCCCTTGATGGCCTATGGTGATGAATAACCATTCTTTTGTTAGTTTAGCTCGCCCTTTTATTCGTAGTGTAGATCTGAAATGGGGAAGATCCTACACGCCATGCTTGATCGCTTTCAACGACTAGGTAAGTCGTAGCTACGGATCCAAGGTATATGAGCATTGAAGAGGTAAGTAATTTTTAGGTTTAATTTTCTTTTTTCTTTTTAACTTTTAGGTTATATCACTAATACCACAATCTCCCAACCCTTTTATCACTCTTTTCAATTTCTTTGTATATATCAATTTTCCATTTTCTTTACCTTCATAATCTATCACTTTCTTCCTAACTTGACTTTTACCTATTTTCCTTTTCTTTTAAAGAACTAAAAGAAGATCTTTAACCATTGATTGTAACTTAAAAGAGAACTTGCTAAAAAAGCTTCCATCGCTAGTCCCTCCTTGTGGATCACGACTCACATAGGCACTTGCTATAGCAGTAGTATTGAGTACTTGCACATTCTATTTATAAGTTCTGAAATTATGTATTCTTGTATGCAGGTAAAAAAATTAATCACCCACACTTGTGTTGAACCAAGTGAGCTTCATATAGCACCTCAACTCTTAATTTAGAGGAATATCGAGGAGTAGTTTCAGAGCCCTTCACGGGAAATTCGGGCTCACTCTTAGTTACACATAGTGTGTTGCAATTGAGTTATAAATTCTGCATCATTTGTCTTTAGACTAGGTGGTACGCCTATTCACCCCCCTCTAGGTGTATTTCAATTGGCATCTAAGCAAGGTGCTCTTGATTTGGGTCTAACAACCTTGAGTTAGAGATCCTACTTTTAACTAATCTAGATTTATATTTGCACACATATTGTTTATACATTCATGGATTTTTTTGCCCCTCCTGTGTATGATATTACTAACATCGATATGTGAAAGTTTAAGATGAGTGCATACCTTAAATCCCTAGGATTGTATGTTTACATTGCCACTACCAAAAAATCTTATCTTGATAATGACAAACATATAGAGGCTAATACACAAGCCTTAGTGGCACTTAGGCACACACTTAGCAAAAATCAATTTTCTATGGTTTCTCACTGTGTTTCCGTTTTTGCAGTATGGAATACATTGACCTCTCTCGAGCTACAATGATAAACTATGTGGAGAAGGAACCCATGGTGGATGAGTCCGACGAAGCTTGCTATATAGTCCAAGTGAATGAGTCTCTTGAGATACATTCGGATACTCGTCTAGATGATAGTGCTAGCTCTTCAAATGATGATCATGATAGTATGGATGCTCTTGCCTTAAATAAAGAGCTTTCCTTATTTTGTGAAAACTTATTAAATAAATATACACTTTTAAAAAAGAAAAGTTTTGAATTAAAAGAAGAAAATAAAAATTAATTTTCTAAAGTAAACATGATTTTGCAAGAGAGGGTTAAGGTTTAAAATGAAAGGGATACATTAAAAATCCAACTTGACCTTATTTTAAAAGAAAATGAGTTTTTAAAGAATAAAAATGATTTTGATCATGTTTTGAAGAAAAATGAGGTTTTGTCTTCAAAACTTGATTTTGTTTTAAAAGAAAATGATTCTTTGAAAAACAAAATTGTTTTAATTTCAAAAGAACTAGATTTAGTTTCAAAGGGAAAATATTTCTTTGAAAAATAATTTTGATTCCCATGTTTGTCACGCTACTAAAGATTCATCTTCTATTGATAAACATGCTGCATGCTCCACTTCTTCTTCAATCATTGAAAATGATATTTATTTTTTGAAGAAGAGTGTAGATTGTTTGGGCTCCATTTTGAGCTAATGTGTCATGAACCACACATGATTGGAATTTATATTTTAAAGAAACATACTCCACATATTCATGCATACAAAACACGGCATATACATGCTCATCATGCTCACACACATGATTTGTATGTTAAAGTATACACTTGAACACATTGTAGATGTACGGGCCACCTTGCAAAGTTTTGTTATGATAGAATAAATATTTCAAATTTTGCAAAAGAATTTATTTGGATTAGGAAAGGTGCTAACTCTCATGGACCCAAGAAAGTGTGGGTACCAAAATCCACCTCTATTGTATTTGATGTAGGTGTGGGCTCTCACTTGACGTGAGGGTATTGGTGGCTTGATGGTGGATGCGATCCAAGCCTAAAAATCATATTTTAGATGCATCACTTTTAAGGGATGTTTGATGGGAGCACCACCATGGCCTGGAGACTTAGAGAATAGTTCATATGGTTTGGTAACTATCTCTAAACTCCTATTTTAGATTACATGCTTTTACATTGATAATTTTTAGCATGTTATGATTTTAATACTCATTATGTTAAATACAATGTTATTAGACATGTGATATACTTAAATAGTCTTTGAGATACACCCATTTTCATATGAATTCATATTTTGTGTTCTCACTATTGTTTAACTACTATGTATATACTAATTCCAAAACACGTGTATTTAGCCTAATGATCATATTTGTTTTGTACTTCATGTGGTGATTACTTATTTAGATATAGTTTTTATTAAAACCTGTATTTATACTTATACAAGTAGTAAGCTACACTTGATTATTATATGTTTGTACTTCATTACTCATTTGTATTCATTACATGTACATATATAAGCTAGTTTTGATGATTCTTTCATTTATACTTGTTTTCCCTATTTTTGTACATGTTTAGCTTCATGTAGATGTTATTTTTGTCTAAAACTATTAGATATACTTGTATATCCTAGAGCCACTTGCCTTCATGCAATATACTTTTATGGACTAGTCTATGTTTGGATATGTATGTATACCTTTAATTTCAACAAAACATATATATACCTTGATGCTTGTTTAGTTTGGATGAAAATTTTAGTTTTGATGATTTTCATATTTTTGATAAAAGAATTTCATGTTTGTTTTGAACCTTATTGATTATTTTCATGAATATGCTATTCATATGATTCTCGTGCACTCACATTTCATTTGTTTACTCATATACTTATTTTATGAGCACATTTTTTAGCTTTTTAGATCTTGAGTGACAATTTAGCAATCCTTCATGGGATATATGATTTTGTTTCATGTTTTGAAGGATCTTTAACTGGTTTATAAAAAATTATTTTAAACTAGTTTCTTGATTCTTAAATTGGTAGAGTTTTCAAACATGTTAAATTATTTTCAAACTCTTATTTTTGAAAACCCTACCAACCCAAGAGCGGATGGTTGGGAGACCGTGCCTTGTATGCCTTAATGATTATTTTTTATCAAGTGCATAAAAGGGTGATAGTTATGAGTTATACACATGATCTTCATATTATTTCATTCTTGTATACTCATACTTGTTTTCTATATATGTATGCTTCAAATTTCAATATTTCAATTAGTATTTTCATTTTCATGCATACATATATATGATTTGATTGTGCTTGTTTTTCAATGTCTTTACATTTTTAAAGCACAAATTATGTTTATGCTAAGCTTGATTTTATCTTAAATGTTAATTGGTATCTTTACAAGTTTATGCATTGATTTTATTTGGTATTTATTTGGTATCAAAATATACTTCATGCTTCACCTTCAATTGGTATCAAAATCTACTATTGATATCTTAAAAAAAAATTACAAGTGGTACAAATATTTATTTTTGTCAACTACTATTTGATTTCATTGGTATCAAAATTCATTTTGTTGACTTCAAAAAATTCCAAAAACAAAAAAAAATTGTTTTAAAAGTAGTTTCAAAATTTATTGATATATATTGCCATATGCAAGGGGAGCTTAACATCTCCTCTATATATAGATTCATGTTGAGCGTACTTTTCATATTGAAGAGCTTGATCTCTCTTCGTTATGTAGTACACGTGTGTAGGGGGAGCTTAACATCTCCGTTTATATATTGTATATTATGCTTTATGTGGGTTAGGGTCTAGTCATCCCTTCTCCATGTAATGCATGTATGCAGGGGGAGCTAACTTAACGTCTTTCCTCTTCATGAATGTATATCGCATATACATCTTTATTATTTCTTTGTCTTCGCCCCTTTGTTGATAAATTGACAAGAGGCAGGAGAAGAATTTAGAGAGTTTATATATGCATGTTTATATCTTTATTTATGCATATACGTTTGTGTTTACTTTATACATTTCATTGAATATCTATTTGTTTATTGTTATGCATGAGTTAAGGGGAAGCTTCTATGAAGCTTATTTTAATCATGCATATATAACTTCATGAGTTTTGTCATCATCAAAAAGGGTAAGATTGTTGGCCCAAAGGCCCATTACTCTAGTTTTGATGATGATTAACTCATGTAACTATAGTACTAATGATCTTGTGTTTATATAGTTTTAGATTTTTCTATCAAGATCTTAGTAGGTGTTTAGCTTCAACAAATAAGTTTTGGAGCTAACACATGTAGATTCAAGAGCTCGCGCGTCAAGATCGCATCTAGCACTCGAATGAAGTTAAGCTCGTTGGATCGTGTTTGGACTGAGTCAACTAGGAGAAGGAGTTCTACAAGAAGACTTTGGTTTGTTTAGTTTTAGTTTGTGTTTAGATCTTGTGTAAGATAAACTAGTGTTGATATGCTCAAGTTCACAAACACACACATACAAGTTCAATACATTTGGTTTTCGATTTAGCCAGTTTTGGACTTCAAGTACACATATATATGATTTTCATGGATAGATAGAATCAAAAATAATTTATATGGTTTAATATATATTGGATTTCATCTATATACATCTATACTTCATATATTTAGAAAAACTTATTTTGATGATTCTATTTCATGTGTTTAGAGTTTTGTAATTAACAAAACTTATTTTGAATTTAATGTCAAAAATATAGATATATCTTTCATATGTGTATTAGATTCTATCCACACTCTATGCTTCAAAAGAATTTAAATATCTTATTTTTGTATTTATACAAGTTTGAGAAAAATCAAATTTCTATTTCAAAGTTTGTACTTTGAAAAATATCGATTTTGGTTTAAAGCTTAATTTCTATATCATAAAAATAGTTCAAATAGTTTGTAATATGCATTGATTTTTGGTCACACATATTTGTTCTTCAAATATTTATAAAAACTTATTTTTGTGAAATTTATGAGATTTTATGGGATTTTATAGGTCTTAAAAAGACCAAGTTTCAAACCCTATAAATTCTAGCCTGAGCCTTCTGGCGGTCGACCTGCCCAAAGCTCGGTCGACCAATGTGTACAATAACGTGCACAAGGCCTTGCTTATAAGGCCAGTTGACAGGGCGGTCAACCGACTGTAACTACCCAACCCTCGAGTAATGCTGGTCGACTGGAGGTCGACCGATAAGGCTGAGTGCCTTCAGGCTCGGTCGACTGGACGATCGACCGGTAAGCGAGTTTGCCTGGGGCGGTTGACTGGGCGGTCGATCGGTGGTTCAACGGTCATAAATAAGACCGTTGAACAGTCGACTGGCCGATCGACCGACAGGTCAAAATTGTCCTTTTCTGGACCCCAACAGCTATATTCTTGAGAGCCTATAAATAGGGGTTCTCTTGAGCTGTTTTCACTAAGTTTTCAAGAGCTATCTTTCTCATGTTTTCAAGTGTTTTGTAGCAAGTTTAAAAGAAGTTTTTGATTCTAAAATTTTTATCTTTTATTTGTTTTTAAAGTGTTAGAAAAATCAAAGAAAAGGAAGTCTTTAGGAATTTGGTTTTGATCTTTAGTTACATATCTATTTATTATTTTTCCCAAGTATTTTTCTTTGTTATTCTCTTTTTCAAACACTTTATTTTCTCACACTTGAGATATCATCTCTAATCCTATCTATAGGATCTTGTTATTGTGAGGAAAACTGTTTGTGGTCTATTGTGATCACCAAGTGTTGTTTGTGATCATTGGATCACCAAGATTGTAATCTTTTCTTTTCTCTGGCTTTGTGCCTATTCCTCTTGTGTAGAGATGATTGTGTTTAAGAGAGGAGTAGTGTACTCTAAGTGTAGAGTTGTAATTCCTCAGTGGAGGTCCCTTTGTGGAAGGTTATGTGTGGACATAGTGGAAATCCTTCTGTGTGAAGACTAGGACGTAGAGCAGTGGCTCAAACCTCGAAACATATCTTATTGTTTGCGTTTGATCCACTATCTCTCAGCTCTATCTCTCTTATATCTTGCATTGCTTTATATTGCACATATTCATATGCTAGATATAGTTTATGTGTGCCCAAACATGTGTTGAACCAAGAGAGCTTCATATAGCACCTCAACTCTTAATTTAGAGGAATCTCAAGGAGTAGTTCCAGAGCCCTTCACGGGGTATTCGGGCTCACTCTTGGTTACACATAGTGTGTTGCAACTGAGTTATAAATTCTACATCATTTGTCTTTAGATTAACTAGTACACTTATTCACCCCCCTCTAGGTGTTTTTCATATGGTTGTTACATTCTATTGATCTAGTATTTAGAGAGGATCACAGTATTGCGAGGATGCCCAGAGTTTCATTTGCTAGATCATCCATTCTTGATATCTTATCGTACATTCTTTTATTCTATTGATTTCTATTAATTCTCTATAGCTTAAACTCTGTATTTATTCTATCGGTTTATTCATAGAATAATATTATCATGTGTGAAAATTTTTATGTATTATTGCAAAGATCATTATTTCTATCATAGTTGATTTATATAACTTGTTTCGATCACATTAGACTTAGCGTGTATATATGGGGTATTTTCCTCGCGTATATACATCGTCGACTCTCATTGCATCTCCGCTCTAGTGTATTTTGGGAAACTGGGCGTGATAGGGTTTTCTTAGTATCAGAGCCAGGTTCGACTTGTGGCTTTTGATTTTCGACACAAAGAAGACCTTGTTCTTACTTGTGACCCGAGACGTATTATATTTACACTGTAATATACATATATAATTCACACAATGATACTTAATTCACTTAGGAATCGACTATCTTTCTTTTGAAAATCTATCGCTTGAATCTTTTAATTGTTCATGATTCCAACTTGTCCTTCCTGTATGATCTGCATTTTCTTCTTGATTCCCACCTTTAATCTCTATTCTATTTTCTCTGATTTTGACTCTTGGAACTGTCCATTTCACCAAATCAACGACAGAAAAGTGGCACAACAGCAAAAGTGAAGGAGGAAATTTTTTGTATAAAATGATAATAATAGAAGTGAAAAAATGTGCACTTAATTTAAGTATGACAAGATTCGAAACCAAGTTCCCTTATACCAAATCCTAATGCCCAAACCAATATGCCATGTTGGCATTTTGCTTAGATTGGATTTGAATTTATTTAAAGTGAACTAAAAGTCAAATTATATTCTAATAAATTTGAACCTATCTTATTTGTTCATCATCCCAAAAGAACGAAACAAGAAAGAAAAGAGAAATAGAGAATCCTAGTCTTAAATTTTTCCCTTCTCTCCCATTTTCTCTTCTCAAACCCAATCTAAACAAAGCTCAGATATGCAGGACGTGAGGAGGAACAATTCAGACTGAAGGAAAGTGATTCGGGTGAGTGTATTTTAATATATGATTCTTGTTTCATTCAGGCATTTCACTGAACACCTTGAGCATATTGTATTTTTTCACGAATTTCATCATGTAACACCTACCATAAAAACCTAATAAAAATATGTAGGAACACCCAAGATATGCCTCCTAATTATCATGATTTTTAATTGATATTTAATATTTTTTTATCATCAAAAGAAATTGTGTTGTTCTCAGCCACACACAAGGCATGGCCGAGACTGGGCTGACCAAGACCCAGTTCGGGTCTGGACAGATCCGAATCGGGCTGGGCAGAACCCGAACTCGAATCCTAATTCAAAAGAAAAGAAAAATAACATTGTAGCGAAATAATGTAGCACCGACACTGTAGCAGACCCAAACCAAATATTGTAGCAGATCCAACTCCGTAGCAGACCAGACCCGTTACTATAGTAAACAGACCCAATAAAGATTTTCATTAATTTTAGGCTTATTTAAGTTCAAAAAATTCCATAAAAATTGTGTCAAATCATAAACTAAATTTTTAACTCTGTAAAATTATTTTGGATGTGAAATAAATTAAAATAATATAAATATATGATAATTTTACAATAATTATCTAACTGAATTAAATTAATTATAGATTTTCGGACTTGGTTATATAACTTAATAACTGGTTCAGTGGAAACCCAGGTGAGTGTTTTATCTTTCAAATAAATTATGATCCATTTTGATAAAATTGAGTTATAATTGTCAGTTATTTATTAATGTTTAGCCATTCGAATTTATTAGTTAATTTTCTCACATTGTGAATTGCAAATTTCATGATGTAAATTTATACAAATGACTATGTGGTTTTGCTCAGAAATTGTTTAATTATAATTACATAAAAACAGTGTGAATAGATTTTTAAATAAATAATTATTGATTTTCAAAAAGTGAATTATTAATTGTTTACTCTTAAGAAAATACTTAAAAATAATTATAAATAATGAAGATTTCCCGAAACAATGGATTATAAATTTTGAATATTTATGCATTTTATTAGTTGTTTAATTTTGATATAGTATACCAGTTTGTGATACTCGTTTATACTTATATAGTTATTTTACATGTTACATATAAGTAATTACAAATTCAAAAATAATTATAATGTTTTGAATTACTAAAATAGATACTTCTTAGAAATAATTAAGAATGAAACTAAACAATGAAGATTTTCTGAAAAATCATATTTTTAAATTCTAAATATTATAGTAAGTGTTCTTGACTATTTACATAAATTATATGTTATTTTAGTAAATCAATCTAGTGCAATTTATTTATAATGTATATGCTATTTAAATCTCTTATTAAATCCTCTAGCATGTAAAAGTGTTTAGAAATTATAGACTTTCGTATTTTAATCTTTGGTACAATGATTAAATAGTTTACTTTGGATTGTTCATTTTATGAAGACATGAAACTATTACAAATATTTAAGTAGACAATTATTACTGTCTAGAAATTTTATTATTGGAATTATTAATTATTGTTGCAAAAAAAATTAAAATAATTGTAACTAGTAATTGTTCATTTTATATTGACACTGACTGATGAACTTAATGTATGGTTAACAATGTTACTAAGTATAGATTCATGTTACTGAAATTACTAAGAATTATTGTTCTACTGTAACAACTTGATATTGTTATATTGTCACATAGTCACTGTTCACTATTATTATTATTGTCACTGTATTATCCTAGTAATCTAGGTAACATGGATAACTAATTATTTTAAGTAAATTAATTAATAATGTAATTGGACAACTTACACTTGGATTGAAAAAATTGACGAAGGAAATAGCGTCTGTATTTTGGGTGGACCTGCGCAGCCGACTGAGGATTTCACTGTAGGGTTCTTAGGGCATGACTGGCATCCCATCCTTTTACTGTTCCACTGTTAGCAGTGCTACTATTACTGTTACTGTTACTGGGTACTTAGCAGTACGGCCTGTTTCAGCACTAAGAAACTGAGGCTCTGATCCCGGTTATATATGAGACCCTTCTAAAACATAGTCAATGTCTCTAATCAATCAGTTTAAATAACATAGAACCCCGATTTATATATGTAGTAGACGTAATATGGAATGCATCTATTACATGTTGCAATTGATATTTGCTGACATAATTAATAATAATAAATTGTCCATAATGTACTATAACTAACTGTGTTCACCTATCTCATTCATATATGAGGTGATAGACACCTGACTTGTTATTTGATTCTGTAATGGATTGTTTTTCGTTAACTATTTATCTATACACTTTATTGTCACTTTTTATTTTCGTAATAGTGTAGTAGTATGCATACACACATATGCATGTCCACATTCTCTCATTTTACACTCATTGGTAGTTTTCTGACTCTCTGAATTTACATATTCAGGTCTGTGGTTGTTATATTCTATTGATCAGGTATTTGGAGAGGATCACACGTATTGCAGGGATGCACAGAGTTTCCTTTGCTAGATCATCATTCTTGGTATCTTAACGCATTTTTTTATTCTGTTAATTTCTATTGATTTTCTATATCTTGAACTCCATATTTATTCTATTGATTTACTCATAGAATAATATTATCATTTGTGAAAATTTGTATGTATTATTGCAGTGATCATTATTTCGATCGTAGTTGATTTATATAACTTGTTTCGGTCACATTAGGCTTAGCGTGTATACGTGGGGTATTTTCCTTGCATATATACATCGCCGACTCTCGTCCCGTCTCTACTCCAGCATATTTTGGGAAGCAGGATGTGACAACTAACTTTCTTTATTTTTTCTTCAAATACGTATAACTCATCCAACTCTTTTTCATGTAATATCAAGTCTTCTTGTGGCCAAAATAGCTAACTAATTAATTATTAGACTTGTTAATACATATAACTTTTTTTCTCAGCTTACCTAACTATCATTCTCATAAATACTAAAGCTTCTTGAGGTCAAAGTATCTAGCTAATAAATTATTAAGTTTTCCTTCTTCTTTTTTTTAAGTATTAAGAAATTCTTATCATCCTAAGCTTAAACCAATGTGTAAGTGTAGATAAGATGCATATTCACGTAGATAAATTTTAGATGTTATTCAATTTTTAGATTTTTCATCTCTTCTAAAAGAATAAAAAATCTATCAAATTGATATCCCTATCCAATTCAAACTATATGGTCACCAAATCTCTTAAAAGTAGATAAACTTACTGAAAATTTTAATTATTATTTTTAGTTAGTAAAAGAAAAAGAGAAATCTAGTAAAATCCTAAAAAGAAATGAAATAAAAATTCTAACATAAAAATAAAAGAAAAATAAAAGAAAAAAATTCTAGACCCCTCCTCCATACCTAAACATTAGTATGTCCTCATACAAAGCAAGATGAATCAGTAATCTTTGCGAATCACAAATATATACCACTCCCAAAGACTAATTTATCTTTTTTAATTTTAGACAATCATGAACAAATTATCTATCAGAAATTATCCATGTCCATAAAATAAAAAGAAAATCATACACATTCATTAATTAGAAAGAAATCACCTAAGAAAATTTCAGAGTTTGTATCCTCAAAGTTTCAGCTGTCTAGCTGACATGTCAGCTGCCTAGATGAACTTTTGACTATATTGGCCTGAGTTTTGGCTCACTTGTTTCTATCATCTAGGTGGTTCATCTTGTAGATCTAATTTTGAATTTGGTTTTGATTGAGGTACCCGATACATATCAAAATGAAATAAAGTAAGAGAAACTTAAAATAAAATCAAAAAATCTAAAAAGAAAAGTTAGAAAACTTGGGTTGCTTCTCAAGAAGCGTTTTAAGTTATAGTCACTAGCTAGAATTTCTTTGATTATCAAGGAGGCTCATGTATAGACAATGTTTGCCTCGAGTTGCTCCTTGCAATCTTTTGGACTTTTTTTCATATTTGATTTGGCGGTGCAGCTTTTAAGTAGTAATCTTGCTTCCCTATTTTTTGTGTTCTTGGACTTGGTGGACTTGGGCTAATTGGACTCTTTACTAAGCAACTTCTGAGGATCCTCCTTTGATGTCTCAACTACTGGCTTGCCTTTGATATCAATTTTGACCATATCGAGTGGATTTTTCATGGCTTGAAAGACATTAAAAGTAACTTTCTCATCACCTGAAAGATGAGTTCTCATTTTTTCACGTCAATCAAAATTCTTCCTGTGGCTAAGAAAGTTCGACCAAAGATGAGGGGAACATTATGATATTCCTCCATATCTAACATGATAAAATCGGCAGGAAAATAGAACTTGTCGACTTTAGCAATCACATCTTCAATAACACCAAATGGATACTTTATCAATCTATCTACCAATTGGAGTGAGATAGTGGTTGATTTTGGTTCTCCTAAACCCAATGCCCTAAAAATAGAGAAAGGCATTTAATTTATACTTGCACCAAGATCTCATAAAACATTGTTGAATTTTAAGTTTCCTATAATGCAAAGTATAGAAAAACTCTTTGGATCTACAAGTTTAGGGGCAGTTTATTGTGCAAGATAACACTGCACTCCTCATTGAGCTTGACCGTTTCGTGCTCCTTCAGCTTCCTCTTCTTAGTTAGGATCTCCTTCATGATCTTTGTATACTTTGGTCTGTTTTAGAACATCTATGAATGGAATATTAATATGCAAAGTTTTGAAAATATTTAGAAAGCTAGAAAAATCATTATCTATCTAGTTTTCTTTGAGTCTTTGAGGAAACATCTGTGGAGGAACATATGGTTTAACTGGGGGCTTCATGGCAGGAACTGGATCTGGCCCTGATTCCTTAGAATCTCAGTTGTTAGGTCTAAATTTTGACTTCGTAGCCGACTTTTCTTCTCTACTCTAGCTTAGAGAATGTTGTCGCCGACCATCTCTCGCGTATCTCCAATGCCCCTCATGATGAATCATCGATAAATTATGATTTTTTCGATGAACAACTCTTAGTTGCTTTCAGGAAAGCTTGGTTTGCCAACATAGTGAACTACTTATCAGAAACCAAACTCCATATTATTGGTTAAAACAAGATGTCTACCGATTTTTTTCTCAAATCTGGTATTTCTTTTGGGGGAATCGTATCTTTTTAAATACTATTCTGACCAAAATCATTAGGAGATGTATTCCTGATGAGAAAATCAAGAGTGTTCTCTCTTTTCGTCACGAGCTTGCATGCGGTGGACACTTTGATTCCTGTAAGATTGTTGAAGAACTTCTACAAAGTGGGTTCTATTAGCCTATTTTGTTCAAAGATGCTTTGAATTCTGCAAGACGTGCCCAAGATGTCAAATGGTAGGAAGGATCTCAAAATGAAATATGATTCTCCTCAACCTAATTCTAAAAATAGAACTTTTTGATGTTTGGGACATTAACTTTATGGGTTCTTTTCCTAGCTCATTTGAAAACTAATACATCTTGGTTGCTATGGACTATGTGTCCAAATAGGTAGAAGTCATTCCTAGCAGGACAAATGACAACAAGATTGCTATCAAGCTCTTGAAAGAGAATATTTTCTCGCGCTTCAGAACCACTTGTGCTATCATAGCGATAATGACACTCATTTCTACATATTTTGAAGCTCTTATGCAGAAGTATGCCATAACACTTAAATTGTCCACACCATCCTCAAACCTGTAGGTAAGTAGAGGTCTCTAATAGACAAATCTAACTTATTTTGAAGAAGACGGTGAGCCAAAACTGAAAAGATTGGTCCATCAAACTGGTAGATGCCTTATAGGCTAACAGGACTGCTTTTAGAATAATTCTAGGGATGTTTCCTTATAGGTTAGTCTTTGAAAAGACTTGCCACATACCTATTGATTTAGAACATCGGGCCTTATGGGCAATCAAATAATTAAATTTTGATCTAGACAAGACCAGTGGCCTTCGAAAATTATAAATTTTTGAACTTGAGTAGTTGAGAAATGAGGCCTATAAGAATGCTAACATCACAAAAAATAGGGTTAAGCTCTTTCATGGTATATCATAAGAAAAACTTTTGTCCCCCAACAAAAAGTCTTACTCTATAATTTTAGGCTTCATCTTTTTTCAGAAAATTTAAAATCTAGGTGGACTAGGCCATTCATTGTAAAAACCATCTATGGTGATGTAGACGTGAATGAACTTAAGGTAAATGATCAACTCCTTTAATGTTCTTGGAATCGATGCGAGTAAGTGAGACGGTAATGAGTCTATTTGACCCAATGTTTTCTGTAACATCACCTCTTTTATATTTTATTTCATACATCTATATATTTTTTTCATACATTGGGGACAATGCATGAGATAGGTGGAAGAGAGAAGCACTTACATCTAACATGATAAAAAAGAAAAAAAATTGGAAAATAATTTTTTGATTTATTATTGTTAAGAAGTTAAGATAACCTTAAGGATTAGGGGAATTATAATTAGGATTTCTTAATACTTAGTTAAAATAAGATTATTTGTTTGATTTCTAAGTTTATGAAGAAATATTAGGAAAGAAATTTGGTCTTGATTTTTACCTTAATGAAATATGCACTTTATACACTAACAAACTTAGGATTCAAAACAAAGACTCATGTGCCTTATAAAAAAAATAAAAGAAAAAAGAAAAAATATATAAAATAAAAATTCCTCTGATTAAGCTCGGTAGTTGTGCCTAATAAAGAATAATTATTCACGCCTAAAAGTGGTTCATATCATCAATAAAATTCTTAGTTTTATGGCCTTATTTTCTTGAGTCCTTAAGTCTTAGGGGTCTTTTCTTACACAGTACTCTAAGACTGTCTGATTTGAGAGTCACAGACTAAAGGATTGTTTCATGGGTGAATAAGAAAGTCTAATAAAACTAAGGGATAAATATCACCATAATCAAAAATAATAAGGCATAAGAGTTGGAGTTAAAAATTATCCAACAAAAATTTCGTGGTCACAAAGTGCATATGGCTTGGGGTAAAATAATAGATTACATGAAAAATACTATTTGAATCCTTATCTTTAATGATTATAAGTTCTTGAATAAAGGCTAAGGTTAGGAATGAATAATTTGATGAACTTGTGACTTATAAATTACTTAAGTTTTTTTACAAAAGTTTGTCAAAGATTTCTTCCCTCTTTTAAAAAGAAATTTTAAAAATACTAACATATTTTCGATTTTTGGACTTTGTGGGTATAATCCACTGAAAATTCTCACAAGACAAAACTCGTCCTCTAGGAGTAATCTGGAGATTTAATGGCTTGATGCACATGCTCAGTGCAGTCGTGTGGCTTGTGAAAGTGGCGTAGTAATCTCTTAGTCTTTTGATTTGCTCGAGGATGAGCAAAAGATAAGTGTGGAGGTGTGCTTATTCATCTGCATTGCATATTTCATGTCACATTTTCATATTTATTATGATAAATTCTGCTATCTAATCGGTTTAATATCTAACACTGTGTTGGTGTAAATAATGGATAAAGAGAAGAAATTGTCTAATTTATCCAACTAAATCTGAAGTTTTAAAGATAGAATTTTCTACCTCAAGCAAATTAACGGAAATTTACTCAACTTTAGATGTTTATAAAAAATCCTATCTGAACAAACGTAAGTAACATGTTTGGACATATATATTGCATAAATATTGTTACATTCCTATGTATATTCTATAATAAATCATTATAAACTTACTTGTCTTAGTGTCCTAATCCTTGCAGGGTGATAAAGAGAAGATAAGCATGAATCCTATCCAAATAAATCCAAAATTTCAAATCAAATGGGGATTAACGCAAATTCAAAGGATCTAGAGACTATCTTATCTGATGATTGAATCTACCAGTTAAGATAAAACTATAAAAATTCAAAAGAAAAATAGAATTTGTGAAGACCCTATCGGTTTCGCTAATAATAAAAGAGTATACGTCAAACACAGAGCAGGAATTCAAAAGGATGCTAAAAAAAAGTTGTAGGCAGTCATTTTCGTTCTTGACAAATTTCATCCATACCTTATAGGTTCTAAGGTCCTAATCTATATCAATCGTGTGGCTTTAAATACCTTCTCATGAAAAAGGATGCTAAAGCTCGTTAAACAGTTAGATCTTACTCCTATAGGAATTCGAATTAGAATTCATGATAAAAAGGGAGATGAGAATTTTGTAGCAGATCATTTGTCTATGATTATGGTTGAATCTATGTCTGACTCACTATCTGTCCTTGAAATATTTTCTGATGAGCAGTTAATGTCTATCTCCTTTTCGACTGTTCTGCGGTATGCTGACATTGTGAATTACCTTATCACAGAACAGATGCCTGATTCATGGACCAAGCAAGAATGATTGTGTTTCTTAGTTAGGGTCAAATGGTTCTTCTGGGATGAATCATACTTGTTCAAGTACTGTCCTGATCAGATTATTCGACATTGTGTTCCTGACTCAGAATTTAGAAACATCCTTTCATTTTGCCATGAACAAACCTGTGGAGGTTATTTTCATGGGAAGAAAACTGCTGCAAAAATTTTGCAATGTGATTTTTATTGGCCCACTCTGTTTCGTGATGCTCATGTCTACTATCAATCATGTAATCATTGTCAACGATTAGGGAAGATTGCACGCCGGAATGAAATGTCGTTAAAGTCGATCTTAGTTATCGAAATCTTTGATGTTTGGGGCATTGACTTCATGGGTCCATTTCTTATATCCCATGGATACTAATATATCCTTGTAGCAGTAAACTACGTCTCTAAATGGATAGAGGTCGTAGCATGTAGAACCAATGACCACAAAGTTGTGGTAAACTTCTTGAAAGAGAATGTATTATCTCCTTTTGACTTTCCTCGAGCAATCATCCGCGATGGTGGAAAATATTTCTGCAATCGTATATTTGAAGTCTTAATGAGAAAATATTACATCAATCATAAAGTATCCACGCCTTACTACCCACAGACCAGTGGTCAAGTAGAAGTTTCCAATCGAGCCATCAAGACCATTCTAGAGAAAACTGTGAACGCCACTCAAAATGATTGGTCTCTTCACCTGACTGATGCCTTATGGGCATACAACACTGCATTCATGACTCCTATTGGAATGTCTCCATATAGGCTAGTTTATGGCAAGGCTTGTCATCTTCCTGTCGAGTTACAACATAAGGCATACTGGGCAATCAAACGCCTAAATTTTGATCTAAACAATGCAGGAGAGTCTAGGAAACTTCAAATGGATGAGCTTGAAGAGTTAAGAAATGATGCATATGATTGTTCAAAATAGTACAAGAATCTTATGAAGATGATACATGATAAGATCATAACTCGAAAGGAATTTCAGCCAGGATAGAAAGTTTTGCTGTACAATTTCCATTTATATCTCTTTCTGGGAAAGCTGAAATTCTGTTGGACCGGTCTGTATATTGTTCATAAGGTGCACCCACATGGTACAGTTGAGGTCTACAATACCACGGATGGTACCACTTTTTCAGTAAATGGCCATCGTTTAAAACCATACCATGAGTATTGGAGCCCAGAAGTGGAGAAAATCCTTCTCGAAGATCTTGTTTATTAGGATTGATCTCTATACATACTAGAGATCCATTTATATATTATAGATTTTTGTATTTTTTTCTCTTAACTAGGCAATGATGGATGATATCCACTTGTCCTCATCAGGTATTATCCACCCTTCATATTCTTACATTTGTAGCATGCTATGCATTTATTCATACATTGAGGACAATGCATGAGATAAGTGTGAGGGAGGATAAACATAGGTTTTCTTTTAGGTTTCTAAAAAATAAAAGATAAAAAAGATAAAAAATAATAATAAACATTTTCTATATTACAAACAGAAAAAATTTTAAAAAGGAAAATAATACTTTGACTTATTTTTTTCAAGAAATTGAGTTAATTTTAAGAAATAAGAGAATCATAATTAGGATTTCTTGTACTTGGTTGAAATAAGAATATTTGTTTAATTTCTAGGGATAGAAAAATAATTGAAAAAGTAATCTAGTCTTGATTTTTACCTTGATAAAATATGCATCTTTTATATACTTACATACTTAGGGTTCAAAAATAAAGATTCTTATGGCTTAAAAAAAGGAAAAATGAAGAAAATATATATATATATAATAATAATAATCCTCTGTTTAAGCTGGATTTTTGTGCCTCATAAAGTATGATTATTCACGCCTAAAAGTGGTTCATATCACCAAATAAATCTTTAGTTTTGTGGCCTTGTTTGCTCGAATCCTAAGTCCTTGGTGTTTTTTCTCACCCGGTGCCCTAAAATCGTCTGGTTTAGGAGTCACCGACTAAGGTTCGTTTCATGGGCAAATTAGAAAGCCTAAGAAAGCTAAAGAATATTATCACCAATATATATAAATAAGGCATAAGAGTTAGAGTTGAAGAACCCTTAGCCAAAATATTCAGGGTAAAATAATATGCTAGATGAGAATACAATTTTATTTCTTATCTTAATTGATAACAAATATTTGAATAGAGGCTAGGTCTAGGGATGAATAATTCGATTCTCCTATAACTTACAAGTTGATTAATACTTGTAAAAACACTTCAAATATTTTCTCTTCTTTTCAAGCTGCATCTTCAAATATACTGACAAATTATTTCTTTTCTTTATGGATTTTGTGGATGTAATCTACTGAAAACCCTCAGGAGACTACAAATTCTCCTCTAGGGGGAACCTAGAGGTTTAAAGACTTGTTGCACATGCTTAATGCAATCGCATGACCTGTGAAAGTGGTCCAATAAAAACCTTAGGTTAGTTTTGTTTTGCTCGAGGACGATCAAAAAGATAAGTGTGGGGGTATGTTTGGACACATATATTGTATAAACATTATTACATTCCTACATATATTCCGTAATAAATTATTACAAACTCACTTATTTTAATGTCGTAATCCTTATAGGGTGATAAAGAGATGATGAGCATGAATCCTATCCAAATAAATTCAAAAGTCTAAATCAAATGGGGATCAACGCAAATTCAGAGGTTCTAGAGACTATCTTATCTGAAGATTGGATCTACCAGATAGGATAAAACTATAAAAATTCAAAGCAAAACAGAATTTGTAAAGACCCTATTAGTTTCGCTGAGGATAAATGAGTATATCGTCAAACACGAAGAAGAAATTCAAAATCCAGAAGGATAGAGGGATAAAGGAAAAGCAAAGAATGAGAGCCCTCAGATCCTGGCCCCAGCCACGAAAATGCGGGAAAGCCGTGTTTTCGCAGCCTTTGTGTTGAATTCTGAGGAGCGTTTTCTCTCCTTATCTCTCTACGCTCTCCCTTATCTGTAATCTCCTAAAATACCTATGTTTAAAGAGAGAGAGTTACACCAGAGAGCTGAAAAGCCAAAAAAAGGAGAGTTTTGAGTGTTATAATACAAGATTGGAGAAGATCGAAGCTTTTGTAATCAAAATTTAATGAATAAAATACAGGATTCTTCTTCAAGTTTGTGCACCATTTTCAGCCTAAGTCTCCTTCAGTTTTTCTTTATTATTTATGCAATTTTTTTCTTTTTTTATGTATGATTCTATGAATTCATCCCTAATCTTACGCATATTCTTTTCTCTTTTCTTTTACTAGTTCTTTTTATTTTTAGCATCGTTTGGAGGAGGGAAACATTAAGATGACGACAAGGAACAAGTTCACCAGTTTTCATTTTCCTCTTCCCTTCATCTCAAACTCATCGGTTATTTCTTCATCAGCTTCTTTAATTGATCTTCGCACAAGATTAGTTCTCTTTTAATTTTTGTTTTCTCATAGATTCTTTCCTTTTTTTATTTTTCTTTTATGCCTGGACATTTTTAGTTTTTAAAACCATCATAACATCTTCCATCAAGGGTTTCTCAAATCAAGTAAGATAAAAATTAGATTCTTAAAAAAAATTAGATTTTCAGAAATAAATCTTTGTGGATTCGATCCTATACTTATCACTATACACTCTGCTAAAATGATTCTAGTAAGTTTAGGTTTCATAACTTGTAAGTGATTTAACAACGATGGATTTCTTCATGAACTTCGAACCGCGAACATAACAGAATGGGGGAATCCACGCCGCAAAAAATCTGACCTAATAGCTAGATTATGGCCGTGAAAATGTGATAATTGTCACATTTTCACGGCCATAACAAGGTCATTGGGCCAGCATCTGTGCTATTATCTTCAACCGTGTTTTTCCCCTTCCTCTTCTCCTATAAATAGAGCACCATTCTAAGCAGAGGGACGTACAGAGGAGAATTAGGCTTATATTTTACTCTTAAGATTAAGATTCTTTGTTAGTTAGTTACAATTAGTTGTAATTTTATTTTATTTCTATTTTAGCTGAGACCAAAAAAGTGAGAGAAAGGAAAACAAGAAAAGTGAGAGAGAGAAAACGAGAGTGTAATCCACTATTGAAGTGACAATCAAAGAAGATTCATCTTGTTTTTCAAACACATCTCGATCTATTTGTTATGTTAGCGTATGCATTCTTTTATTTGCTTTGCTTCTACTATGAGTAACTAAATAATTTGATTCTGGGCTCACTAATCTGCTCTTCTCTATCTTTTACTCTTGATCAATTTTCACTTAAAACAACCCACTTAAATCATATGAATGCCTAAGTTAACCCTTGCATTTGCGAGAGTTCTTGAACGCACTTGAGGATGGGTCTTAGACTTTAACACTTATTTTAAAAGTACAACTTTTCAAAATTATTTTTATTCCATACTTGTTGGTTTACTTGATGGTTTAATATCCAATATAAGAATTGTTTTAAAATAAAGTTAAATTTTCCAAAACCAATCTTATTTGCTTTGCTTGGACACTTTTGAGGCAATTTACTTTCAAGAGAAGAGTATAGAGTTGAATATATAATTAGTGACCCGGATCTTTTCCTTTATGAAACAAACTCATACTTTACTCAGGTTTTTTTTCTGAATTCTTTTTATCCAAAATCTTTTGTCGATTTCAATTTTTCCTTAAACCTACTCCAAACCAACAATATTTTTTCTTTTTTCTTTCCTTTAAAAAAAGAATTTGAACTTGTTTTTTCAATAAAAATACTGAAAAACTTGTGATTGTACACGTATATTGCATAATGTATTACTACATTCCCTCATCTTTTGTGTAATAAACTCTGCAACTAACTTGTCTTAATGTTTGATTTGTGCAGGTGCAGTTTAATGGAGAATTAGAGAATAATCCCAAATATATTCCAACTAAATCGAATTTATTTGGATTTATTATCCTAGTTTGAGAAATCAACAAAGATAATCCAAGATCCAGAAGTCCAGAGGTAAATCTTATCAGGAAATATAGAATATCTAAGCGAGGGAATTCAAGGACCCCCGAATCTGGCCTAAGAGCAAGATCCTGGCCGCGAAAATGCGGCCAAAGCCGCATTTTGCCGCATTTTCGCTTCTTGGTTGAGACAGTTGGGGGAGTGTTTGTCCCCCTATCTGTATACTCTCTCTCCCCCTCCACATTTCTCCTATAATTACTACAATCTCAGAAGGCATGCGTGCACCACTCCAGCAGGGAGCTAGGATTAAAGGTTTACTCTAGTTTACCTTAGAATTTTTCTTTTTATTTTTAATGTAATTTTATATTTTCTTCATAGCTTAGGTTGGGGAGAGCTTCATGAATAAAAGAGAGAGTTGTCTTCAGAGTGACAGTCAATATAATTTTCATTCTTTTCTTCATTTTTGATCAGACACTGATATTGTATATCTATCTTCACGTTCCTATAATTATTGTTTAGTAAACTCTGCTTTAATTATCTTTTTTGTCTAATTATTTGCAAGGCATTTACTAAAGGAGAAGGAAGAAAAAATGAGCCCAAAAGCCCACTGAAGTTCAGATTAAATCAAAATCAAGGACTAGGGCAATTGTCAGCTAAAGATCAGAGCAAATCAGAGAAATAACCCCAAATAAAAACAGGTTAAATTCAGATTTTGATGGAACCATTTCAGTTAGCTGATAATCAATAGTGATATAGATGAATCCAGAGTCTAAACTGAAAATCTGTCAGGAAATAAAGGATGTTTGAGAGATCAGAGGCTTGGCACCCTGGATGTGGCCATCTGTTGTGAAAATGCCGCAAATGCCGCATTTTCGTCGCATTTCAGTTAAGATACGGGGAGTATTTGCTCCCCTTATCTTCAAACGCTTTCCTCGTTGTATTTTTACTATAAATACCTGTAAATTCTTAGGTCAAAGGGAACAATTGAGCAGAGAGTATAGGCTAGGCTATTATTTAGTCTGTAACTAGGACTTTTTAGTTTTTTTATGTAATTTTTATTTTATTTATGTAACTGAGAGAAGGGGAGAGTTTCATGGTAGAATGAGAGTGAAGCTTGTACTGAGGGTGACACTGGTGTAAGTAAGTCTTTTTTTTCATTATTATTTGAATAAAATCAAAGTTTTCTTTTCTTCTTTACTCTTGTTTTTGTTTACTTCCCTCTAAGTGCTTGAAAATCCAAGTGATTCTTACAACCTCGAATATGCCTTACTATTGCAAGTGCCATTGATGGCTTATAGTGATGGATAACTGTTCCTTTGTTAGTTTAACTTGTCCCATAACTTATAGTGTAGATTGGGAATGAAAAAGATCCAATAGACCATACTCTGCTCGCCTTCGAAGATAAGGTAAGTCATCGTGATGGATCCAAGGTAAGCAAGTGCTTAAGAGGTAAGTAAACGTTTCTTTTCTATTTCAATTTCTTAGTTTAGAAAATAATTTCAAAAACCAACTCTCAAATTTTTTTCAATTTTTATTTCTTTTTATAAACTCATTTTTCATTTTTCCCACCTTCTCAATCTACCACATTCTTCTCAACTTAATAATAGATTTATTTTTTCTTTTCTTTACAAGAAAAACAGGAGAACTTTTAACCATTTAAAGTAAACTAAAGAGAGAACTTTCAACACGCTTCTATCGCAAGTTCCTCCTTCTGGATCACGACCCGTATAGTCACTTGCTATTGCGGTAACATTGAGTACCTTGTACTTTATTCTTAAGTTCTGAAATTATGTATTTTCTGTGTGTAGGTTCAAACTCAATCAAATTTTACTCAATTTAACCAATATGTTATTCTTTTACTTGTTTTTGCTTTACTTTACTCAGAGATGAATTGTAATCCAATTGAATTCAATAGCCTTGAATATGTCTTGCCCCTGCAAGTACCACGGATGGCTTATGGTGATGTATATCTATTTTTAAACGTTTAATAGTTTTGTATCATTTCATGCTTGCACTTTTATTTGATGATATAACATAAACCGATTTGAAATGGGAAAGATCCTATATGCCATACTGTGAAAGCCTTCAAGTCAAGGTAAGTCATCACTACAGATCTAAGGTAAAGCAAGCGCTGAAGAGGTAAGTAAACTTTTGTTTCTTTATTTTCTTCTAATTTTTTAGTTTAGTTACACTTTCTCTATTTCTTTATCTTTTAACTTAGTTCTTCTTTTAATTCTTCTCTCAACTGAAAAACAATACATCTTCTTCTTTATTCTTTCATTTTTCCTCTAATTTAACTCAATTTTATTTTTTTTCAAAACTAAGAAGAAATCTTTAACCGGTAAAGTTAAAAAGAATATCAAAATGCTTCCATCGCAGTCCCTCCTTGTGGATCACGACTGGTGCAAGTGCACCAATCGTTTACAAGTAATAAAGTGATAGAGTAGAGTGTCGAACCCACGAGGATTGTTATCTAATTAAGTACCAATGGTGTATTAACTCAAAATTTTATTTGAAGAAAAGATATAGATTTGAAAGTGAAATAAACAAGAAGGATATTGACTTTGGATAGGAAAATCACTAGGGCAATTGATTTCATTAATTAGTAATCTGAATTAAATAGTTGATTGTGCAAGTAACTACATACTACTTTTGTTAACAATCAAAAGTTTCTATCTTAACTAATATGCTCTCTCGAGTAATATTAATTTTAACTTCTAATACAAGAACCCACAATCTCTCGATCTAGTAAATTTACAAGTTAGAGGAAGCATTAAGCACGGTGGATATTTATATAAGATTGCTCAACTTTTACGTCTCAACTTATCAAGTTTTGATTTTATTCTCATGAAGCATTGCTAAATTATCTCCTCTCGGTCTCAAACCTAGCCTTCTATATAATTGTGCGCATTAATTAATTACATAAAGAACGAGAATAAAAACTTAACAGCATAGAATCTAATATGAAGAATGGAGTAGTAACATAAAACTAACACAAAACAATAAGATTAAATCTTCATAATAATTGCCTACATCAATGCCCTAGCTATGGAGATTTAGTTCATGATAAAAAAATTGCAAAGCAAACCAATAAATATGATTTCTATTTTCTTATAGTAAATTAAAGGAGAAAAGAAAAAGATAACACCAATTTAAGAATCACGTCTAATTTTTAGCTGTCACTTTTCCTCTGATCTTCTTTTTCTAAACACCAGAATTTCTTCTCCAAAATCCAGAATTTTTTATTTGAGAAAGAGAAAAACTAAAACCTAAATTACAAAGGTTGTTTCTAAATTTTTGTTGATGAGATTATCGAGAAATGCCCTGATTATAAGAGATTGCAGCCCTTTATATAGACTTCAGAGCTAATTACAATTAGGAACACATTAGGACTTCTAATCCTTCTAAGTTTGGTGTGAAAATTCAATACTGATTTGATATGTAAATAGCTGATATTGTTTACTGAATACAGCATGACAAACGACTAAATTAGGAAATAGTGTCAACGGAAAAATTGTAACACTTTATGTCTTCTTTTTATAGCATCTTGAATCATCAGAATTAAATACTTGTAGAGAAAGTTATGGTCAAAATAATAAAAAGTGTTCAGTCTGAATCCGAGTCTGAAACAGATTGCTGGTCTCTGTTGAACGGTGAACGGATGCCCAACCGAAAATTCGACTGCTCAGCCGAACTTTGACTTGATTTCACCTCAAACTTTTATTAGATATTTTCTCATATGTTATAGACTCTTTTGTCAACTCTATTAGGTCTGTGGACGTCTATGTCTTGAAATATACTGCTACACTCGTCTCTTTGACCTTGATTTTCTGTTTTTTCATCTCTTTTCTCTAATTTGTACTCTTGACCTAATTTTTGTATAAACATAAATATAAACACCCATGCAGCATTAAATTTGTAACAAAAGTGGTATAAAAGTGATACAAAATATAGATGATAATCACAATTATCACACCCTCATACCTAACTTTTGTTAGTCCTCGATCAAAATTCTTAATTTAAAAAGAAAAAAATGCTAAAATTAAAATAAAAAATCCTAACTCACTTTTGTAGGAATCATGGTTACACTTAGCACGTGCAACAAGCCGTTAAATTTCCAGGTTACCCTAGTGAATGAGTGTTGTTTCGTGAGGGTTTGCATTGAATGTACCCACAAAAATCACAATATTCAAATAAAAGAATATAAAGAGATTAAGGAATAAGAATAAAGAAAAATAAGAATAACTGAAAATAAAGAAAGAAAAAGAAAAATATTTTTAAATCAATAAGCATCACTAGAAAATAAGTTCAATAGTTTCCATAAGTAATTTTTTTCAAGTTCAATCTCTTATCAAGAAATCACATCTTCTTATCCCATATATTTAAATCCTAATATATCCCACCATCTTCCTACATTTTTCGATCTTATGCATCTTTGTGAATATGTGATAGCTCTTAATTTGAGATTTTGATTCAAACTTTTCATATTTTAAATTTTTTTTATGATATACAAGTTTTGAAGTATTACTACTCCGTTACCCTATAAGCACTTCTTTTTTTCATACATATAGCTTATCTAATTATCTTTCATGCAGATATCAAGGCTTCTTGAGGCCAAGATATCTAACTAATTGATCATTAGACTTGTTAATAAATATAATTTTTTATATTTTTTCATCTTACTTAACTATCTTTTGTGTAAGACAAAAGCTTCTTGAGGCCAAAGTATCTAACTAATCAATAATTTTTTTCTTTTTTTTCAAGTATTAAATAATCCTCATTATCTCAAGTTTAAACCAATGTGTAAGTGTAGATAAGATGCATATTCACGTAAACAAATTCTAGATGGTATTCAATTTTCAGATTATTCATCTCTTCTTAAAGAATTAGGAAATCTATCAAATTGATATTCCTATCCAATTCAAACTATATGGTCACTAAATCCCTAAAAAATACATAAACTTACTAAAATTTAAAAAAAATCGGTTAGTAAAAGAAAATAAAAATCTAGAAAAAATCCTTAAAAGAAAGAAATAAAAAAAATTCTAACCTAAAAATAAAGAAAAAGTAAAATAAAAAAAATCCTAGACCCCTCCCCTATACCTAAACCTTGGCATGTCCTTATGTAGTACAAGATGAATCTATATCACATGTAAAATAACAAATAAATATCACTCCCAAAAATCAACTTATGCTAAATGAAACTTGTAAAAATAATAAATAAATCATGTATATCAATTTGCAGAAAATAGTCATGTTCATAAATAACCTATTAGAGAAATACTTATCTGAAAAAAATTTGAACCTGTAGTTCTGAAATTGTTCAGCTGCATTGTTGTGCACAGATACAACAACCACGTAGAGGAAACCCTTGAGCCAAGATGCAATAAGAATTACCACCAACAGCAAAGAACAATTAAACACTGAGAAGAAAACAAAACACACGAATTTAACGAGGTTCGGCCAATTTCGTCTACGTCCTCGTGGCAAGGAAGAGAGATTTCTATTGATTTGATAACCAATTACAATTTTGCAAGCATTACAAGCATTACTTTATGAAGAGAGCTCTGCCTCTCTCATATACCCAAGGAAACCCTACGAATCAGTTTCCTATTTGGGCTGATTTCCAATTCAGCAAATTTTTCGAAACAGCCCGAACCCGTCTATCGGTCGACCGGTCGGTCGACCGACCCAAGCACCGGTCGATCGTGCCGGTCGACCGTGCCTAACCGAGAGTTAGGCACTCTCAGTCGGTCGATCGGCCGGTCGACAGCTCTCCTTCTGCGATCGACCGGGCGGTCGACCGCTACAATCCTGTGCATGTTGGTGCACGACGGTCGATCGGTCCGGTCGACCGTGCTGCTGCTACTGATTCCCTGCTGCTGCTGCTGCTGATTCTTTGGCTCCTTGTCCTCGTCGACTTCCTCGACTTCCTCCCTCTCTTCCTACAATTCTCCACCTCGGTGAAGATTTCTCAAATCTGAGCCGAACTGAAACATACGAACCGTCGACTCAAAAGTGGCTGCATCAGTGTGGTTGCCTACGTACCCTGCCCAAGGGATCAAGCCATCCATAGTTCATCCAAAAGAGCTTCAACAAGCTCATGCTACATGAAGAACATGGAACAAAGTTTTACAATGTACAAACTTTTACTCCTGACACTATCTTGGTAAGCATGTCGGCGGGATTCTCCGTTGTGTGAATCTTCAGCAGCTCAATATCACCCTCATCAAGAATCTCCCAAACAAAATGGAACCTGACATCGATGTGCTTCGTCCGTACATGATACACCTGGTTCTTGGCTAAATAAATAGCACTCATACTGTCACAGTTGATCTTCAGTAGATCCTGATCAACCCCCAAGTCATCAAGCAAGCCTTGAAGATAAATTGCCTCCTTCATAGCCTCCATCATGGCCATATAGTCAGCCTCTGTAGTAGACAATGCGATGGTATACTGTAGAATAGAGCGCCAACTAACTGGTGCTTGAGATAATGTAAAGACATACCCCGTTGTGGACCGGCGTTTGTCAAGGTCACCAGCATAATCGGAATCAACATACCCGATACAATCCTGCTTCCCTGTGGAGTCCTTCTCGAATACCAGACCAACATCAATGGTACCTTTAATGTACCGCAGAATCCACTTCACTGCCTCCCAATGACCATGTCCCGGATCATGCATATACCTACTGACCATCGAGACAGCTTGTGACAGATCTGGTCTTGTACACATCATAGCATACATAAGACTACCAACTGCGCTAGCATATGGGACATGAGTCATGTACTCACGTTCTTCAACAGTCTTTGGAGACATAGTGGCAGATAACTTGAAATGAGGAGCCAGTGGTGTACTTACAGATTTCGCATCCTTGCCGATGTTGAACCTCTGAAGTACCTTTTGCAAATACCCCTTCTGTGTCAAGCTCACCCTGCCACTCCTTCGGTCTTGTTTGATTTTCATGCCTAGCACCTTCTTTGCTTCACCAAGATCCTTCATCTCAAACTCAGAAGATAAATCCCTCTTCAATGCATCAATTGTAGATCTAGACTTTGAAGCAATAAGCATATCATCTACATACAACAGTAAATAGATATACTCCCCTGTCGGTAGCTTGTTGTAATACATACATGGGTCATAGTGGCTACGTGTGTACCTCTTTTCTCTGATGAAGCTGTCGAACCGCTTGTACCACTGTCTAGGAGACTGTTTTAACTCATACAGCGACTTCTTCAGCTTGCACACCATATCTTCTTTCCCTGCAGTCTTGAACCCTGTCGGCTGAGACATGTAGATCTCTTCATCCAGATCGCCATGGAGAAAGGCGGTCTTTACATCGAGTTGATCAAGGTCTAACTCGTACTCATTGTAGTCAATTCCTTTCCTTTGAGCATAACCTTTTGCTACCAATCTGGCCTTGTAGAGCACCATGTCTTCTTTAAGAGATCCCTACTTCTTTGCATACACCCACTTACAGCCTATCGCCTTCTTCCCTTTGGGCAACCTAGTGAGTTCCCAAGTGTCGTTCTCGTAAAGAGACTTCATCTCTTCTTCCATGGTTGCTTTTCACATCTTCAACTCTGAACTGATTTCAGCTTCTCTGAAGGTGGACGGAATAGCCTCCTCAACGACCGAAAGTACATAAGCCACGATCATATCTGTAGTGAGCCAACCTGGTTTCCGTGTGTTTCTCCTTGGTCTTCTAACTACAGTAGAGTCAGGAACATCACCCATGACCTGTTCTTGACCCTCTTCATCATCAGCATCTACCTCATCTGCTTGATCATTACCTTGTGTCACCCTAGGTATGATCCTCACCGATGCTGAACTTTCTAGAGATAGTGGATTAGCATCATTCTCCACCTGCTGCGATACATCTTTGGTCTTGCTAGTCTCCACCTGCTGAGAGACCTTAGGCTTCAACATAGAAGCCTCATCAAATGTGATATCCCTGCTGAAAAAGAAACTTCCTGTCCGTTGGATCCCAGATCTTGAATCCTTTGATTCCCTTCTTGAAACCGACGAACAAGCCCTTCTTTGCTCTTGGGTCTAGCTTATCTTCTTTAACATGATAATAGGCTGGACAACCAAACACCCTTAGCAAATCATAATCAGCAGCTGTTTTTACTGACCAAACCTCGAGAGGAGTTTTCCCTCCTATCGCAGATGACGGCAACCTGTTAACAAGATAGCAAGCATATGCCAAAGCCTCAGCCCAAAAGTTCTTCGATAAACCGGCATTAGACAACATACAACGGACCTTCTCTAGCAAAGTCATGTTCATCCTCTCTGCTACCCCGTTCTGTTGCAGTATTTCCCTCACTGTGAAGTGCCTCTCTATGCCCTCATCAAGGTATAGCTGAAAGAAAGGATCAGACTTATATTCTCCTCCATTATCTGAACGGAGGACCTTGATTTTCCTTCCCGTACTTCTCTCCAAATTCTTCTTCCACTTCACAAACACTTCTAGGACTTCCCCTTTGTGTCTCATGGTATATACCCAACAACGCCTAGAATAATCATCAATAAACGATACAAAGTAATGGTTACCTCCAATTGATGCAGTCTTGGCAGGTCCCCAAACGTCAGTGTGAACATAATTCAGAATCCCCTTGGTGCAATGAGTTGATGTGCCGAACTTCACCTTGGTCTTCTTTCCGATGATACAATGTTCACAAGATTCTAACTTGCAGGTTCCGGCACCTTTCAATACTCCTTGTCTTGTAAGAGTTTGTAAAGACTTTTCTCCTGCGTGTCCCAGCCTCATATGCCATAGCCTGGTTGATTCTTCATCTGAATTAGTAGAAGTCGCAACTTGCCCTGTAATAGTACTATCATTCAAGTAGTAAAGATTGTTCCGGCGAACGGCCTTCAATACCACCATCGAGCCTTTGGTCATCTTAAGGACTCCTTCCTTTATTGACACCGCAAGACCCAATGTCTCCAAAACTCCAACAGAGATTAGGTTTCTCTTAAGTTTAGGTACATACCTCACTTCTTTCAGTTCTTTTATCATCCCATCAAACATATTGATCTGGATTGTCCCTACACCTTCCATGATACATGAATGATCATCGCCCATAACGACTGAACATCCCTCCAGCTTCTCAAAGTTAGAAAACCAATCCCTATTAGGGCACACATGGTATGTAGCACCAGTATCCAATATCCACTCATTATCTCTTGAGTAGCCAACGATAGGAGTAGTGACAGAGAATGAGAAAACCGACGAGTCCGAGTCTGATCCACCTGCCTGTGAGGTTCTGCTTTGAGTACTGACCACCTTTGCAAGATTTACCTCAGTCTTAAACTCCTTCTTCTTCCCTTTGACCTTTGGACAGTCAACTTTTCAGTGCCCTAATTCTCTGCAGAAGGTACACTAGTTCTTCTTCAGATCTCGATAACCTGGCCTGGACTTCGATCTCCCTCGATCATCTTTGCCCTTCCTATGTGAACCCCTGCCTCTTACTGCTAGCGCCTCTGCTGATGAGCTTGCCTGAGAAGACTGTCTTTCCTTTCTCCTCGTCTCATAATTAGCCAAAGCAGATGACACTTCATGATAGTCAAGGGACTGTCTACCATTTATGAAGGTTAAGGTAAAAGTCTAATATTCCTCTGCAAGAAGAGAGTTCAAGAGAATTACCGCTTTGTCTTCTTCATTTACCTCGATATCTACATTGACCAAATCCGTAAGAAGCTTTGTGTAGCGATTCAGATGTTCATTCACGGAGCATCCTTTCTTCATCTGAAACCCGTACAGCTTGCTCTTCAGCTGTAGTCTGGATTCAATACTCTTGGTCAGATACTTTCTTTCAAGGATCTCCCATAAATGCCTCGCAGATGTTTCGTATAACACAAGATATTTGATGTCTTGTGTTATACACGATCTGACTAAGCCACACGCTGATCGGTTCATCTTCTCCCACTCTTCTTCAGTGATTGTGCTTCGCTTCTTCTCCAGACGCAGAGTATCTTCAAGGTTTGATGCATTCAGCGCATCCATCACCTCGCACCTCCACATGCCAAAATTGTTTGTGCCATTGAATTTCACCACATCAATCCTCGGATGAGGATTCATGGTTCTCACAGATGTACTTTCTTCTGCCATCACTTTGACTAGATCCTCTAAGTAATGCGGAAAACCAAAGGAGTTAGATAAGCAACTGTCACGCCCCGCTTCCCAAAATACGCGAAAACGGAGTCGCGACGAGAATCGGCGACGTATATACGCAAGGAAAATACCTCACGTATATACGCTAAGCCTAAATTAACCTGAACAAGCTATAAATCAGAACTATAATAATCATCGATCACTGCAATAATACATATAAGACTACACAGGATCTGAAATGAATGAGGAATAGAATAACAGGCTAAATGTGATGTACAAGAATCAAGGAATAATAGCAGGAAAAAGAAATGCAAGAGTACCAGAATCAAAGGGAGAGTGGATCCAGCTCCTCGCAAAGCGTACAGTCTCAACGAACACCTGCACAATAGAAACAATCGTCCAATATCTGGACGTGCAAATCCAGGGTCGTCAGAACGCGACCATGGTGAGTGTGTGTGTAAAGGGGAAAGAGCTCGTGCATGAGAAACAGTGCATACATAATAATAACAGATAACTGAAAGCACAAAATAATATGATAAACACCGAATAACAACATGTATGTAGAACAAGGCAGCTAACATAACTGTAAATAACAACTGACGTTATGGTGTGTAACCTAGCATGTCACTAGTTGTTATACAATCCGGTCATGGTTATAGTTATATGTCTATCACAGCGATATAAATGTACAGTCAGGTGATATAGTCAGTCAAAATACATTAACAGTTCATTATCATTATTTATGTTAGCGAACACCAATTGCCACTTGTAATAGACGCATCCCATACTACGCCTACTACACGTGTCAATCAGGGTCCTAAGTTATTGAAATTAGTGGAAGAGACTTTGTCCATGCTTTAGGTGAGTCCCGTACATACCCGGGACCACGGCCTCAGTTTCCTGGCGCTGAACCAGGCCGTACCGCTAGGTACTCAGTAATAGTAACAGTAATCTCACTGTGAAAACAGTGGAACAATAACAGTACGGATGGGATGTCAGTCATCCCCCAGGAACCCTGCAGTGGAATCCTCAATCGGCTGCGCAACCTGTATCCTAGGTCCACCCAAAATACAGACGCTGTCTCCTCCATCAATTTCCTCAATCCCGGTGTAAGTTGTTCAATTACTTATTATTTATTTCAGTTAAGTCAGTCAATATCAATGTCACCTGGAATACTGAGACATGCAGTGACCGTAACAGTAACAGTACAGTAACAGTAATTGTATACACGATGAACAGTAATAGGAACAGTGAACAGTAACAGTAATCGTGTATACAATGAATAAAGCTGTACCGATCGTTACAGTTTAACGATACTTTCCCAGTAATTTTTAGTAACATGAACAGTATGTTTATCAGGCAGGTATCTTATCTAATTTGTCAAGTTACCTAAGTGGTATCATGATATTTATTCAGAATCACAATATAATCTTTTTGTGTTTATCCATTATGTATTTAATAAGCGAACATGAATAATAATTGACTTGTATGAACGATAATTAAACATGAACACTGTTTAAACATAACAACGTATATTGAAACAAGTTAGAAGCACTCATGTAAAATAATATCGTAATACTCAATAAGAAAACAAAGAACACTCACCTGAGATCGTCACGGGTCCAAATATAGACGTGGCAAATCAACTCATTAATCTACATTCAATTTAAATAATAATTATAAGAAATATTTTAATTTTGAGCCATTCTAAGAGATATGACTAAAAAATAATTTTACAGAGTCACATTTCAGTTTCTGATTTTATAGAAATTTTTCTGGAATTTTTCTGATTTTTTTCTAGATTTTTTCTGAATTAATTTAAGTCTAAAATCAATTAATAATCATAACGGGTCTGTTTTTGTATTTGGGTTGGGTTAAAAAATGAATTAGAACCCAAATCTGTGGGCTCACTGCAAATCTGGGCTTCTGAAATTGGGCTTTGAATTAATTTTCTAAGTATTTCTTTTCCTTTCCTTTTTGTTTTATGGGTTCTGGCCTGGCCCAATTAACCAGGCCCAGTTCTTTTTTCTTTTTCAATTCTTTCTTTTCTTTTATTTCTTTTGGGCTGGGCCAATAATGGCCCAGCTCCCCTCTCTCTCTTTTTTTTTTTTATTACTTTCTTTTTTTTTTCTGGGCCTGGGCCAGTTAGAGGCCCGGATTCTTCTTTTCTTTTCTTTTTTTTTTTGTTTGGTTCTTGTGGGCTTGGGCCAGAGGCAGCCCACCCCTCTTTTCTTTTCTTTTTTTTCACTGGGCCTGGGCCATTTGCGGCCCAGTTCCTTTTTTTTTTCTTTTTTTCCCTCTTAACTGGGCCTAGGCTTTACCAGGCCCTTTCTTTCTTTCCTTTTTTTTTCTTTGTTTTTTTTCTTTTTAGTTGGAGGCTGCTGCTCTCGGCTTCGGCCGAGAGCAGCACAAATTAAATTTTTTTTCTTTTTTTTAATTTTTATTTTCCTTATATATACATTTGTATATATATATATATATATCTATGTGTGTATATCTTCTAAAATTTCTATTAATGTATTATTATATTACCCAATTTATTTTATTTATTTTAATGGATAAATCTTTTAGTTTCATAAAGAAGGAATTTTAAATCATGATACGTTATAAATTCTAATTCATATCAATTGGTTTAGATCTAGGGGAGATCTAGGTTTTTGCAACAAAAAGGGAATCTTAAGCATGCTTGCTAATTAAATATTTGAATTAATAAAAAAATCAAATTTTTTTATACTTACTTGTTTCCTTACTTTCTCCTTAATCTTGTATCCCGAAATCCTTCTTCGCAGTTTGAGGAAAATATGAGGATAAGGAAAGTTGTACTAGAGTTTCTCTTGATGTAGGAGAGAAAGGAAATGTTTAGATTTTATAAGGCTATAAGAGATTTTTTTTTTTTTTTGAACTTGGACTCTAATTAGGCTAGATTAGCAATTAGATAAGAATGAAAAGTGGTAGAAAAAATCTCAAAGAGATTCTTCTTGAACCTGAACTCTAATTAGGCTAGATTAGCAATTAGATAAGAATGAAAAGTTGTAGAAAAAATCTCAAAGAGATTTGATTTAGAATTTGAAATTATAAATTGTCTAGCTCATTAGATTCAAATTTAATTTCGAGTGCTCTTAGATTACATGCCAATGTGGCACAATGGTTAACTCTCTTCTCTCCCTTGTTGGGGACCTAAGTTCAATCCCCAGTGCTAGCATATATATATATATATTATTATTATTATTATTATTTTTCATTTTATTTATTTATTTATTTTTATTTTACTTTATTTTTGGATATGAGTTAAAAGGGTTATGGTTTATTAGATAATTGGATCATGGGTAGATGGGTTAGAAAAGAAGATCAATTGAGAATAACGGCAACAATAACGTAATAATAATAATAATGCTCATCATAATGTATAAAATATAATACATATATATATACTTGTATAATTGCAATTCAAAAACATATGCACTTAATATGTATGCACATATATTTATACACCTGTATAAAATACATTAATCAATAATAATAACTAATTCTACATAAAATTAATAAGAGTAGAAATACAGTATTATTAGTTAGGGGATATTACAGCAACTTTGATAAAGATCGGATCTTTACCTCCTCACGAAATCCTAGATGAGTTTCTGAATAGATCTACTCCTCAATTGATTCCTTTGAGTACTTCACGCACTGTTCTGAGATCGACAAACGATCCCACAAACAGTCCCAACGCTGATCTGAGATCGACACACGATCTTTACCAAATCAGCAACAGATGCCCTTCGAATCACCAGATGATCCCACGACGAACCTGGGATGCTCTGATACTACTTGTTGTGCGCAGATACAATAACCACGTAGAGGAAACCCTTGAGCCAAGATGCAATAAGAATTACCACAACAGTAAAGAATAATTAAACACTGAGAAGAAAACAAAACACACGAATTTAACGAGGTTCGGCCAATTTCGCCTACGTCCTCGGGGCAAGGAAGAGAGATTTCTATTGATTTGATAATCAATTACAATTTTGCAAGCATTACAAGCATTACTTTATGAAGAGAGCTCTGCCTCTCTCTAATACCCAAGGAAACCCTAGGAATCAGTTTTCTATTTGGGCTGATTTTCAATTCAGCAAATTTCCCGAAACAGCCCGATCCCGTTTGTAGGTCGACCGGTCGGTCGACCGACCCAAGCACCGGTCGACCGTGCCAGTCGACCGTGCCTAATCGAGAGTTTGGCACTCTCAGTCGGTCGACTGGGCGGTCGACCGCTCTCCTTCTGCGGTCGACCGGGCGGTCGACCGCTACAATCCTGTGCATGTTGATGCACGACGGTCGACCGGTCCGGTCGACCGTGCTGTTGCTGCTGCTGCTGATTCCCTGCTGCTGTTGTTGATTCTTTGGCTCCTTGTCCTCGTCGACTTCCTCGACTTCCTCCCTCTCTTCCTACATGCATAGCCATAAATTCAGCTACCTAGCCGTACTTTTAACTCTTTTGATCCTCAATTTTTTTTGGCAACTTTGTTTCATCAAGTTAGTTCATCTTGTAGTTCTATTTCTAATTTGAAACACTAGTTCTGGGCTAGAGTATAGAAAAAGTAAAGGAAGAAAAAAAATAGTTAGTAGTCATATTTACAACAAATTATTCTTTTTACCTTTATTCATCGATTCCGTCCACGAGAACGCTTTCCATTTTCCCAATGTGTTCTCCTCAGAGGAGATTTAGATGTACTCAACCTCTTCCGTCAACTTCTCGTTGAGTCTATTCACTTTGCTTTTTGTTTTCTTCAATTCGGTCTATGTTTCTTTTGATTTGTCCTCTTTGAACTTTTCATGTAACGGATCATCTCATCATCAACAGCATCATGTGGCAAAATATCTTCAACCTGCAAAGAGACACATCATATATTATTAGACAAATACTTGAAATTGTAAAAACTTGATGATGCATCAAGTAAAGTCTCTTCAAAAGATTACTCAATCGATGTCTCATCAAAAGTGTAGATACTTAAGTCAAGTTTCTTTCTTTCAAAAAGAACTCTAACTTTGAGTACAACTTTTTGAACTTCAGGTTCTTTACTATTTACTGGGGAATCTGGAGAAAGTTCTGGAACAAATAGAAGCTCTGGTTCAATAGAAGGACAGTTGTCTAGCCAAAAGTTCGGTTGCATATCCAAACTTTTTAGGCAGTTGTCGTCGAAATTTTTTCAGTGAGATATTATGTCTTCATCTTCTTGTTTTGTGATCTCTACTTTTTGTATCTTCAGTACTGAGATAGACTTCTCATAATTAGAGAATAACTCAAAATCCTTCTTGATGTTTGATTCTTCATCCTCATGTGCTTCAGCCTCTTCGAAAAATTCTTGTGGTTGCCCCAAGATGATCTCCTCCTTTTGCTGTTCGTGATCTTGCTCGGTATTACTTGAAAGCAAATTTGCTATTTGCCACTTGTACTTCCAGATTTCTAAGGGAGGCTTCTTGACTTTTGAATATGGTCTCGGTCTTTGTCATAAAACTTTTGAGATTTTGATTGAGTGGTTTGAAAGCTCCTTCTAATTCGGACTTCTCCTTTTGAGGATGAAAGTATTGAGATTCGAAATCATGATTGTAGTAGTTCCATGGAGGGTTTTGATAATCTCCCCAAGCTGGATTGTAGGTGTAGGTCTTGGCATAATGTTGACAAACAACATTAACATGATTTTCTGCACACCACTCGCATGCTTGCATTGGCTCAAATTTTTATGAGGACCATTGATAGTTGTTGTACTCCATAGACCTGAAATCAAAGGAAAAAAAAGAAATAAAGATAAATATAAATTTTTCAAAGTAAAACAAGATTCAAAATATTAATAAAAATAAACAATCCCCGGCAACCCCGCCAAAAACTTGTTGTGAATCGAATGGCAAGTGCACTAATCGTTTACAAGTCATAAAGTGATAGAGTAGAGTGTCGAACCCACGAGGATTGTTATCTAATTAAGTACCAATAGTGTATTAACTCAAATTATTATTTGAAGAAAAGATATAGATTTGGAAGTGTAATAAACAAGAAAGATGTTGGCTTTAGATAGAAAAATCATTAAGGCAATTGATTTCAATAATTAGTAATCTGAATTAACAAGTTGATTGCGCTACTAACTACATACTACTTTTGTTAACAATCAAAAGTTCCATCTTAACTAATATTCTCTCTCGAACAATATTAATTCTAACCTCTAATACAAGAACTCACAATCTCTCGATCTAGTAGATTTATAAGTTAGAGGAAGCATTAAGCATGGCGAATCTTTATATAAGATTGCACAACTTTTGCGTCTCAACTTATCAAGTTGTGATTTTTATTCTCATGAACCATTGCTAAATTATCTCCTTTAGGTCTCTAACTTAGCCTTCTATATAATTGTGCGTATCAATTAATAATATGAAAGGAAAAAAATTTAACATGCATAGAATCTAACATGAAGAACAGAGTAGTAACATACAACTAACACAAAACAACAAGATTAAATCTTCATAATAATTGTCTACATTAAGGCCCTAGCTATGGATATTTAGTTCATGATAAATAAATTGCAAACCAAAATAATAAATATGATTTCTATATTCATATAGTAAATTAAATAAGAATGGGAAAGGATAACACCAATTTAGATCATGTATAATCCTTAGTTGTCACTTCTCCTCTGATCTTCTTCTTCTAAAACACCAGAATTTCTTCTCCAAAAGCCAGAATATTTTATTTGAGAAAGAGAAAAATTAAATTCTAAATTATAAAGGTTGTTTCTATATTTTTGTTGATGAGGTTATCGAGAGATGCCCTGATTACAAGAGATTACAACCCTTTATATAGACCTCAGAGCCAATTACAATCAGGAACACATAGGACTTCTAATCCTATTTCAGTTTGGTGTGGGAATTCAATCCTAAATTGATCTGCAGACATCTGATATTGATTGCTGAATACGGTTTGATAAATGACTGAATTAAGAAACAGTTCAACAGAATAATTGTATCCCTTTAAGTCTTCTTTCAAAAGCATTTTGAATCATTAGAATTGGATATCCATAGCAAATATTATGATCAAAATATTAAAAGGTGCCAAGTCTATATCCGAGTCTGAAACAGAATTCTGATATCTGTTGAACACTGAACGGCTGCTCAGCCGAAAATTCGGCTACCCAGCCAAACTTTTACTTCATTTGATCTCAAACTTTTGTTAGGTGCTTTTCCATATGTTATAAACTCTTTTGTCAAGTCTATTAGGTCTCTGGATGTTTGTATTTTGAAATATATTGCTGCAATCATCTCTTTAACCTTGATTTTTTTTCTTTTTCATCTCTTTTCTCCACTTTATGCTCTTGACCTAATTTTTTCATAAACATAAATATAAATACCCCATGCAGCATTAAATGTGTAACAAAAGTGGTATAAAAGTGGTACAAAATATAGATGATAATCACAATTATCAACGACCCGCATAGAGACTTGCTATAGTGGTAGTATTTAGGAACATTAGCACTTTCTATCTATCAATTTTAAACTCTATTTTTCTTTACAGATTTCGTCTCGATCAAATTTTGGCACTGTTGCCAAGGAGGAATGATAAATCTTTTAAGTTTACTAACGGTTAAAATTGCTTATCTGTTTTTTGTATGCATGAGTTTATCAGAAGAAACTATTTGCTGCAAGTACATATAAGTAGTTCTATGACTCTTCTCTAGAAAGTAGAGCCCAGAAGTCCTCAGTATTGTCGCGCAAATGCGACAAAGGCTGCATTTTTTCGGCAATCTGAGTGAAATACTTACCCTAGTTTTTGTAGGGTGATTGAATTGTAAAGTACAGATTTTTGCAATATTTATTTTTCTTCATGAACTTACTATACACACTGTTTTAATTAAACAGTGACATATTGGTTGATAAATGCTAAAAAATGATTTAGAATTTGCATTTAGGCCATTTGTCTAATTTCATTTACTTTTACATTATTGTTGAAGAGTGTTTGAGCCAAGGTGCATGTGCATAGAATATAGTATAGAAACACTTTTGAGTAATATATATTGCTTGAGTGTTACTTTTTGCTAAATACTTGTATACTTGCACTAAAATGACTAAGGACTTAACCTATAAACAAAATAAGGTGGGGAGTCATTACTCTTTCTTAACCCAAAAACTATCTCCTTAGTCACTAACCTATTCTAACTAAAATTGAGACATTAGCCCTAGGGACATCTCGAGCTCAATAGGAGATTGACTTCGGGAGAAAGTTGCTAGAGTTTGATTCTGGTCAAATCGGTGTCTAAGGTTGGGGACTAAGATACATGATTCTCGAAGACTAGTGGTTTGATGTAATTAAGGCTTGTTGCTCTGCACGGATACCTCCCACTACGTTTTGCCTTTACTTGACAGATTAACCTGTGGTCAGACTGTTGCAGTATACCTCTCTTAGACAATCAACTAGCTAGGAGTCATCTAGGCCTAAGGTCTACTCTAACATAAGCTAGATTTTTTTTGTTTGTCTATATCATTGTTTATATGAAATAGATTATAACCACAATTTTTTAACTTTAATAGTAATTCATATTTCACCCCAATCTCTTTTAACTCGGATATCACCAACCCGGCATTGCATAACTTTAACCAACCAGGTATGCCTGATTGGTTTTATCCGAATCGGCATATGCCCTAGTCCTAATATAATGAACAAAATTGGAATCATCATCTTCACTCTTCACCGAGTCAGTGGGGATACAACTCCCCCGAGTCATTTTATCAACCACCTTACCAATATTCAGCTTCATATATTCCTTTTCTAAAATAATCGATTGAAGAAAAATCTGAATTAGAAAAGTGTCACAAAGCCTTGCATGAGTCCGAGCGACAAGTTCAAAACATGATGGACTCACAATCCCCTCAAAATTTCCAAATCCAAGATCCTTACTCCATTTTAAGTCCCACCACAACAAGAAGAACCTATTAATTTAGAAAAGAGTATGTAAGACATGATTCAGTCCAAAAATGATTTTTTCCAGTCTATCAATAGGTTAGAAGTATAAATAAGTCATTTAGTAAACACAATGAATGATAAGAATAAGGAAACTTTCTCTCCCAATTTTTGGCCATTCTCAATTTTCCTAGCCATATTGATAGGAACTAAGAATCTTGATGTCTTGAAAATGACTTTAATCAATATTCAGTTCCACCACAATATCTTGAACTTGACCAATTACAAACCTTGGACAAATTGGCATGTTTTCACATCAAAGAAATTGAACTTGATTGTGAATGTGACCCCGATCCCCAAGTTTGTGATTCAATTTCAATTTTTTAATCTTTGTTAACTCTGGTATCCTTACCCAATTTGGACCCAATTTCAAAACTAATACTGATTCCTGTACCAATAAATCTAGAACATGAACCACCAATTTTGGAAAGTAACATTCCTTTGATGGGAATGAACTTCAATTCTTTGATTTGGAATCAACTCTTGATCCAAAATCGACTCTTGAATCAAAACTTGATTTGAGTCATATTCTCGAGTCAGTATTGGTTCTTGTACCTTTCATTCTGAAGCCCAAATCAACTACTCCACTAAGTCATATTCCATTATTGGACCTAGGTATTGAACAAAATGACCCCAAGATAATTTTTCAATAATGGTCATATAACCGGAATGATTTTCATGTTAGGATCTTAGATGATCTAATCAAATAGAGGATAGTAACAATGTAAATAGAAAAGAGGTCTTCAAAGGTGGGTTTCTTGAAACTCCTATTATTTAGATTAGGCAGCAACACTTAACCTAATCCAAACGTCATCGGAACCACCACCTTGAGGTAACATAATGAATGATAGGATTAATAGGATCATGCATGATCTTAATGAAATAGTCAGATAATCTTGCTAACATGAGTTTCATGTGTCTTCTTGAGGCACCAACTCTCCGAGGATTTTGACATCGAGGCATCCTCTGGGATCATCACCACTCCGAGAACCTTAATCTCAAAGGTTAACTCATTGGGGCTACGGCTGTCCCAATATACTGGAAGGGGCTTCCCGTTCGATTTCGTCTTCCTCTTCAAGATTGGAGCCTCCGCCAACAACTTAAGTAATTAGAAGAAGGATTACAAGTAAAAAAATAAGAGAAACTTACAAGTGTCTTCTTCATGAGTTTCTGGGCAAGTGTTCTAGTAGAAGTCAGGTCAGCGCGCGATCACTTTGTCCCATTGACGATGCAAGCAATGAGTCTTCAAGTCTTCTGTTAGAAATTCCTTCACACTTAGATCCAAAAATTCTTTGAGATTTTTTGGATTAGGGTGTCAGAATCCTAAATTTATCCTTAAAGGATGAGAGGAAGTCTTCTCTAAGCTCTTGAAAGTAAGAAGCAATTCTCTTCTCTCTTGCACTATGTGTGTGATTTCACTTCACATACTCAAGCCCATGGCCTTAGCCTACTAGTAGGCTATTTATAGGCCTCACAGGTAACCTCTCCTAAAAAATAGCAAAGGCTATTAGAAAACAACCTTTAAGGCCTTGTCGGCCAGGCTAGAATAGCCACCACTGAGGCTAAGACAGCCTCTGGCGAGGCTAGCTAACAATCATTGGCTTTAGAGGATTCACGTTCCTCTTAAATGCCTCCTCTTAAAGAGGGACATAATGGGACATAATCTCTCATTAAAAGTGGCTATTAACCCCACTAACCTAGTAGGGGATTAGCCTACTAATCCCACTCAGGGATTGAAATGATCAAAAAGACATGAAGCTTCACCAGTTGGCGAAGCAAATGGTTGGTGGAGCTAGTCTGCTGTGAGGGTAAGCTTCAAGGTTCTAGCGAAGCGATCATGATGGCGGAGCTACCCTACTGCGAGGCTACGCTTAAACTTCTTGGCGGATCTAAACTCCAAGTTTCTTGACGAAACTAGCCAGTTTAGCTGAGAGTGAACTGATTGTTCAATTGTCTGTGGCCCGTCTTTTAGAAGTGTCGACAAGTTAGATATCATACAGACTAGTCGAAGAGTTATCTCGAATTTTTTTCTTTTGAAAGTGTCAACAAAACTCGTCAAAGTTTTCATAAATCCGTGACACGATAATTCAAATTTTGAAATACTTTGAATTACTTCTGGCTTGTTTGAAATAAGTATAGCACAAGCGATGCGAATGATGAGGCTATAGATCTGGTGAGGTTAGCTCATTGAACTAGAATAGCTTACCTATGTGGTGAGACTTTTGAAACGGCGAAGCTATTAGCTTCGCCATTAGAGTCCATAGAGATAGCTTTGCCTACACTGTGAAGCTATGATTTGGCGAAGCTAGCAAGTCACTAGCTTCGCCGCAGGCGTTAAGTCTCCAGCTATCACATCAAAAATGAAGGATAGCTTGCCTTGATGGCGAGGCTAGGCTTTGAGGCTTATAAATAGGACTGACACAGTCCTAGAGAGATTATTCTCTCTTAAAATTTTCTGAGCCTTCTAGAATCTAGGTTTCCCATCCTCTTTCATTTCAAAGTATTAGTGTTTTTCCCTTTCTTTGAACTTAAGTTCAATGGCACCCAAGCGCCAGTCTGGGAAAGAGGAAACCACCTCCTCTAAAGTGTCCGAAGTCACCGTGACCACGGCTGCTCCGACCGTGGAGCAGCCCATCACAGGTAGGGGTTTCCCCCTTTCCATTAATTTTAAGAGTTTATTCCCTTTACCTTGCTCAGACAACCTCATGGGGTTTCGCCCCCTACGATTGGACTTTGGGATGTCTTTCATTGATTGAAGGGGGAGAACTTACAAAAATTTAAAGAGAAATTACAAGTAATAAGATGAAAATTACATGTACTTGTAATCATCTAGAGAGGGGGTGAATAGGTGATGAGCTAATCTAATGGTCAATTAATGCGGAATTAAAACTTATATGATGCAAACTAAAACTACTCAAACTAAACACCACATATAACACAAGAGTGTAGCCGGATTCCCCGTGAAGGACTCTGGACTAACTCCTCAAGATTCCTCTAAATAAGAGTTGAGGTATTGCGTTGGCTCTCTTGGTTGAATCCAAGTGTTAGCAATTAAGCACATAATATATCAAGCATATAAAGATAAAGACAATATTAGCATGCAAGATATAAAGACAAGTAAGAGATAGAGAGAGCAATCGCAAACACGGGAGATTTGTTTCGAGATTCGAGCACACTTGCTCTACGTCCCCGCCTTCAACACTATGAAGGATTTTCACTAAAATCGATCCCACCAGATCACTTGGGGCCGCAACACCTACAAGCTCCTTGGACTCTCTAGTCTCTTCACTCGTTCCCGCAAGAACACACTGCAAGCCTACTAGCTTGCCGAGGCCGCACCTCAAACAAAGAGTTCACACGCGAACTCCAAACACCGCGAACCCGCAAGTCCGCCTCTTCAAATACAAAGATGGAACTTTGGTGATCACAACACTTTGATCACCTAAAATCCTTTCACAACAAATATCCCTATAAGTAGATATAGCAATGGATAGCTCAAGTGTTTGTGTGAGAAAACTAGAATTGAAATAGTGGAGGAAAACTCAAAGAAATCACTTTGAAAAACTCTTGATAAACTCTCCTTTTGAATGGAAGTATTTGGCTCAAATATAAGTGGAGAAAACTCTTAAAAGATGTAAGAAAAATTGGGGAAAACCCACTTGAAAAATCTTAGATAAAACAGCCCCAAAAACCCTCCTTTTATAGGGCTAGAAAAACTAGCCGTTGGGGCATTTTTTTAGCCCTGGCGGCTGACGGTCGACCGGCCCGGTCGACCGCCAACGGTCAGAATTCTTACCGTTGGAGCCTCGGTCGACCGGCCCGGTCGACCGCTGCCTGGAACAGAGAGCAGAGCTCTCTGCCGGTCGACCGGCCCGGTCGACCGGGGCTTTCCAGAGAGCAGAAGCTCTCTGCGGTCGACCGGGTCAGTCGACCGGCCCTCCAGCAGACCTGGCGTGCACGTTCTGTGCACTTCGGTCGACCGACTCGGTCGACCGACTTCAAGCTCGGTCGACCGGTCCGGTCGACCGGCAGAAGCCAGACAGGACATTTTTGGGAAAAGAAAACTTGGTATTTTGACACAAATAAAATCTCATAAAATCACCAAAAATCTACAAAAATAGTTTCAATATTATACTTTGATAAACAAACATGTTTGAGTAAAATCAAGACATGTTACAAACAATTTGAACTATTTTTGTAACTTAAAAAATTTGGCTCAAAACAAAAACTGTATTTTTCCAAATTGGTGTTTCCAAAACTTATTTTTCTAAAACTTCTCCAAATACAAAAATAAGATATTTTAAACATTTTTAAAGCATAGAGTGTATGGATATGATCCACTACACATACATGATAAAATATCTATGTTTTTGACATTAAGCACTCACTATGATTTTGGTTAAAACATATAACTTTGAATATCAAAAATCAAACCGGTATTTTTCCAAAATAAAAATTCTTTTCTAAAATGAAATCTCTTTCATGAAAACTCATCTAAATCAAGAGTGTGTGTGTGTGTGTGTGTGTGTATGGTATACTTGATCAATCCACCAACTATTCTATCTTTTACATTTTAATCTAAAAACAAAATCTTATAAAAACAAACCTAGACACAAGTCTTCATGAAGTCTTCACTTGAAGTCTTCTTCTCCTTCTTGACTTGGTCCAAACTTGATCCAACGAGTTAGACTCCTCTTGAGTACTTGATATGGTCTTGATGCATAAGCTCTTGAATCAAACCGTGCTAACTCCAAAACTTGACTTTAAATCCTTCCTTGAAGCTAAACACCAACTAAGATCTTGATCGCAAACCTGAGACTAATCAAATACAAGATCATTAGTACTATAACTACATGAGTTGATCATCATCAAAACTAGAGTGATGGGCCTTTGGGCCAACAATCTCCCCCTTTTTGATGATGACAAAACTCATGGAGTTATATATGCATGGATTAAAGTAAAGCTTCAAAGAAGCTCCCCCTTAACTCATGCATCACAATAAACAATAATATATGCAATGAAAGCTCATAAACATGTATGCAAATACACGGAGATAAACATGCATAAACAAGCATGAAACACATCAAATTCTTTTTCTCTGAAACACATCAAATACTTTTTCTCCTATTTGCAAAATAAAACAATATGCATGAACATAAATCCTTTTCCAAAACATGCATATATACTAAAATACTTCTCTCCCTTTTTGTCAATCATCAACAAAGGGGTTAAAGTAAAAACAAAAACAATGTTCTCCCCCTTTTTGTCCTAAACAAAAAGATCAATAAGGGGTGAAATCAAATCAACCAATAAAGAGATATATGCGATATACATTCATGAAGAAGAAGACGCTAAGTTAACTTCCCTACATATATGCATTACATGAAGAAGGGTTGACAAGCCCTAATTCACATAACACATAATATGCAATGCATAAGAGGAGATGTGAAGCTCCCCCTACACACGTGCATCGCATAAAGAAGAGTTGTCAAGCTCCTCAATATAAGATACACTCAACATGAATCTATATGTAGAAGAGATGTTAAGCTCCCCTTGCATATAGACAATACACATCAAAACATTTTTAATATTTCTTATTAAAACAAAATTTGTATTTTCTCAATAAAACAAAATTTTGAGATATCTTAGTAAATCAAATCTTAGGATACCAAATGTAAATAAACATTACAAATTTTGAATTTTTTTCTTAAATCAACAAATAGATAAAACATATTGATACCAATTGAAATTTATAACAAATTTGAAATTTAAACATATTGATGCCAATTGAAATAAATAGATCAATAGATACCAATTTGAAACATATTGTACATTTTGATATCAATAAAGATACTAATTGAAACAAAATACTAATTGATGATAATGCATAAGCTTATAAAAAAAATCAATTGAGAAATCAATTGAAAATTAAGATTTGAAGTAAGCTTAGCAAAAACATACTTTGTACTTTAAACATGTAAATATCTTGAGAATCAAGCACCAATAAATCATACATATGTATGAAAAGAGAATAACAATAGAAATTGATATTATTTGAATTGAAGCATACATATATAGAAAACAAAATATGAGTATATACAAAATGAATATCAATTGAGATACCAATTGAAAATAACAATGTAAATCAAGTATATAACTCATAAACTACCACCCTTTATATGCACAAGATAAATGATTTTTCAATAAAGCTTACAAGGCATACTCGCCCATCCGTCCTCTCTTAAAGGGGTAGGTAGGGGTTTTCAAAAATATGTGTTTGAAAATATTTTACAGAGAAAACTCTACCAAATGAAGAATAAATAACTACTTAGATTAATTTTTGAAAAACTAGTTAAAGATCCTTCAAAACATCAGACCAAATCAAATGTATCATGAAACATACTAAATACATAAAATTTGACACTCAAGGTCCATAAGCTCAAAATGATCATGAAGCATAGTCATGAATAAACAAATAAAGTGTGAGTGCACAAAACTCATGTAATTAGCATTTTCATGAAACTAAGCAATAAAGTTCAAAACAAAACATGAATATCATTTTTTTTATAACAATTCATAACTTCTAGGTATATGTATGTTCTTATCCAAAACTAACAATATGCATACATATCCCAAATATAAAAAGAGTCTATGATATAATTTGCATGAAGGCAAGAGACTCAAGAGACATACATGTATATTTATTAGATTTGAATAAAAGTTGCATATACATGAAGCAAAACATGAAAATAGGCAAAACAAGTGTAAATGAGGAAATCATCAAAAATAGGCTATACATGTACATATAGTGAGTACAAATGAATAATGAAGTGCAAACGTATATGAATCAAATATTGCTTACTACTTGTACACGTATATATCAAAGTTTTGACAAAGACTACATTTAAACAAGTTATATACCTCATGAAGCACAAAACATGAATATTTTAACAAACACTAAAACATGCTAAAAATCATCTATGAAAAAGGCATGTAAATAAACTAGGAGTTTTAGAGACAGTTACCAACACATGAACTATACTCTAATTCTCCAAAATATGGTGGTCGTCCCACCAAACCTCCTTGATAGCGGTGCATCAAATATGTGTCCATTAAGTCTATGTGCATCCACCATCAAGGCACCATTCCTCTCACGTTTTGTGAGCGCCCGCACCTACATCAAATACAAAATGTGGAGATTTTGGTACCCATTTTCTTTTGGGTCCTTGAGGGTTAGTCTTATAAGGAACCCAAACATTTTTATTAGCAAAATTTAAAGCATTTATCTTATCATAACAAAATTTTGCTAAATGGCCTTTGCGGCCACAATGTGTACACTTGTACACTCTAGGATGCATATGTGTATGAGTGTGGTCATGGCGTGCAAGGTGTGCATATGCATAATGAGGATGATGTGCATGAACATGTGGAACTTGTTTCTTTGAAAACAAGGTTTCCAATCTTTTATGATTAAATGCACATGTGCTCAAAGTTGAGCTCAAACAATTTATTTTATTTTTCAAAAATTCATCTCATTAGTAGTGGCATGTAAAGCATGGTGAGAATGAGAATCATAATTCTTTTTCTTTTTAGAAGCTTTTACTTTTTCTTTTTCAACCATTTTTCTTTTCAAAGAAGTATTTTCATGCAAAGCAACTTCCTTTTGTTTTTCCACCAAAACAATCTTATTTTTCAAAGTAGTGTTTCCTTCACAAAGATCATTCAATTTAGAAAGCAAGGAAATATTTTCATTTTTCAAAGATTCATTTTCTTTTGAAATATTTTCAAACTTTTCTTGTAAAGAATCTTTTTCATTTAACATGCAATCAAATTTCTTTTTCATTTTCTTGTTATCTTTCTTAAGCATGTCATATTTTTCTAGAAGTTGTTGACAAAAAGATTCAAGTTCATCATGTGTCATATCAACATCTTCATCTACCTCGGATTCGGAGTTACCTCAAGGGGTTGTCCCCTTGGACCATGTAGTACACATTAGAAGCGTCACTTCCAACATCCAAGTCACTCCCCGCATAGTATTGTTCTTGTTCGCCAAGGGAGAGAATGGTGTTCCATACTACAAAAGTCGAATCAATGTTAGAAACCCTAGATAAATAATCATCATTTAGGGTAGATCTTAAAGCATGTAGGGCTTTTGCATTAGCCTCAATATTTTTGTCATTTAAACAATATGAATCTTTAATAGTGGCAAAATAAACATGAATCCCTAAGGCTTTGAGGTACAAAGACATCTTAACCTTTCAAGTTTGGATGTTAAGAATGTCAAAGGTGGGAGGTGACATGAAATCCATGGTGTGTGTACAAATATTGTGATTAGCTATAAATGAGGATCTTTAACTCTAGGTTGTAAGACCCAAATCAAGAGCACTTGGCTCTGATACCACTTGTAATCACCTAGAGGGGGTGAATAGGTGATGAGCTAATCTAATGATCAATTAAAGTGAAATTAAAACTTATATGATGCAAACTAAAACTACTCAAACTAAACACCACGTATAACACAAGAGTGTAGCCGGATTTTCCGTGAAGGGCTCTGGACTAACTCCTCAAGATTCCTCTAAATAAGAGTTGAGGTGCCGTGTTGGCTCTCTTGGTTGAATCCAAGTGTTAGCAAACAATCCCAAGCATATAACAATTAAGCACACAATATATCAAGCATATAAAGATAAAGATAATATTAGCATGCAAGATATAAAGACAAGTAAGAGATAGAGAAAGAGCAATCGCAAACACGGGAGATTTGTTTCGAGGTTCAAGCACACTTGCTCTACGTCCCCGCCTTCAACACTATGAAGGATTTCCACTAAAATCGATCCCACCGGATCACTTGGTGTCGCAACACCTACAAGCTCCTTGGACTCTCTAGTCCCTTCACTCATTCCCGCAAGAACACACTGTTCGGTGCGGAGAAGAAGGTGTAATATTTCCTTGAATCAATTGAAAGATTACAACAAGCTAATGCTCCGACTACAAGGGAGGGAGGATGTATGAATCTTCCCTTGTTTAGTGCTGGGTTCTTCGTGTGGCGATGGAGAGTGAATCTTGTTCTCCGTTGACCAGATGACCGTCCTGGACCGTCGGGGGTCTTCTCTTTGGCCGGTAGGGGAGTAACTCAGCTCCGTCTACCAAAACTCTCAAAGAGGAGGTAGGCAAAGAGCGGCTAGTACTCAGTAAGCTCGCTGAAGAGTCTTCTCTCTCTTGTTGGTGTCAGGCTTCTCTCTCTCTTGCCCAGAATAATCCTTCCCTTTTGATTTAATTTTTCTCGCCCCACCTTCATAGCCAACAGGGCTATTTATAGGGGTCTTAGGGGGTGATCGTGCCCCCTAAAAATGCGCCTGAACGAGGGGCCACTACCCGCCATATGTGCGGTAACTGACCCCACAATCCGGGGCGGTTGCAACTGAGACGCGGGCTTCGGGCTGGACGCGCCTTGATGTTGAGACGCGGGCTTTGTGCCGACGCGCCTTGATGCTGAGACGCGGGCTTCCGGCCGGACGCGCCTTGATGCTGAGACGCGGGCTTCGGGCCGGACGCGCCTTGATGCTGAGACGCGGGCTTCGGGCCGGACGCGCCTTGATGCTGAGACGCGGGCTTTGTGCCGACGCGCCTTGATGTTGAGACGCGGGCATCAATCCCTCGCGTCTAGTGCTTGAGACTGCTGCTTTGATGGCTTGCCTGTTAGTCATTTTTAGACAGCCTACAGAACCCCCTCCAAAGTTTCCGATATTCCGCAGTTGAATGGGACGGATTTCGGAATACTTTGGACTTAAACCGCGTTCGCCTTTGTGACTGGACTGTTGATGCTTCGGGTTTGACCTTATCCGAATTTGGTTTTCGTGAGTGTACTGTTGAACTCTTAGAAGCCATCAGAGTCGATCGTGTTGAGTGTCTAGATACACAGCCTAGACCTCCCCAATTGCTTTTAGTCTGTCACGGGTGCGTTTTTGGCTGGGAGTAGTTGGTTGTCTGTTGGCGCCAGTGTACTGTTGAACTGTCTTGCAGACGCATAAGACTGGACGCAGGCTCCTTTTTGAAAAGCAGAGGCTGCTTTGAAGACGCAGCTTCCATAAAATAGACGCGATGTTTGGCCAGACGCGAACTCCTTAGAGGAGACGCGATTTTCCGAACGCACTCTTGGAAATGCTGACGGGGCATGTCCGGTGCGTTTTCTGGGCGCGGACTTTATGCTATGTCATGATTACGCCGCCAGCTGGCCTGGGGAAACGGTGAAATCTTTCTTTTTGGCGCGCGGATCTCCCGGTTCATTAAATGAACTGCTCCACGTGTCAACTTCTGACTCGCGGCGGGGTTGCGACGCATGATCTTCGCCACCAGAAATGATTTTGCCACACGCGTCAAGCGACGATTCGCTACAGTGTCCCTTGGGTCACGCGTCGCGTAATCTTCGCGAATCCCTGTGCCTATAAAAGGCAACAGTTGAGGAGATTCCTCTTCTTCTCCGAACGCGTTTGCTGAGAACTTTAGAAAAACACTTTCCCTTTCTGTTCTTCTGTCCAATCTCAGACCAAGTTCGCCATGGCACCAAAGACCAAGCCGACCGCTTCTTCCTCAAAGGCGACCACTACTGAGGCCCGGAGGGGCAGTTCTTCTTCTGCGCAGGGCGTCGTCCTCCAAGGTCTCCAAGGTAGTATGCCCTCTAGGCATGAACCCTTAAGAACTTTAACACATTAAAAACGTGTTTGATTCCCAGACGCAGTCTTTGGGATGATAACCGGGACGCACTTCGAGTCCTTCACTTAGAATATTTCTAATTGTGAAGGTCTCTGGACGCAGTTTGCAGAACGCAGATTTGATCTTCGTGTTCTGTATCATCAGGCGCCGATTTGATGAATCTGGCGTCTGAGTCCAAGTGCTTTGAAATTCCACAAGTCTTGGTTTGCAGAACGCGGATTTGATCCTTGCGTTCTGTGCCATCAGCTGCCGATTCTGATGAATCTGGCGTCTGAGTCCACGTACTTGGAATTTCATAAGTATTGGTTTACAGAACGTGGCTTCAATCCTTGCGCTCTGTGCTTCCTGACGCAGATCTGCAGGTCTGGACGCGGCTTTGATAATTCCTGCGTCCAGCGTCTCTTCTGCGTTTGGACGCAGATTCGCAGGTCTGGACGCGGATTTGATAATTCCTGCGTCCAGTATCTCTTCTGCGTTTGGACGCAGATTCGCAGGTCTGGACGCGGATTTGATAATTCCTGCGTCCAGTATCTCTTCTGCGTTTAGACTAGGAACAATTAGTATTTCTCCTTGCTTTGGTAAAGCATCTGACTAAAGTGTTTTTATCTTTTTGCAGCGCCGCAACCTGATACTTCACTCCCCAAGATACGCCATTTTGGGCATGTAGGTGGTGCTGACCGGAACTTGACCTTCGTGCTACAAAGGACTGTTCCTGTGACTGCTGACCAGTCTCCGGCTCGTGAGAAGAAACTCTCGAATGTCGATATGAGGACCCTTCGAGTGCTTATGACCGATGCAGCATTCACTACGGATGATGGCAGCAAGCTGGAGAAGCCCGCCTTCTTCTTCGGGGATCGTATCCATGATGGCGGCCATCGCGTGTACGAAGGGACTTACACTTGGCTCCGTCAAATAGGGGGCAGAAGGTTCTTTCTCCCGGCCATGGAGAGGATGTACCCTATGTTCTATTTCCAGCATATGTCCGTCCCGCGGAAGATGGAATTTGACCTTGCTCGATATGCTCCTGAGGTTACTCTTGGCGATCTGGGCTCCCACTACCAAGTGCATCGTCATGACAGCCACGACGGGTCTGTTATCGGCCTTTTCCCTGGGTCGCGCAAGAGGGAGATCCCGTCTGGAGAGATACCGCACATCGGCACCACCTTCCTCAACGCATTCATGGCAGCGGAGGGCGATTATCCGGTGGCGTTCCGTGCGTATGGGTGGATCCGTTCCACGGAACATTACTGGTGGGGCAGAATGGTTGGCTTTGTCCTTACCGAGCTCGGGGATTTGCTGAGGCGCATAGGACTGTACCCAGCGGTCAGGGCTGTACAGTGGGGGATCCCTCAAAGTTCTCAGAACTTCTTTGGGATCTTAGAGCGTTACAATCCTTTGACGGGGACGTTCTTTACTCCAGTCGGGGAGATGGGCCTTGCCCTACACGAGCTGCACGAGGTCTCAGGACTGGTAACAGGGGACATGCCCTATGAAGAATATGTCCCTACCGCTGTGGAGCTTCGCCACGTGAAGGAGGAGTTTCCCCTGATATACGAGACCTACTGGGAAGTGCTATGTCACTTCCATATCTGCGGTCAGCTCACCAAATGGCGGTCGCAGGGGGTCAAGTACCTGTCTTGGGCCAGTTATTTGTTCAACAATGTGAACACCAAAGACCACTTGATCACCCGACTGGCTCCCAGCTCTGATAGGGAGATTGAAGACCGGATTGACCAGGCTTCTGAGAAGTTCTACACCACGGAATCGAACGAAGATGGTTTCGACCCCGACTTGGTTTTCGAAAGCTTCCACCATCAAGCCCGGACTCCTATCTCCGATCGGGCGCTGCTGGCAGGTTTTCTGATGCTGTGGCTAAAGCGTTGTGTGGTGCCCACGCTGCCACATGAAGTTATAGTTGCCGACGTGGTGTACCCGGCGGTGCTTCTGGCCCATGGCAACCCTATAGCTCTTCTCCCGACCGTGGTGGCTGGTATTCAGAGCGGGCTGCGGGCGCTGGCTAAAAGCTTTTGTGAGCCCCCAAAAACTGTGGATTCCGAGGGAAAGCCGCTCACGGACTCAGAGGGGAATCCAATGGTGAAGCATCCCAATCCTCGGGTCGAGCTGCCTTACACATACCTTATGGCCTGGTATGTGATGCACTGCCCCTCTTTGATGACGGCGGTGCGTTGGAAGGAGGACTCCGTCCCCTTCATACAGCGATTGGAGGGTTCGAGGTGGCAGGATCCTTACATATATTACATCCGGAAGCGTCTTTCAGCCCCGGCAAACTATCAGCTCAATCGTTGCCTCCCCCAGATCCCTGATGCATCCTACGGCGATCTACTTGTCGATTCCGCCGGCCCAGATGATTTCTCGAGGTTATCCCAGGGAGCCTTCTGGTGGTTGCTTAATATTCGGCCCGGGTACATGCTTTTTCGACAAGGGACGTCATGCACCATTGAGCCATACATGCCGAATCGCTTCGCCCGACAGTTCGGCTATGACCAGCTCTATATCGGGAACCCCAATGCTCAGCTCGCCTTCGAAGGGAACTTGTTCGAGGGTGCTCGGGCCTGGTATTATAGTGTGGCTGGAGGGACAGGGACAACCTTCCGTCTACCTCTCGAAGCGCCCAAGTGCCAGATGAGTCTAAGCTATTGTACTTGGTACTCCCAAGCCGTCCAGACACCAGACTTTCTTCCGGCGTTTTCATGTATCGAGAGCATCAATGCAAGTCTCGAGGCAAGGAAGGATTCCGCTAAGCCAACGAGACTCGTAGAACAGTACCTGAAAGCCCGGAAGGAGGTCGAGAGGAAGACGAAAAGAGAGCCACAAGCTACAAAGCCACAACTGCCAAGGGCAGAGCCACGAGCGGCGAGGGCGGAGCCACCAGTAACGAGGACGGAGCCACGAGCGACGAGGGAGGAGCCGCGGACGAAGAGATGTAAGCAGGTGGTGAGTAAGCGTCCTCACCGCCCCACTTCTGTTATTGAGCCTGCCCGAAGAAGGTTAGGAGGGACTTGGCGGCTGAAGTCTCCCAATCCGGAGCTATCTCTACCGGAGTTGAGGCTCCTCCTGAAGACGTCGTCAGAGTTGAGGAACCTCCGGAAGAGGAGGATTTCCCCCCTTTAGTTCGTGCTTCTAAGTCGCACCGCGAGGCTGTGGAGGAAGGGGAGTTCATCGAACAACCCGTTATTGCTGCTGATGCCGAATCCCCAGAGATTGACATAATGGGCGATGAAGATGTTGAACTTCTGAAAATCTCAGCTCAGCTCAAACCTCCTTCTGCTCATGAAGGGAGAGATGAGGCACAGCAGTTGGGGTCTCCAGGCGTCTTCATCTCTAGTTCCAGGGCCGTCGACCCTAGTCCTACTACTGGGGTGATTGGAGGCAAGGCTCCGATTACGGAGCTTCCTGAGCTGTCGTCTTCTTCGTTCTCGGGGGAAAGCCTCTTTGAGGACGACGTCGACTATAGCGAGGAACCCGCTCCTCCTGATCAAAGCAAGTTCTTCCATGTCTCAGAGGAGAAAATGTATGGAGGCGAGCCATCGTCTGCACCGTCAGTGGCGGCTATCCCTGTTAAAGGTACCCTTTCCCCCTCCTGTCCAATTTTCTCTTTGCATGTTGAAGAAGATGTCTTGACATTCTTCATTTTATATTGCAGGGCCAACCGGAGATGCCGAGGCTACAACCTCCTCGCATATTGAGGAGATGGTGGGAGAGTTGACTCGGCCACAGGGAATTGAGACCTCAGCTGCTGAGATGCCCTCAGAGGGGGCAGCTGCTGATACTGGGGAGCCTTTCACTCTACCAGAGGAGGAAGCCACTACTGAGGTCAAGAAGGCTCGGGTGGAGGGTCCGACGGCAGGTCCACTCCCAGGAGATTGCACAGCTCAAGTTTCAAGTGAAGCTTCTGAGGAAATCGTGCTTGCCACTCCATCATTGGTCGCGGAAGTTCCCGCAGGGATAGCACCTCCGGAAGCACCAGTGGCTGGTTCCGCTCTTGCCGTATCGGCGGTTAGCATGACTTCTGCGCAAAAAGAGCCGGCCTACACCCCTTCTTCCGAGATAGAAAGGGGGTCGGGGAGCGTTCCGGGTGATGACAGCATGGACTTCCTGACGCGCAGTACGGTGCGGCAGTTCTTTGAAGCGATGCGATCGTGCATCGACTTTATCCTTTCTGGGCGTCGCTCTTTTGACTTTGCCCGGAGATTTCTCGGGAATGTGGCCGAGAACATCGAGCTAGTCGGGGGCCTTCCTCTTGCTCAGGCATGTATGCGGGTGGTGGATCAGTTGGAGAGTGACCTGAAAGAGCTGAAGTCTTTAGACGAAGCTGACTCCCTCCACGAAACCCAAGTCATCCTGGATAGCCTCCTTTCTGCCCAAAGGCAAGAGCGACAGGAAGTGGAAGTACAAATTGCCGAAGAGGTCAGCAACCTTGAGCGTTCCCAGGCTGAATGCCAAAGGCTGATTGAAGACTCAGGGGATACTGAGCTTATCATGCAGAACACAGAGCTTGCTATTACCAACGCTCGGGCTGCCATTGCTAAGGCCAAAGCCATGCTAGCTGTCAATGAAGAGAAGCTCGTCGCCCTCCAGAAGAAGCTAGAGGAGCAGAAGGCTGCAAGGGTACGGGCTGAAGAGAGCCAGTCTGTTCATCTCTCCAGATTGGAGACTTTGCGAGCCCAGCTGGCTGAAAAACCTGCCTATCTGAAGAGGAGCTGCGGGTCCAGGCGATGATGGAGGCTGAGAAGGCACGTCAGCATGAGATGCATCGTCTCAGGGAGCGCATCCGTTCCCTACCAGATCGAGATTTTTAGCCTTCTCCTCCCTTTTTTTGTAACGCTCAATCTTATTTGTATAAGAGAGCGTTTTTGTATCACTTTCATATTTTTGGATATAAATAAAAGTGACACCCTCCTTTTTACTTCTTTTGTCTCGAACTCTTTGCCTTTGGTTGGACATGTAGGAGCAAGGAAGTCTTTTGATCTTTATCAAAATTATAATCATAATCTTAATAAGTCAAAAGTATTGAGGAAAGATCTTGTTCCAAGAACTTTCATGACACTGTCAGAGGTGTAAGCTTAACTTGACAGAGGTGATTTTTGGTGGACCTGCCACTTTGTGGAAGAAAGTGACAGGTGGAGTTCGTACCCCCAGGAAAGATGAACTTTTATCAAGGATTTGTGCTTAACTTGATTTCAGATCAGCTGGGGATGTTGATGGAAACATTGTTTATTGGTGTAATGTTAACCAACAATGCCTCCAAAATGAATTCGATATTCTGTTGGGGAGAATATCAAATGAAACTAGACTCGCGGGGGAATCTAGGGAAGTCCTTACCGTTAGAGGTGTGATATTAACTTAACGGGTTGGAAATAGTCTTGTCAGAAGTGTAATGTTAACTTGACAAGGACATGAGTTAGAGGTGTGATATTAACTTAACTCATCGACATCTCAGTTTTATAAGGGAAAACTGAGGGTGTCACTGTCATAGGTGTGATGTTTAACTTAACAGTGAGGGTAATGCTAGAGGTGTAATGTTGAACTTGGCATTAGTCGTCTCGGCTTGAAGAAGTCGAGGAAAGGTCATAGCCATAGGTGTATTGTTGAACTTAGCAATGACTCGGATGCTAGAAGTGTAGTGTTAACTTGGCATCGTCCATTTCAGCTTCGATATGGAAGTCTGAAGAACGGGTGACTGTCAGAGGTGTAATATTAACTTGACGGGCACCTGATATACTGCTTAGAGGTGTAATGTTAACTTAAACAGTAGTTTGTCAAAGGTGTGATATTAACTTGACAAGAATTGGCTCTTGATAGGAGCAATTTGAGGACCTGTCATTCTATTGATGAGAATTGACAAGTGGAATTTGAAATGCCAGAGGTATAGTGTTAACTTGGCAAATTTGAAGTTTGCTGCTCTATGTAGAGGTGACAAGCGGGGCTTGTACTCGACAAGGAGTATTCATTACCAGAGGTATAGTGTTTAACGTAGTAATGTTTGTATTTTGTGGTCCTACCATTCTATGGATGAGAATTGGTAAGAGATTTTGGAGGAGAGAGTGGAATCAGGGCCACTTAGGATTTTTAGCAAACCCTCAGCTGTCAACGGATTTGAGGTGCCTTTACCAACTACCGTTTGAGTTGGGCTAGCCATGCTATTCCCCTCAGCATGATGAGTTGTCGAGGACTTATGTTGGGCTTAGATGCCAACCTTTTCCTCTATCCTTAGCCGTCGAAGGCGTTGGATGTTTTTTTTTTGATCAGAGGTGTGGTATTAACTTGATCGGCAGGATTTTTAGCAAACCCTCAGCTCTCAACGGATTTGATGTGCCTTTACCAACTACTGTTTGGGTTGGGCTAGCCATGCTATTCCCCTCAGCATGATGAGTTGTCGAGGATTTATGTTGGGCTTAGATGCCAACCTTTTCCTCTATCCTTAGCCGTCGAAGGCGTCGGATGTTTTTGATCAGAGGTGTAATTTTAACTTGATCAACAGAAGAACACCATCTAGGGATAGTATTTCTTCAGGAATTTGCCATTGATTGGCATCATGAGTGTATCGCCATTAGAGGTTATGAGACGATACGATCCATTCGAGTAGACCGACTCTACTACAAATGGTCCTTCCCATTTGGGTTGGAATTTTCCCTTCGTCTTGTGCGTCATGACCATGGGTCTCCGGACGGCTAAGACAAGGTCGCCTTTCTTGAAAGTTCGCGTCTTGACTTTCTTGTTGAAGGCTCTGGTGATGCGAGCTTGATAAAGCTCGATCTGCTGCTGGGCCTGCAGACGCTTGTCGTCTAAGGCCTCCAGTTCTTGGAGTCGCTGTCGATGCTTCTCCTCTGTTGTCATCTCGGCGGTCAGGGCGACGCGTAGAGATGGAATTTGGATTTCCAGTGGGAGGACAGCTTCACATCCGTACACCAAGGAAAATGGCGTGGCTTTAGTTGGGGTTCGCACGGTCGTGCGATATGCCCATAAGCATTCACCCAGCTTATCGTCCCAGTCTCGTTGACTTTTCGAGACGAATTTCTTAAGAAGCTTGCCAATAGTCTTATTGAAAGCTTCCGCGAGGCCGTTGGCGGGAGGATAGTATGCCGTTGAAGACACACTCTGGATTCTGAACTTGGCACAGAATCTCTGGAAAGCCTGGCTGATGAACTGGGGTCCATTGTCATGGACGATCCGCCGAGGCACACCGAAGCGATAGATAACGTGATGTTTCACGAACTTGATCACGTTAGACGATTTTACCTCTTTTAGAGGAACAGCTTCGGCCCACTTGGAGAAGTAATCGGTTATTGCTAGAATGAACCGATGTCCTTTCGATGATGGTGGGCTGATGGGGCCGACCACGTCCATCCCCCACATTTCAAACGGCCAAGTAGAGGTCGTAGAGTGGAGGTACCCTGGTGCCTGATGGATGAAATCGCCATGTATTTGACAGGCATGACATCTTTTGGCGTAGGCAACAGCATCGGCAACCATCTTGGGCCAATAGTAACCCAATCTTTGGAGTCGGTTTGCCAGCTTCGGGCCAGGTTGATGAGCTCCACAAGTACCATCGTGGGCTTCTTTCAATACTCCTTGGGCTTCTTTTGATGAGAGGCATCGGAGCAGGATCCCGTCATGCGATCGACGATACAATGTTCGCGAAATCGCATTGTAGTAGAATTTGGGGGCTTTTCTTCGGATGGCAGCCGCCTCCCTGGTGTCTTCGGGCAAGATGCCGTACAAGACAAAATCAATGTAGGGGAATCGCCAGTCTTTAAGTTCTGGATCGGTTGACACTTCAAGTGTTTCCTTACCGCGACGATCTCCCGTTGACCTCTGGTAGTCTCCAAGGGGACTTTTTGGGCAGTATAGGTCGTGGCTATAGACGAATACTTTCTCCATTGCTCCAGCTGGGAGAGCTAAGGAGGCAGCAAGAGATGCGAGGGCATCTGCATGCGCATTTTGGCTTCGCGGCACATGGTCAATGTAGAAGTTTGAAAACTTCTCCGCCATGTGGATTGTCGCGTTGTAGTAGGGTACTAGATCTTCATGTCTGACCTCATACTCTCCGCGAACTTGGCTGACGATGAGTTTGGAGTCACCGTATGCCTCGAGATTTTTAACGCCAATCTCATCGGCGAATTGCATCCCAATCAGGAGGGCGTTGTATTCCGCCACATTGTTGGAACAGGGCTCGGTTAACGAGATAGCTCGGGGGATCACGTAGTTTTGTGGGGAGACGAGTACTACTCCTACCCCCGCTACTGTGTGTCCCTTGGGGCTTGCCCTTGATGCACCATCGAAGAAAAGTTGCCATACTTGTCCTTCAAACGATGTCTGGGTTAGGCATACTTCGGCGACCTCATCTGGGAGATCCTCATAAAGTTTGGCTGCCCTCGGATCCGGGTGTTCAGCTAAGAAGTCCGCCACCGCTTGTCCTTTAATGGCCTTCTGTGGCAGGAAGTGCATCTCATATTGGGAGAGCAATATAGCCCATTTCGCCAGCCGGCCATTCAATGACGAAGGCTTTGTCATGAGTAACCTCAGGGGGTTGACTTTTGATATGACATTTATGATTTGGCCTACCAGATAGTGTCGCATTTTCTGAATAGCGAACACCAAGGCCAAACACTCCTTCTCGATCGGGTTGTATCGATGTTCGGCCCCGATCATTGTTCTACTGAGGTAGTAGATTGCTCGTTCTCGTCCTTGGTCATCATTCTGAGCTAGTAGAGCTCCCAAAGAATGATCCATCGATTGGACGTACACCAGGAAGGGCTTTCCGGATACCGGAGCTGCAAGGACTGGTGGTTGGGTGAGGTATCGTTTGATCTCCTCGAATGCTTGTTGGCAAGCATCGTCCCATATGAACGAGACTCCCTTCTTCATCAGCTTAGCGAAGGGTTGGCATCTTCCGGAGAGATTTGAAATAAATCTGCGGATGTATGCCAGTCGTCCCTGCAATCCTCTGAGCTCCCTGAGGCTTCTTGGAGGTTGCATTTCCTGAATGGCGCGAACCTTCTCCGGATCCAAATGAATTCCGGTAGAGGTTACAACAAACCCTAGGAATTTTCCGCTGGCTACCCCCAGGAATGATTTGGTGGGATTCATCTTCAATTGATGAGCCCGCATGATGTCAAAGACCGCTTTTAGGTCCGCTATGTGATCGCCTTTAGTGCGGCTCTTCACCGCGATGTCATCGACATAGCACTCCACCGTCTTGCGTATCTGCTGGTGGAAAATGGCATTCATAGCCCTTTGGTATGTCGCCCCTGCATTTTTTAGTCCGAAGGGCATGACGGTGTAGCAGTATACTCCTAGAGGTGTCCTGAAGGAGGTATGCTTTTCGTCGTCAGGGTACATCTTGATTTGATTGTAACCTGAGAATCCGTCCATAAAGGACATTCGCTCGAACCCGCATGTATTGTCAATCATGACATCTGTGATTGGCAACGGGAACTCGTCTTTGGGGCAGGCCTCGTTTAGATCGCGGAAGTCGATGCAGATCCGGATCTTCCCGTTCTTCTTAGCAACGGGGACGATGTTAGCTACCCAGTCGGGATGTTGTTCCTCCCTGATGAAGCCAGAGTCAATGAGCTTTTTGACTTCTGATTGAATGGCTTCCATTACTTCTGGACGAAACCGTCGCTGCTGTTGCTTGACGGGCTTTACATCCGGACTGATGTTGAGGCGGTGCATAGCCACTTGAGGATCGAGTCCAGGCATGTCCTCATAATTCCAGGCGAAGACGTCTATATACTCTTGTATAAGAGATATTAGATCCTTCTTCTCTGATGGTGACAGGCCGTCACTTATGAAGATGGGCTTAGGATTAGCATCATCTCCTAGGTTGATCTGAACAACCTTGTCTTCTGTGGGTGGCTCACGCTGTTCGAAGCGGATATCCCAGAGAGCATTCAGGTGTTTGATCCAGGGGTCTGTATCTGACTGGATCATTTCTTCGTCTTCGTCTTCCAGATGGTTTGTTGAAGCCATGTTTACTGAAAGCCCTTTGAAGATGTTGCCAATACTGACATCTGATTCCCACGATAACGTGTCTGAAGAGTGATCATGGCCTGATGGTTCCTCGGAATCAGGGGCTGACGGATCGGAGTTGATATATAGCCCAACCCCCTGCGGGTCTGATGATAATAATCAGGTGCTTTCCCTTTTGGCACAAAAGATCGGAGCAACGATCTCCCTCCTTTGCCGAAGTTCAACCCGGGTCCGCTGGCTAGATCATACCCCATACGCTTCATCATCTTGAGCGCTTTTGGTTCATAGTGATTGAACTGCGGGGGCTCCTCTTCACCTTCTGATTCTTCATAGGGTGCTGGTTCAGACGAAATTCGTCCAAAGAGGATTGGTTTCTGGCCTTTTCGTCTGGCTGGAACCAGGAATACAGACTTTTGTGCGTCACCATCATCCTGGTACGTCCCGAAGGATGATTTTATTGGTACCTGCAATGATGTCAAGGCATCCATTGCCGACCATACATCCTCGTCTACGCCGGTACTGGTATCCGACGGTATTGAATCAGACTCACACACAGGAAAGTACGCGAAATCTAAATCTTCATTAATATACCAACCGCCTACATCGTCGGTGGTATCAACATCGAGCTTATTAGTGCTCTTTACAAGTGGTTCTAGCTCCCACAGGCACTCTTCTTCCTCAGGCTCGACGTCAGCTTCATTACCAGAGTCTGGCTCCTCTGGTTGCGGGGTTCCATTATTCTCCTCATATAAGAGGGAATCCGTGAAATAATTTTCGACCCCTTTGAACGGATGCCTTTCGGCAATCAACGTTCGAACCTGTCCGCTCTCGTCAATGTATTTCATGACTTGATGGAGAGTGGAGGGAACAATGGAATTTTGGTGAATCCATGGTCGTCCCAGCAACAGATTGTAGGAAGTGTCAGCGTCAATGACATAACACGTCACTTCCGATTTGAGGCTCCCGATCCGGCATTTGAGCTTGATCTTCCCCATCGGGCGGGAGCTGTTGGCATTAACCCATAAATAGTCGTCTGGGTAGGGCTCAGACGATGGGTAGGAATGCCCAGAAATTGCATGACCCGGCGAGGTATGATGCTTAGTGCGGACCCGGGGTCTACTTGAACGCGGTTCACCTCGGATGACCCGATATACCCTGTAAAGTATAGGGGTCGGTCATGCTTCCCTTTAACCTGCATGTCATCTTTTGTGAAGGAGATGCAGGGAGCATTTGGGGAGGTGTGGAGGCAATCTTCTACATCTTCCTCCCTCGGTACGTGGGTCAGAAAGGCCTCAGCGTTTGTCAGGGCTTCTTGTAGAGCTTCTCTGGTTGACTTTGATAGCCTCAGGAGCTCATACAAGGTAATGCGTGCTGGGATGTTGGCTAACTGAGCCAGCACATCGAAGCGGTAAGGTGTCGAAGGTGTCGAAGATCCTTCCGCTGCACTTCTTGAAAGAACCCGAGAAAACCGAGTTTCTTTCTGTTTCTCCACGGGTGGTTTTGTGGAGGGCTGAGCTGGCTCTACAGCTGGTTGAGGAGGGACCACCGCCTTTTCGCCGTACTGCTTCAAGTACGCCTGCCCTGAACGGGTGCCTGCTGTCGGTTGGTTGGGCTCTGCCGCCAGGACTATTGTTTCCTCTTCTGAGTCGGTCAGCGAAGGAACATCAGCGTCTGCTTCCCGGGAAGAAGCGCAGATCACGTGGCAAGATGATGCCTTCCCCTTGCCTTTGGACTTCCTGTTGGTCACAGTCGTCCATTGTTGCTCGTCGACGAGGTCAGGGTGGACCCACATGATTTCCCCTTGAGGTGTAGGGACGGGTACCAAGCCTTTCTCCTGCTGCTGATGAGGGTCTGTATTGACCACTCTCAATTCTCCTTTCGGGACAGATATCACTCCCACGGGCATCGGGGGTCGTGTCCCAAAGTGGAGCATCGACGTCATGTTGGCCGTCATCTTCTTCTGCTCTGGTCGGAGTTTTAATACCTCCGCGTCAATCAGGGCTTGAAGGACGTCCTTGAAGATGTAGCAGCTCCTGGTAGGGTGCCCGAGCATCCTATGGTACAGGCAGTAGTTGGGATTGTCGGTCTTGCCGACTTCTTCCGGGCGCCTGATTTCAGGGAGCTTCAGTCGATTGCTCTTGTTGAGTAACTTGAAGAGCGAGTCGACATGTTCCTCCTTGAACGAATATTGTTTGTTGGCGCGGGGTTGGCTGGAAGAGCCACCTGCTCTGCCTGGTTGCGGCTTGGTGGGAGATTTGGTTTCCGTCGCCAAGTTATCCTTCCGTTTGGTTTGGAGGGATGTGTCTGGCGCACGCCTCGTTGACCTTTCTGGCCTGGGCCTGCCTTCTTCCGCTTTGACGCGGGCGACAATCTCTTCAGCCTGTTCACCTTGCTGGACTAGTTGTTTCCAGGTGCGGCTTTCAGCTACTCCTATCTGAGCAAGGAGCGAGGTTTGGAGATTGTGGCGACATGTTTCCACCAGGGTGGCCTGGGTCATGCCGCTTGGACATCGGAGTGCCGTGTTCCGAAATCTTTCTACGAAAGACTTAACGGACTCTCCCTTTCGCTGCTTGGTAGCTAAAAGGGTAGGCATTGTAACCTCCGAATCATCCTCGAAGAAGCGTGTTAGAAACAGCTTCTCCAAGTCGCCCCAGTTCTTGATTGAACCTTCCGGGAGCTTCATAAACCATTCAAAGGCCAACCCTTTTAGGGTGCCAATGAACAGTCGCGCCAATATAGCGTCGTTATCTACCACATTCCCAGTTTGGGATTTGAAGTAGTAGATATGCTGGTTGGGTGATCCCTTCCCGTCAAATGCTTGGAGAGTTGGAGCCTTGAACTTAGGAGGGTACGGGACTAAGTCCCACTCGGCCGGATAGGGCCGGACCACTCCAGCTTCTTGGAGATCTTTACGACTGGCAAGGGCGTTGAGTCGTTGCTCCAGTAGGCTCATTCTTTGATCTTGAGCCTTCTCCGAGTCCGGGTTGCTTCCTGCATGCGCTGAAGGCTGGGACATATCTGGAGTAGATCGTCGTGTCCTTTCGGAAGGATCGGAGGGTGGACTTTCTCTCCTTCCCCTTCTTGCTCTTGGCCTTCTAGGAGGAGATCTCTCTCTCTCTTCGAGCAATTTCTCAAGCATGTGCTTGAGACCGTCAATGGTTCTCTGCTGAGAGGAGAGTATTTGCATCTGGTGCTTCTGCATCTGCACTAGATGCTTAGTTGTCTCCTCAGGAGCGTCTTCTTTATCCTCAGGAGCATCTGCCATGTAGGCAAAAACTCCCCTTTCACCGGAAGAGTTCGAATCTTGCGACTCTATCACTACGGAGTGAGAGTCGTCCATTCTAATGCCGCGGGATAAGGCATTATAGTCAATTGGGGGGATGGTCCCTGTCCTGGTACGGGTATGTCGATACACCCCTTCTGTCTCAGAGTTTGACCCCTCTGAATTGACCATTGGTTGTTTTCCCCTGCTTCTGCTTGTCATATATGCAGTAAGCTCCGGGTATTCGACATCAGGGAAGGTTCTCCTTCGGTGGGAGCGTCTTCTTTTGACTGACGGAGGAATCAGGGTCAGCTGTCTAATCAAAGACGGCTGGTGCACGCCTGATTCGCAATGGCATCCAGAGAGCATCTGGATGAGTTGTTGACAGCAGCAAGAAGAAGTGGCCTGATTGGCACTTCTTTTCCTTGTCAAATAATCCCTCAAATCCGTGGGAGGGGGATTAAATAGACTGGCCTCACAACGTCGAAGACGGGGGGCAGTCGTGTGTTGCGCTGTCTGAACGCAGGTCTCAGAAACGCGGTGGTCACGCTGTTGCGTTCCGCGCGTCTGGCGTCTCTGTTGAGACGAGACGCGGTTCTCGCGTTGTTGTCTGCTGCGTTGGAGCAGAGAGACTTGAGGCGTTACGCGCGTCTGGCGTCTCTGTTGAGACGAGACGCGGTCCTCGCACTGTTGTCTGCTGCGTTGGAGCAGAGAAACCTGGGAGATAGTGGGCTGCTGGGCCCTACGCCTGGGGGCGCATGCGTCCTGCGTTTGATGAGACGCAGAAGCTTCGCTTTGGCGTTTGGCAAGTTGGTCTTCGGCAGACACAACTTGAGGAGTCTCGCGTTTGGGCCGCCAAACGCGGATCTCTCGCACTGGTCGGGGTGCGGGCAAGGCATCAGATTGAACGCCGCGTCCAACCCCAGTCAGAAAACCATCGGTTCCGACCGAGTGTTGACGCGCGCGTCTTCTCAGTCGACGCTCGGCATTCCGATTGCGTCGTGGAGGAGGAGAGAAGCCAACAATTTCCTGGTTTGAAGAACCAGGGATGTTCACCACGCGGGTCTCTTGAGAGACGTTGACGCGGGGTTTCTGCGCGACGCGGTTGGTCGCAGCAGTAGTTGTGCCAGGGACCACGCGGGCCTTCTGGGAGGCGTTGGCGCGTGGGTTCTGTGCGTCGCGGTTGATCGCAGCAGAGGCGTTGGATGTCACGCGGGCCTTCGGGGAGGCGTTGACGCGTGAGCCGGACGCAGCACAGTGGGTGACAGCAGCGTCCGATAGAGCCACAGATAGGGCTTCGGGAAGCTGTCCACTCGAGACCCTGCGGCAGACGCGGGTCTTTGGGCTCTTGGAGCCAGAAGAGAGAAACTCTTCGTACTTCGCCTGGTCGAACTCAACGACGAGTGATTCGACCATCTTCCCCTTACGGAGAACGTCATCCTGCACCACGATGTGCTCATCGGTCACGAATGTAGTCCCCAGCGGAGTCGCCATCTCTTGTTCGGTGCGGAGAAGAAGGTGTAATATTTCCTTGAATCAATTGAAAGATTACAACAAGCTAATGCTCCGACTACAAGGGAGGGAGGATGTATGAATCTTCCCTTTGTTTAGTGCTGGGTTCTTCGTGTGGCGATGGAGAGTGAATCTTGTTCTCCGTTGACCAGATGACCGTCCTGGACCGTCGGGGGTCTTCTCTTTGGCCGGTAGGGGAGTAACTCAGCTCCGTCTACCAAAACTCTCAAAGAGGAGGTAGGCAAAGAGCGGCTAGTACTCAGTAAGCTCGCTGAAGAGTCTTCTCTCTCTTGTTGGTGTCAGGCTTCTCTCTCTCTTGCCCAGAATAATCCTTCCCTTTTGATTTAATTTTTCTCGCCCCACCTTCATAGCCAACAGGGCTATTTATAGGGGTCTTAGGGGGTGATCGTGCCCCTAAAAATGCGCCTGAACGAGGGGCCACTACCCGCCATATGTGCGGTAACTGACCCCACAATCCGGGGCGGTTGCAACTGAGACGCGGGCTTCGGGCTGGACGCGCCTTGATGTTGAGACGCGGGCTTTGTGCCGACGCGCCTTGATGCTGAGACGCGGGCTTCCGGCCGGACGCGCCTTGATGCTGAGACGCGGGCTTCGGGCCGACGCGCCTTGATGCTGAGACGCGGGCTTCGGGCCGGACGCGCCTTGATGCTGAGACGCGGGCTTTGTGCCGACGCGCCTTGATGTTGAGACGCGGGCATCAATCCCTCGCGTCTAGTGCTTGAGACTGCTGCTTTGATGGCTTGCCTGTTAGTCATTTTTAGACAGCCTACACACACCGCAAGCCCACTAGCTTGCCGAGGCCACACCTCAAACAAAGAGTTTACCGCGAACTCGAAACACCGCGAACCCTCAAGTTCGCCTCCTCAAATACAAAGATGAAACTTTGGTGATCACAACACTTTGATCACCTAAAATCCTTTCACAATAAATATCCCTATAAGTAGATATAGCAATGGATAGCTCAAGTGTTTGTGTGAGAAAACTAGGATTGAAATGGTGGAGGAAAACTCAAAGAAATCACTTTGAAAAACTCTTGATAAACTCTCCTTTTGAATGGAAGTATTTGGCTTAATATAAGTGGAGAAAACTCTTAAAAGATGTAAGAAAAACTGGTGAAAAACCACTTGAAAAATCTTAGATAAAACAGCCCCAAAGCCCTCCTTTTAGAGGGCTAGAAAAACTAGCCGTTGGGGCATTTTTCCAGCCCTGGCGGCTGACGGTCGACCGGCCCGGTCGATCGCCAACGGTCAAAATTCTGACCGTTGGAGCCTTGGTCGACCGGCCGGTCAACCGCTGCCTGGAACAGAGAACAGAGCTCTCCGCCGGTCGACCGGCCCGGTCGACTGGGACTTTCCAGAGAGCAGAAGCTCTCTGCGGTCGACCGGGTCGGTCGACCGGCCCTCCAGCAGACCTGGCGTGCACGTTCTGTGCAAGTCGGTCGACCGATTCGATCGACCGACCGACCAGTCCGGTCGACCGGCAGAAGCCAGACAGGACATTTTTGGGAAAAGAAAACTTGGTATTTTGACACAAATAAAATCCCATAAAATCACAAAAAATCTACAAAATAGTTTTAATATTATACTTTGATAAACAAACATGTTTGAGTAAAATCAAGACATATTACAAACAATTTGAACTATTTTTGTAACTTAGAAAATTGGCTCAAAACAAAAACTGTATTTTTCCAAATTGGTTTTTCCAAAACTTATTTTTCCAAAACTTCTCCAAATACAAAAACAAGATATTTTAAACATTTTTAAAGCATAGAGTGTATGGATATGATCCACTACACATATATGATGAAATATCTATATTTTTTACATTAAGCACTAAATATGATTTTGGTTAAAACATATAACTTTGAATATCAAAAATCAAACGGTATTTTCCAAAATAAAAGTTCTTTCTAAAATGAAATCTCTTTCATGAAAACTCATCTAAATCAGGAGTGTGTGTGTATATGGTATACTTGAGCAATCCACCAACTATTCTATCCTTTACATTTTAATCTAAAAACAAAATCTTATAAAAACAAACCTAGACACAAGTCTTCATGAAGTCTTCACTTGAAGTCTTCTTCTCCTTCTTGACTTGGTCCAAACTTGATCCAACGAGCTAGACTCCCCTTGAGTACTTGATATGGTCTTGATGCACAAGCTCTTGAATTAAACCGTGCAAGCTCTAAAACTTGACTTTAAATCCTTCCTTGAAGCTAAACACCAACTAAGATCTTGATCACAAATCTGAGACTAATCAAACACAAGATCATTAGTACTATAACTACATGAGTTGATCATCATCAAAACTAGAGTGATGGACCTTTGGGCCAACAGTACTCTCTTTTGAGATTTCTAGGAAAGTATGACGGTGGGAGTCTGATCAGCGTGATCATTTTGTCTCGTTAATGATGCAAGCATTTCAGTCTTTGAACACTACTGCTTGGGAGTTTCCTTCTCACCTGGTTTCAAAAATTCCTTCAAGAGCGAAAGATCGGAGAAAATTAGCATCCTGAGTTAGGGAACTAGGTCTCTGAAAGCTTGGAAGTTAGAGAATGATCTCTTAATTTGCCAAAACTCAAGAATTAAGCCTTCAAGAAGTTCAGCCTCTTCAACCAACTTTCGACCTTGAGCTCATTCACAACTAAGCTATTTATAGCTTCACAAAGGGTGTAACTTCCCCTATAATTTAGCAAGACTGGCAACAATCTGTTAGCCTCGTGTGAGGCTCAAAAAGGTTTTGCCCAAGGCTAGAAAGCTTCATACGAAGTTAAATACAAGTCTCATGCAAAACTAGATAGGCTCACGAGAGCCTATGATAGCCGTTTGGCTTGGCCGTCTCCACATATTGTGGGACAAGTTGGCAGGTATACCTGCCCACTTAAAGTGGCATTAACCCCACTAAAGTAGTGTGGTTAACCCACTAATTGAATTGATTAATTAATGACCAAGAAGCATATAACGGAGCTGAGTAAAGCTTCAAGTGAAGCTATCACAGTGCTTCAAGTGGAGCTATCACTAAGCTTTAGGCAAAGCTACAAGTTCGCTCCTAGGAAAGCTGTTTCAACTTCACGTGAAACTAAAAGTGAGCCTTTGTAGAGCTATGAAAAGCTTTATGCGAAGCTAAAAGTGAGCCATCGGCAGAACTATCACTAAGCTTCATGTGAAACTAGAAGTGAGCTCTCTGTAGGGCTATGAAGAAGCTTCATGTGAAGCTAGCCTTTTGGGTTCAAGTGGAGCTAAGTGTTTTAGCTAAAAGGGAAGGTGGCATTAACCCCACCTATTTTCATTCGACGTTCCGGGGCGCCCGATTCGATCGACGAATTCGGCTACCCAATCTGCTTTGATCCAGGAGAAAGCCCAGTCAGCCACCTTTTCGGTGCAGGTCACGTGACCTACAGCTCGGCCTTCGCTTTTTGAGACTTCCTCTACCCACATCTCTATATGCCCGCAGCACTTCCATATGGAGAAAGATGGGCTTACCATGTTCCATCAATAGCACCTAACCTATGCCGATTTTGGCGGACCGTGCTCCACCCCGGTGAACTCATGCGGTTCCGACGTGCCCAGAGGCCAGAGGCGAATCCATTCACGGTCCTACGGACCAACACCATTCGAAGGTGGATGGCCCGCCCCGCCCCGAATAGGAATCTTTGACTGGGCTTACACACATTCGCTCACTTACGCTGTCCCCCCTCAGCTCACCCTAGCCCCGGGTATGTCGTCTCCAAGGCTTCACACAAAATCTTCACTGACAACATATGCATGCTTGAGTAGGGTCAGGCAGAACCGTTGTTGCCTGATGGGAACTTCCCCCATATTGCTATCAATGTCTTCATGTCGCACGACCTCTTAACATTACACCACTGAATCCCCAATCCTTTGCTTGCTGTGCAGTGACAGTACCAATATCCACTAATCGTTGTTTCCAGATACGGTTGCCGGTTGACATCTCTTCTAATTCGTCGATACGAGAAGAAAATTGTTGTGTGGAGGAATCAATATCTCGACATAAGCCAAGAGGCAGATCTTGTGCCACTCCACCAGGTCGTATGAAACTGGCATGCATCCTGGCTCCCGGGACTCTTTCATAGAATTCCAACAATTTCTCCCGCTCCTCAAAAGCCCAAAGGAACGGAGTTGATGCTCCCACATCCATAGCATGAGTAGTTGAAGCAAGTGAATGATTTGAAATTCGAGTTATTTCACGGAATAACACTCGTATATATTGAGCTCGTAATGGTACCTCGCAATTCAAAAGTCTCTCTACGGCTGAAGAATGAGCGTGTTCTTGGGCCATCGTAGAAACATAGATAGGGTCAACGACGGAACGAAGAACTCACCCTACTTTACGACAGCTTTTTCGTACACGTTCACTTGCATCACATACACAAGTGCTCTCTGAACCGTGCAATAAGGTCACCCATAACACGGCTCTCCCACTGGAGTTACCTGGGACCCGGGCCATGCTATTCCATGATATTGGAAAAATGGCAGCGGGAATACTTATTATAATCGTCGTCGAAAGCAGGGCGCCTTTTGAATATGAGTGGGGCTCCCCGGTGGCGCGTTCGTGGAGCCAAACCGAAGGAAGAGCAAAAGGAAGGTTGGGTGCTTGTGGGGCGAGGCCATCCGGCCTCGAATAGGAGGGGGCGTCAGCTCTGGATCCCGCCTGCTTGCAGAAATGAATGGATCAGAAGGGGGGCTGGGTTCTATTTCCGGGCCGGGCGCGGGAGGTGAAGGCCAGAAGAAGAAGAGAAGTGCGCCTTCCCGGTAAGGAAGAGTACCAAAAGGTGCTGTCATTTATCTCGACCAGTTTCCCGAGGCCTTGGAAATCAAGACCGGCTCAGAGAATCACTGGCGTGGTTTCTCCCCCCCATCGTTTCGCCAACAAAGAAGTCATCCTTGACTTGACGATTGACCATTCCTTCCCTACCGAGCCGCCTCTCTTTGCCATTCGAAGTACTTACCTTACCTCTGCCTTCCATTTTTTATAACATACCGACGGCGCCCTCCTTTCCAATCACTAAGAAAAAAGAAAGACTGTGAAATAATAAAAAAAGAAGACTTCGTCTGTGATTTTCTCGGCCCCAAGGGAGTTTACTCGACCCATTCTACGGGATCCCGCACTGCTCGACGTGTGCGACTCCGTATGAGGACCTCCTTCCCTTTTGCTCTGCCCACTTAGCCTTTTGCTCTGCCCACTCTCCGTTTCATAGGCAACATTGGGCCTACTGTTTACTTAACTGGATCAGTAGTGTCTAAGTCACTTCTTTATCCCTTGGGGATAGGTAAGAGCTACTCGTCAGCTTGTTCGCATCTTATCTTTTAGAATTATTGATAAGTTAGGCATCATTTAGATTAGTTGAAGTGTTGTCTGAGAGCTCGTCTTTTCAGAGTGTCAACAAAACCCCCTTCAAAGTTTTCATAAATTCTTAATGGTTTGGTATGGATTTCAAAATACTTTAAATTCGTGACCTAAATTTTGACATAGGTTAGGTCAAAAGCAGCAAGTTGAAGTCCCATGTGGTACAAGCCTTAGGTAAAGCTAAATCTTCATTCAAAGCTAGTCCTTTGTGAGACTAAAGTTCTATGTAGAACTAGCCTTAGGCGAGGCTAGCAGAGCTTGCTCATGTGAGGATAAGTTTGGCCTGTGCGAGGCTATTGATGAGTGAACTAAATAGCTTCGCTGCTTAGGATTTTTACCCTCGCTCTGTCATTTGAAATGACAGTTGCACTCTTTTTTAGGAGGTGAAGTTAGGCACGAAGTGCCTATAAAAGCCAATGGGTTGAGTCTTAGAGAAGGCATCTTCTCTTTAAGGTTTTCAACCATTTTTACAGATTAAAGTCTCTTATCTTCAATAAAGACTTCATCTTTTGTAGATCACCAACTTGATCAATGGCACCAAAACAGTGCCCCGGCAAGGAGGTTGAGATCTCTGCAACAGCGAACGACGCTCCTCCGGCTGTCGAAGGGCCCATTGCTGGTGAGTTTCGCCATTTTTAGAGATTTTTGAATCTCTTTTCAAGCCAATTTTGGCTATTTTACCATTGATTTAGTAAGATTCACCAAAAACTAGTGATCTTAGGGAGTTCATCTCCCTCAATTTTTACTTTATCAAATTTTAGGGATTTAATTTCCCTTTAATTTTGCAAGCTAAATTGAAAATCAAGAGGTTTCTTAAACAAGCTTCCAAGCGAAGCTAGTCTTTATGACTTTTTGCATTCTGTTTGTCAGAAATGTGAAGCTAGCCTCAGGCAAAGTTAAGACTCATCAGTCTAACAGACTTGTTCTTAGGTGAAGTCACACCTTAGCCTTTTGGCTAAGGCTAACTTTAGCCTTTAAGGCAAGGCTATGCCCTAGCCACTTGGGCGAGGCTATACCCGAGCCACTTGGGAGAGGCTATGCCTTAGCCATTTGGAGACAGCTAGCTTGCCTCTTACACGAAGCAAAGTCTTATAGCTAAGACTTGAGAGTTGTATTTTTTTATTTTCAGATGCTGAGGTGCTTGTTTTTGCCCTTTTTGTAGTGCGCTATGCTCCCAGTCCGACCAACAGCTTACAGATCAGTAAGAGGAATGGATGGGAGCTGCACTTTCAGTTCCAGGGCAAAGCTTCACTTTTTAGTGATAGGAGCTCACCCGAAAGAGATGCACTACTTCTCGTAGCTGATGAGCGCGTGACAAGAAGTATCTTGACCACTGCCCCGCTTGAAGATCACAGCAGGGTGGTACACAGGAAGCCGGATTTTATGTTCGGGGATGCGGCACCCAACACTGACCAGCAACTTCTCGCCGGAGAGGGTAAGTGGATTTATACAATCAAGGGCAAGAAATCATATATCACGTCAAGTAAGCAGCATTTTCCCCTCTCATTCTTCTAATCAGTGACGGCGCCCAAGAAAATGAAGTGGTTCATGACCCGGTCCACAGATTCAGTTCATGTGAGGATTTTGACACCCCTCAGTTATAGTCAATCCAGTCCTACTCAGAGTGTGCTCGGCCTACATCCTGGGAGAGTGGGTCAAGATATCTCAGTTGGGGAAAAACCGGTGATGGCACAAATCTTTATCAACCAGTTCGTCAGGGTTCACAGCAACTACCTGGCGACAGATTTTAGAGCCCCAGGCTGGGTACACCCTGCTTTGAAGTCGTGATGGAGAGATTTGACACTGTACATCTTGGAGCACTTTGATGCAGATTTGAAGAGGCTCGGACTCTATTGAGGTGGTTAGGGTAACCTGTTACAGACTTGAGATAAGCGTGTCAAACTTCTTCACCATCTTCTAGCTATACTGACCATTCCTGATACATTATTGACCATTCCTAATTTCCCTAACTATATTGATAGGAATCAAAAATTATGGTGTCTTGAAGACTTTAACCAAGATTCAATTTTATCACAACACATCTTGAACTTGACCAATCTCAAACCTTGAACAAATTGATAAGTTTTCACTTCAAGAAAATTGAACTTGATTATGAATGTGACCCCAATCCTTAACTTTGTGATTCAATTTTTATTTTTGAATCTATATTAACTTCGGTATCCTTACTCGATTTGGACCCAATTCCTAATCCAACATTGATTCCTATACCTATAGAGCTTGAAACTGAACCACCGATTTTGGAAGGTCACATTTCATTGATGGAAAAAGAATGATAATTTCGTTTCCTTTTTTTAGAACTTACGTTTGAACCAAATCTGACTCTTGAACCTAAAAGATTTAAGTCATATTCCTGAGTCAGTATTGGTTCCCAAACCTTTCATTCTTGAGCCCAAGTCAACAATTTCATCGAATCACATTCTATTGTTGGACCGTATAGATCATAATGACTCTAAGATGATATTTCAAGATTGGTCATATAACAGGGATGATTTCAATATTAGGATCTTTCATGATCCTATTCAATTTGGGGATAATAAAAATATAAATTTGAAAGAGGTCATAAAAAGTGGGTTCTTTGATACTCCACATTACTTAGATTGGGCAGCAATGCTTGGCTCAATCTGACCACCACCGGAACCACCACCTTAAGGTAATACTTTTCTTTCCCTTTCTTCTTTTTCATGCATATATACATTCATTCATCATTAAGGACAATGCATGAGATAGGTGTGGAGGAAGGTTCTAAATAACATATGTTTTCCTTTTTTTTAAAAAACTTCTTTTCTTTTAAAAATTTTTTTAAAAAATAATATTTTGACCTATTTTTGTAAGAAATTAAGTTAATTTTAAGGACTAGGAGAATCATAATTAGGATTTCTTATACTTGATCAAAATAAGATTATTTGTTTGATTTCTAGGGTCAGGAAGAAGAATTAGAAAAGTAATTTAGTCTTGATTTTTTACCTTGATGAAATATGCATCTTTTATACACTTACACACTTTGAATTCAAAAATGAAGATTCTTATGCCTTTATATATATATATATATATATATATATATATATATATATATATATATATATATATATATATATATATATATATATAATCCTCAGATTAAGCTGGGTATTTGTACCTCATAAAGCATAAGTATTCACGCCTAAAAGTGATCCATATAATCAATAAAAAATCTTTAGTTTTGTGGCCTTGTTTGCTCGAGTCCTTAAGTTCTAGGGGTGTTTTCTCACCCAGTGCCTTAAAATCGTCTGATTTGGGAGTCAGCGACTAAAGGCTCATTTCATGAGCGAATTAGAAAGCCTAAGGGATATTACCACCATGATATGTAAAAATAAAACATAAGAGTTAGAATTGAAGAATTCTGAGTTAAATATTCACAATCACGAAGATGCATAAAATTTAGGATAAAATAATAGACTATGTGAGAAATACAGTTTTAATACTTACCTTGATTAATCACAAGTTTTTGAATATAGACTAAGTTAGGAATGAATAGTTTGGTATTCCTATGACTTATAAATAACTTGAATTTTTGCAAGAATACTTCAAATATGTTTTTTCTTTATCAAAATGCATTTCCAAAATTACTAACACTTTATTTTTCGTTCCTTTATGGATTTTGTGGGTGTAATTCACTGAAAACCCTCACGAGACAAAACTCGTCCTATAGGGGTAGCCTAAAAATTTAACGGCTTGTTGCACATGCTAAGTGCAGCCGTGATTCCTATGAAAATAAGTTAGATTTGGTTATATCTACTTTGCTTTTTATTTGTTTTGCTCGAGGACGAGCAAAAGATAGGTGTAAGGGTGTGATCGATCACTGATATTGCATATTTATTATCATATACTCATATTTATTTTATAATAGACTCTGCTTTTTAATCTTATTTTTGTCTAAATGATGTGCAGGCCTTTACTAATGAAGAAGGAGAGGAAACGATCTCAAAAGCCCACTTAAATTCAGATTTAAATGAGTTTAAATAAAAATCAAGAATTATGATAGAAGATTTAAGGGGATAAGTTCAAATCAGAGCAAATCAGAGAATATAACACCAAATGAAAGCCGGTTAAATTCGGGTTTTTATAAATCTATGTGGTTAACTTGAAGAATCAACAGGATATCACCAAATCAAGAAAACAAACAAAAAATTAATAGATAAAAGGAGATATAGGAGCATCACAACAACACGAGCCCTCGGATTTGGCCACCTTGCCAGATTCAGGTCGCGGATCCATTGCAATTCTGTTGAATCTGGGAGAGTATTTGCTCCCCCTATCTTTGTACGCTCTCCCATATCCAATTTCTCCTATAAAAACCTGCATTTTCGAAGGCAAATAGGAACCACTATGACAGAGAGCTAGGTTTAAGTTTTTGTTTCTAATTTAGCTTAGATTTTTCTTTCTTCGTAAATGTCATTTTATGATTTCTTTATAGCTTAGGTTAAAGAGAGTTTTATGAGAGAAGGAGAAGAAGAATTGCATTTAAAGTGCCCATCCCTCTAAGTATAGAGGTAATTTGTGTAGTGCCCTGCCTCTTGTGTAGAGGTTGTATTGTTAGAGAGAGGAGTTGTATACTCCCGATTTGTATTACCTAAATCCTTAGTGGAGGTTCCCTGTGTAGGAAGTCCTATGCGGACGATATAGTGGAAATCCTTCTGTGTGAAGGCGGGGACGTAGAACAGTGGCTCGAACGTCGAAACAAATCTTAGTGTTTGCGTTTGATCCACTATTTCTAAACTCTCTCTCTTATATATTGTGCCTTGTATTATTTCATATTGTTCATATCATACTTATATGCTTGGTATGGATTGTGTGTGCCTATACTTGTGTTCAACCAAGAGAGCTTCAAATAGCATCTCAACTCTTATTTAGAGGAATTTAGAGGAGATAGTCTAAAGCCCTTCACAGGAAATTCGGCTACACTCTTTGATTACACTAAGTGTGTTGTAATTAATTTTTTAATTTCGCATTATTTGTCATTAGATTAGCCTTACACCTATTCACCCCCCACTCTAGGTTTACTTTCAAAGTTGCCATCCGTAGGCAATCTATTTTGTAGGACTCGCCATATGAGTGTGGTCCTGGGGGGGGAAGAAATTTCATCCAAATTTTTAGGGACTAAGTAAATAGTATGGGCTTACCTTGGAGATCAACAAAAGCTGCCTTAACTGAAACATCACCTAAGGATCTGCTCAACCATACAAGATGATCTGATTCTATCGAGACAACCACTGAATGAATTGAACGACAGTGATCCGGGTATCACTCTTCAAATCCTCCATGAAAGTTCCATGAATCATTTTGATAATAGTCGGCATTTATAGCCGTGAATGCTAGCCTAGCCGATTGAGGAATATTAAGTATATCCACGATCGATTCGACTAGTCAGTTATCAAGCCAAAAGAAGACACGTGCGTTCCACCCCAATAATCCAAAAAGACCCCCCCCCCCCCCCCCGGAGGAGCACATTGTAATTATCCCTCAAACCCGACTAAATAGAAGAAGTCTAATAATAAGTCCTAATCTTTCATGAAATTCTTGAGATATCTAGCACAAAGGAAGCTGTAGACAAAGGATGGCTCGGTCATAAATTTTCATGTCAACTTCTTGAGCAAAGACCTATTGGAGAGCTTGAGACTCTTCACCCCAAGCTCACCACAGTCCTTGGGTAAACTAACCTTCTTCCAAAAAACAGTAATAACTTTAGAACATCTATATCCCGGTCCAAAAAAACTTCCTGATAGCTATCTTCAACTCTTTAAGAAGGGAAGAATGCCACTGATAGATCATAAAGGAATGGATCATAGAACTCAAAATAACTAAGTTGATAAACGCAAGACGGCCATCCAAAGAAAGCGTGGAACCCATCTAGTTTGCAAAGTGTGATTTAATTATATTCGTCATCAGCTGCAGCCAAGCACGTTTTGGTGCAGCTTTGAATAAAGGAACACCCAGTAGACAAATGAGAACTAACCACCTAAAAACTCGAGAGTTGGATAAGGTCTTCTGATCTCCGAGCTGAGAAGCCCTCCCCAAAATAAATGTGACTCTTCTGATTGTTAATCTGTTGATTAAGGAGGTCCCTACAAAATGGCCCTAATGTTCTGCTTGGTACCACGATAAAAAATCAAGACATAATCGACAAAAACAAATGAGAAAGAGCTAAAATATCTCTTGGAGAAGAGATGTGAGGATCAAACCCTCTTCAACCAAACGAGCAATATAGCGGTTCAAATACCTCTTTCAGGAAAAAAAAAAAAAAAGGTAGGAAACAAAGGATCACCAAATCTGACACTACGACTGCAAAAGAAAAAGTCCTACAGAGAGCTATTAAGAAGAACGGATATCCTAGTAGACTTAAAAATAGAAGCAATCTAATCTCTAAAAGTGGAACAAAAACCAAAAGCCTCGAGAACCACCAAGACAAAATCCCAAATAATTGTATCAAAAGCCTTGGAATATCAATCTTTAACACCACATTACCTCCATAGCTTCGCTTGTAAAGGCAGTTCACACAATCTGAGGCCATGACAATAGCATTTTGTATTTGTCTCCCATTGACAAACTCAAATTGATTTGGTAATATAACCTTAGAGGCAGTAGTTTCTGAACGTTTGAAGATAATATTAATGACCACTTTAAAATGAAAATTGTCAAGAACTATTGGGCTTGGTCCACTAAGTCGGACTTCTCGACCTTTGGAAGTAGAACAATAAAATTGGATTTAAATTCCACAATATCTCCCATAAGAAATCAGTTATTGTAGCAACAACGTCATGACCTAAAATATCCGACATTTCTGAAAAAAGTAGCATGTGAAGCCATCCAGACCTGGGACATCAGCATTATCCATTGAGAAAATCGTCATTTTAATCTTATCAAAGACGGGACTGCAGTCAGAGAAGAATTCTCTTCCTCAGAAACAAGAGGAGATATAATCGCTCACATCATCTGTTTTCTACAGAAAATATAACATCATCTGTTCCTCTAAAAAATAAGTCCATGTCGATACTAATAACATGTGACCGAATTAAATTTTTATCATGAGAAAGTGAGTCATTCACCCAAAGACCTGTGATACCCCTATTAATCATTCTACTTTTCAAGAGAGCATGGAAAAAGTGGAGTTTATATCCCCTTCCCAGAGCCATTTACTACGAGATTTCCCCATCAAGAAGCTCCTAGCGAGAAAGTATGAAATCAATCTCATCTTTGATTTGAGTTTCCCTAATATAGAGATCTTCCCTTCTCAATCTCGTTGTTAACCATTTTAATTGTGTGTGGTTTAGGTGATTCAAGCGTGGAGTAACAAGATCCGAATCATATTCAACAGCATTGACCCGCAATGTGTTAAGAGTGCTTTTGTGGACCATTTCTAATTGATTTCGATTTGGAATCGTGGCTCCTCCTTAAGCCAATTTGTTCAGGTTCGTTTAGGTGTTATCGATCCCAACTGAGCTTAATTTTGTCGAGTTGCGCTTCAAGCTGCCCATTTAGGGCCCTATAAAACTGTAAGACTATAGAAATAACAAAAAAACCAAGAATAAAAACCCTTGCATATAAAGCAGGATGACCGTCAGAATGGGGGCGAATTTTTCTCCAATTCTGTCAATTTTGCCCTTACACAGAGTTTAATGGAATTGATTTTTTGATTCCCTCAGTTTACAAGAATAAATACTGATAGCTTCCTTAGCTTTACACCAATAGCGGTTAGCTCGCTTGATTTGTGGCTTCTTTCAGGCCAATGTTGCACAGCATTTAGCCTGCTTGATTTAGAGGTTGGGAATTTAGGTTTGAGTCTTAGGATCACATATTTCTCTCTTTTTTTTTCTTTAGAAGAAGAGAAAATGAAAATAGGCTCTAGACTGGGAAAAGAAAGGGCAATTGTGCTGGGCTTAAATAAAATAACAAGGAAGAAGAGAAAGAAAAAGAAATATTAATAAGTATAATCAATAATGATTATACTTTATATACATAAATCTTTTATTTTACATAAATATGTTCTCCTTAAAATTATTTATCAATATTATTTAAACTTTTATATATTTATACATGCACACATGCAAATGGATATGTATTTATTTGTTTTGAAAATTAATATTTTCTTAACAAAATAAATTTGTCAATATTTATAAATCAAATAATTAAAATTATCGATATTATTTATATTAATCAAGTATTAGTGAATAGAGATATTACATCTAAATCTCTGAGAAAAGAAAGAAAATAGTTACATGTGGATTTTTTTTAACATATATTGTATATATATAATACTATTATTAATATGCAATAATATATAAATATGTACTAATTAAAAGGTATTGTATTACAAAATAATAATTACTATAATAATATAATATAAATATTTATATTAATATATAATAAGAGATAGACTTGTGTACTTCCAAAAGAATTTAAGCCTGAATCCTTCCAACTCAATATACAACCCTCCGACATTGGAATACAAGATCCATTCCGTTGAAGTTGATCTATATTATTTCAAGTATCTATAAACCAAAAATCAAGTGTTTTGAATACTTTTTGCCCATCCATCAAGCGGCGCAAAATGGACGGCATAAAGTAGTGAGTTGGTTAGATTTATGTCTTTAGACATCTCGATCCGGCCATTTGATTATGATCTAAATATTTAAAAACCCTTACAAACTAAATTTTGTTAGGCTTCAAATGTTCTACACCGTTAAACTAACAACTCATTATTTAGGTCGTCTCTTTTTCCCCCAACTTGATGCATAGACAAAAAGTATTCAAAACATTTGATTTTTGGTTTATAGATACTTGAAATAATATATATCAACTTCAACGGAGTGAACCTTGTATTCGAATATCGGATGTTGGTATTTGAGTGGGAAGGATTCAGCCTCAATCCTTCCGGGATGACACAAGTCTGTCTCTATATAATAATATAGTTATATATACATTATGTATAATTGATATATCAATTAATATATTATAATATTTACTAATTATATAGTATTATATTTTAAAATATAATATAGGTATTAATTAATATATTAAACATAATATTATTAATATATACTAATATATTATTAAGTTATATATATGTATATATTATATGATTATTATATATTATTATATTAAATAATTTGAGCATATGTAATATATTAAATATAATATTATTATAATATACTAATATATTAATATTAATATACATATTACATGTCATTAAAATTATTATAATATTAAATAGTTTGAGCAAACACATTTATTCTCTTTTAATATATTATTATAATATACTATTACATATATTTATTTATATAATTTAAGATACATATTATATTATATGTATTGATATTGATAATTAACTAATATTAATAAATAATTTATAATATTAAGAGATCATCAATAATATATTATAAACTGTATAGTAATTATATTAAAGTTAATATTATAATATTATTATATATCAATTATAATTATGTTACTGCAATATAATGTTATACTAATATATTATTAAGAATATTTATAACATAATTATATTTAAATATTATTATATTATATAGTTACTAACTAATATTATAATCAAACCGAGCGAAGTGTGGTTTTCCTGTGACTTCTTCTTAAACTTTGTCCGTTTGTCTGTTCTCGGAAAGAGAGCCAGAGAAATTGAGCGGCCCTCTCTTCCCCCTCTCCCCGCCTCCTCCCCGCCTTGTTGCTCTCTCCTCTCTTCCCTCTCTCTCTCCCATCTTCCCACTCCTTCTTCTTCCTCCCCTCTTCTTTTCGCTCGGTTCCACCGCAAGCGGTAATCTAGTTATCTGACTGAACGAAGTGAGATTTCTCCAATGACTCCTTCTTGTACTCCGTCTGTCCTCTAAAAAAGAGAACCACAGAGACACCCTCACCTCCCCCCTCCCCCCCCCCCCCCCCCCCCCCCGCCCCCCTCTTCCTCTCCCTCTCAGTCTCCCTCCTCTCTTCTCCCTCCTCTCTTCTTCGCCGCTCAGTTTCATCGCAAGCGGTAATCTAATAATATTTGATGTTTGTGCTGCCGCTAGAAGTGGGGTCACACTTCTAGTACAGAAAAGAGAGAGAAAACGCGAAAGAGAAGGGGGGAGAAGGGGGGGAGGGATTACGTGATGACTGAAAATTCAAGAAGTAAAGCAAGCACACCATGAACGTTTCCGGCCGTTCCCTTTTCTTTGGTCCACACCAAAGGCATAGATGGTAGCGCTCTTTTTGCAGCTTATTATGGTTACTTATAAAATATTGTCCATCTTTGTCAATCAATATTCTGTAAACAAAAAAGAAATTATATCAAAAACTGCACGCGACAATGTCTCAATACGGCGACTCCAGGCTCAGCAACCTCATCCCCACATATCTCTTCGACGGCATACACAGCTTCCTCCGGCGGCTTGTCTTCCTCGTCCTCGCCTTCGGCCCCATGCCCCGCCACATTTCCTTCATCCCCGACGGCAACGGCCGCTACGGCCGCAAGAAGAACCTGCAGGAGGGCGAGGCCCACAGCATCGGCTTCGTCAAGCTCATCTCCGTCCTCATGTACTGCTACGAGATGGGCGTCCCCTGCGTCTCCTTCTATGCCTTCAGCATCGACAACTATAGGCGGAAGCCCGTCGATGTGGCGGCCGTGATGAAGCTGATCCGGGAAAAGAGCGAGGCCCTCATCCAGAACAAGGGCATCATGAACGAGCTGGGCGTGCGGGTCGAGTTCCTCGGCAACCTGGACCTGTTGGATGAGCTCACGAGGGAGACTGCCAAGAAAGTCATGGCCGTGACCGCAAAGAACACGAAGATCCAGCTGCTCATATTTATAGCCTACGCTTCGACTGATGAGATTGTTCATGGAGTGCAGGGATCCTGCGAAGAGAAGTGGGCTCTGAAGAGCAAAGGGGAAGGTGGTGGTGTGATCTCGGTGGAGGACTTGGAGAGGCACATGTATCTCGCTGGCCACCCGGACCCGGACATTATGATAAGGACTGCCGGGGAGACTCGGCTGAGTAACTTCCTTCTGTGGCAGACGACGTCGTGTTTGCTGTACGCGCCGCGGTGTCTGTGGCCGGAGATATCGCTGAGGCACATAGTTTGGGCTGTGCTGCAGTTTCAGAGGAACTACCTTTATTTCGAAAAGATTAAGAAGAAAATGTGAAGTATCTGTCAGACAAGTTAAATAACAAGCTATAGAAACTGAAAATAGATATCAATGAAGGACGTCTGTGTCAACTAGTTCAGGATGTTATACGCTAATTAATAAAAATAATCTGTTTTATTTGTTTCCTCAGTCCTCTGTTTTGTGCTCCTTTTTCCTCCACCTCAACCCATAGTTTTCCATTGTACGTAACATGCATAAAACACCTAATGATATCTCAAGTTAAACATCATCCCCTCAATCATCTTACAAGAATTGGTATGGAACTAATCTCACACGTCATTTTCTTTTAACCATACTCTTCAATTCACCGTAATCAAGCTATTTTCCCACTTTTGACTGGTATTCGAATAATATTATAGAGCAATACACTCCTGTGTTGAGATATAGAACAAGTCCCAAAATGCAGACTGAACTATGTCTAGTGCTTCACTAGCTTGTTCTTTTAAACCGAACTTGAATCTCATAATATTCCAAGCCTCCAAATATGCAGCTCATTGATGTCAATGGAAGATTAACTAGATGGGCCTTTTAGTCTCTAAATTTCAGGATGGATTCTCAAAAGACTAGTTGTGGTGGATAAAACTGGCTTACCGTTGATTGGATCCACCATAAGTGAAGTTTGGTCGGTCTCCGAGGATGTTACCTGTCAGAGCATACACTGAAGACACCTTTCAGGTTAGAGTGTGGTGCCAGCATAGGACCTCGGCGTGAGAATTAGTAGTCGAATGGAAAGGTGAATGCACCGAGTAGATTGTTGGAACTTGCTTTTAATGATACATTTGTGAAGACATATCAATGGAGCTCTATCTTACAAGCCTATTCAAGAGTTCTACATGATCAAGACTTCCCAAAGAGAGTTGCTATTGATGTGTATTGTAATGGTTAATAGTATGTTAAAAGCCTTGAAACACACACACACATCATTACTCTATTAGTTGACTTATACCTCTTTGTAGGCGACTTATACATGGTATAGTCGACTTGACAAATTCTATAGTCGACTAACCTTTGTCCTGTAAATATACCAACTCTCTGTTTTGTGACCAATATGCATTATTAGTCGACTTAACAGACTATCTAGTCGACTAATAGATGGCCTACTCGACTAACCTCTTAGTCTGGTCGACTAATTTCAGTTTCCAGAATCTTGTCCTGTGTTTTGATCTTGACCTAGTTCAATTGACACCTTTTGTAGTCGACTAACCCAGTGTAAATTGCCCAACCTAGTCGACTAACTCCCTACCCCTAGTCGACTAATGACAGTTTCTGACTGTTGGACAGTTTCTATTTTCTGGTGTTTTATCCAATGTTATCCAACGTTTATATATTCAAAATGGACCTGATAACTACCCTAACTGACTATGGATTTCAGCTATAAATAGGTATGTTATCCTAGGGTAAAGACACTGATCCAAATCAAAAGTTTTCTGAACAAAAACTCTGTCAAAATTCTGGTTTTCAGAAAACTTGTTTTCACTTTCTGTTTCTTCACCAATACTTACTCTATTGTGAAGATTTCTGAAAGTCCACCTATAATAGCCCTTATCCACGATCACATACAAATTCAAGGCTTATAGGATCAATTGTAATCACTCAAAGAGGAGCATTGTACAAGAGCGTCTTCGAGTTGAAGAGAGTTTGTACAAGGTGTTGTGATCTTCTTGGTTGTAAGAAGAGTTGTACACATTTGACAAAGGAGATTTGTCAAATGGTGTGCAAGGTGTTGATTTTGGGTGTACAAAGTCAAAGGATAAAGGAAAATCTCAAGCGGGTGGCTTGGGGACTGGATGTAGGTCACGAGGACCAAACCAGGATAAATCTCTTGTGTTTGTGTTTGCTTTACTTTCTGAGATTTAATTTCCTTTTATTGTAAGTACTTTATTTTTATAACGCTAATATCTTTGTTTGAGTGTTGACATAATATTTTAAATCCAACAATTGACATCATCTTGGGACCAACAATTGGTATCAAAACTCGGGCCGGCATACAAGCCCTGCATACCCAGTCAATAACAATATAAGGATGGCAGCGGAGTTTCCTTCGTCACAATTCAAAGAAGGACATTCTACACAACGTCCACCGCTATTTGACGGATCCAAGTACAACTATCAGAAGTGTAGAATGAAAATCTACTTGCAATCGATGAACTACGAACTTTGAAACATAGTAGAAGCACCGTACACCAAGCCGACAATCAACTACACCGCTTGGAGTGATGATCAAAAGAAGAATGCGAACTTGATGCCAAAGCGATGAATGCTTTATTCTGTGCCTTAACCAAAGAAGAATTCAACCGTGTGTCAACAGCCACTTCTGCAAATCAAATATGGCACACTCTACAGGTACACATGAAGGCACAAATAAAGTTATGGAATCTAAAATTTATATTCTTATCCACAGGTTTGAACTTTTCAAAATGAAGGAGAATGAAACCATCTCAGAAATGGTTACAAGGTTCACCGACATAACCAATTCCTTAGCATCCCTTGAAAAGGAATACACCCAAGTCGAAAAAGTTCGCAAGATCCTTCGTGCACTCACACCAGATTGGGAGAAGAAGACAACTGCAATCGAAGAAGCGAATGATCTCTCAACAATGTCATTAGAAAACTTTATTGGTAATCTAATGGCATATGAAGTGCAACTCGAAGACAGAAAGAAGGACGAACAACAATTTCAACCCAAAAAGAAAGAACTTGCCTTCCATGCATCCTCAGACACGGACAATTCAGATAACAATGAAGAGGAGATGGCAATGCTTTCAAGAAAATTCAGAAAGTTCTTAAAATAAGGTAAGTTTAAATGTTTTAATTGTAATAAAACAGGTCATATGAAGAAGGATTTACCATTGCTCAAAAACAAAGGTAAATTCAAGAGCAAAAAGTTCAGAAAGAAGAAAGACTACCACGCATCATGGGAAAATAGTGATTCCTCTTCCTCTGATGAAGAAGAACCACTGAATATGCCAACATCTGTTACATGGCTCTAGAAGAAGATGAGGTACAATTTTCTGAATTCTTAGATGCATTTCAAGAATTATACAATGATCTTAAGAATGAAAAGATAAAGAATAAAGTTTTGATAAAAGAAAATGAAAAACTTTTCAAAGAAAATTCTTGTTATGCTTCTTAAATTTCTTCTATAAATTCTCAAAAAGATAATTTTAAAAAGTGATATCATCATTAAAAAAAAGATAATGAGTACAAAATAATGTTTTATTGAAAAGAGAAACTATGTCTTTAAATGAAAGAATTTCTGTTTTAGATAAAGACATGTCAATTTTCAAAATGAAGTATGAAGAGATTTTGAAAAATGTGACTAAATTTAATCAAGAAAAGTTAAATGATTTGTTATCATATCAAAAGATGTCACATAATCATTATGGTCTTAGATTTTTTAAAAATCTATATATGTTAGTAATCCATATAATTCATTTGAGAAAAGAACTACTGATATTATTTCAAAAAGAATTAAGAACAAGTTCATATGGATTCCTAAAAACTTAAGCAATGTTGATAAAAAAATACTTATATTGCAACATACATACATGATATATGTAATTCATGCAATTATGTGTATACTAACAGATGGAAACTAAATTCAAATTGGTTTTGGATTCCTAAAGATTAATGCTTTGATCTTATAATGATTGGTACCATTCTAATGTTTATCTTTCAAGTATCATTTAAGAAGTTTGATAAGAAAAATATTTTTAGAACATTTATTATATACATTTGTTATGATATATTTGTTGTAGGGGGAGAACACTTGTTTTTCTATATCTGTCATAACATTTCCTGTAGGGGGAGAACATATAACATATTTCTGCAGGAGGAGAACATATAACATATTTTCTGTAGCGGGGGTATTCATGCACACAAAATATCATCATCAAAAAGGGGAAGAATGTTGGAACTTACTTTTGATGATATATCTGTGAAGACATATCAATGGAGCTCTATCTTACAAGCCTATTCAAGAGTTCTACATGATCAAGACTTCCCAAAGAGAGTTGCTATTGATGTGTATTGTAATGGTTAATAGTATGTTAAAAGCCTTGAAACACACACATCATTACTCTATTAGTCGACTTATACCTCTTTGTAGTCGACTTATACATGGTATAGTCGACTTGACAAATTCTATAGTCGACTAACCTTTGTCCTGCAAATATACCAACTCTCTGTTTTGTGACCAATATGCATTATTAGTCGACTTAACAGACTATCTAGTCGACTAATAGATGGCCTATTCGACTAACCTCTTAGTCTAGTCGACTAGTTTCAGTTTCCAGAATATTGTCCTGTGTTTTGATCTTGACCTAGTCGACTTGACACCTTTTGTAGTCGACTAACCTAGTGTAAATTGCCCAACCTAGTCGACTAACTCCCTACACCTAGTCGACTAATGGCAATTTCTGACTGTTGGACAGTTTCTATTTTCTGGTGTTTTATCCAACGTTATCCAACGTTTATATATTCAAAATGGACCTGATAACTACCCTAACTGACTATGGATTTCAACTATAAATAGGTATGTTATCCTAGGCTAAAGACACCAATCCAAATCAAAAGTTTTCTGAACAAAAACTCAGTCAAAATTCTGGTTTTCAGAAAACTTGTTTCCACTTTCTGTTTCTTCACCAATTCCTACTCTATTGTGAAGATTTCTGAAAGTCCACCTATAATAGCCCTTGTCCACGATCACATACAGATTCAAGGCTTATAGGATCAATTGTAATCACTCAAAGAGGAGCATTGTATAAGAGCGTCTTCGGGTTGAAGAGAGTTTGTACAAGGTGTTGTGGTCTTCTTGGTTGTAAGAAGAGTTGTACACATTTGGCAAAGGAGATTTGTCAAGTGGTGTAAAAGGTATTGATTTTGGGTGTACAAAGTTAAAGGATAAAGAAAAATCTCAAGCGGGTGGTTTGGGGACTGGATGTAGGTCACGAGAACCGAATCAGGATAAATCTCTTGTGTTTGCGTTTGCTTTACTTTCTGAGATTTAATTTTCTTTTATTGCAAGTACTTTATTTTTATAATGCTAATATCTTTGTTTGAATGTTGACGTAATATTTTAGATCCAACAATTGGCATCATCTCTGGACCAACATAGAGGTTTACTATCAATGTGTAATGGTAGACTAAAATAAGAAAAGTTTCAGTTTATTGGATGGAATAGCACAGGAAACTGCTGGTGTAGTGGAATGGTAAACTGGAATTGGATTCAGTGTAGTGATAGTGTGAGTGTGTATGTTCCGAGGATTAGGAAAGTAATCGATCCTCTTCCCATAGGAGAAGAAGGATCATATGTACCTGGCATGGATGCTGACGTGGAGGTGGAATTGGCGGATGGTTGTAACTGCATGGTTGTAACTGCACGTGTTGAATTTATTTTAACGGTCATGATTACTAGCGTTGATTGGTCGGGATTGCATGCCGGGGAATCTACTGCCATGTATAACCGCCCATTTTAATATAGGAGCGTTACACGTCTTCAACGTGGAAAGGACGGTGCTGCGTAACGGCAGATAGAGATTTCGGTGGACTGATGACTGAGGCCTCTGACTTGGAGTTAGAGATTTTTGGAACGGAAAAGACGATGAAGATCCCTGAGTGATGGAGTTCGGCTCTAGACTGAGGATGACTTCAGAAATGTTGGATGTGAAAAGGGTTTGATGTGACGGAAACTGAATGCGGCGGAGACTCCGGTAAGAACTCTGAGAGTTGTGAATTTCTTGGTAGAAGCTCTTGGTAACTTGGACATGTGTCATCATCGTGGCCGCGATCAAATTTTGACCACTACAGTAGTCAATTGCCATATCAGGGATATCTACAAAATACCATCAATAGCAGGGGGAGTACAAAATATTCTCGGCTAATTTGCAAAAGACTATATGGATGATGTTAGTAGGCATATTCTCAGGAACAAACTATAGAGAGCATTGTTATTGCTGTTGATATTGCGTAAATGAATGCAAGTTTTTGTCAGACTCACATCTGAAAAGGTGATTTTCTAAGCACCCCCTTGCCATGAACTCATACGCTAGGTGTCTGGCAAAAAGAAACCTATTTACATGGATTGAAAATGACCTGCCGACTATACCGATATTGGTGGATGGAACCCTGCGAGCGCAAAGAATTTGGTAAGGAAGTCAGGCCTTGCCTGTCTGATACCTTAGTCAGTATGCATGAAAATAATATAATTTTTGTGGACTTTAAAGGTTTTCTTAGAATGTCCATGTTCATGAGCATACCACTGGCTAATTATAGGTGGCTTTGGGAGGAGTTTTACCTATTGATCAAGCAATTACAATTCTAGTCTCTCTCTTTAGTTAGGAGGCTACAGCAGCAAGGACTCCCAAATGAGGGACTCTCGGGACTGAGGTGGGCCTTATGTTGCGCGCCGAACAACAACCACAAAGAGGAAACCCTAGATCTCAAATGCAAAAGAACAATACCACCCACAGCAAATAACACACAATCCAAGAGAAAAGCACAAAATCAGATTTAACGAGGTTCGGCCAATTTCGCCTACGTCCTCGGGGCAAGAAAGTGAGGTTTTCTATTGATTTTGGTGAATCAATACAATGTTTTCAGCTTTTTTTTTTAATGAAGAGAGCTCTGCCTCTTTCATATACACTCTACAAAATCCTAGAAATCCGCTCACCACTTAAACAGATTTCTAATTCAGCTTTTTCCCGAAACAGCCCGACACGACTGTCGGTCGACCGGTCGACCGACCATATGCACCGGTCGACCGTGCCGGTCGACCGTGCCTAACCGAGTTAGGCACTTTCAGTCGGTCAACTGGGCCGGTCCACCGGCCGGTCGACCGTTTACCTCGTGCATGTCTGCTGTGCATGCTGTGCACAACGGTCGACCGGTCTGGTCGACCGTTCTGCTGCTTCTGCCCACGGTCGACCGGACCGGTCGACCGTTCGCCTGCTGTTGCTGCTGATTCCTTTGGTTGCTGTGCTGATTCCTTTGGCGACATCGTCGACTTCCTCGACAACTTACTCTCTCTTCCTACAATTCTCCACCTCGGTGAAGATTTCTCCAAATCTAAGCCGAACTGACATGCTAACCATCGACTCGAAAATGGCTGCACCAGTGTGGTTGCCTACGTACCCTGCCCAAGGGATCAAGCCATCCGTAGTTCATCCAAATGAGCTTCAACAAGCTCATGCTATATGAAGGACGTGGAGTAAAGCCTTACAATGTGCAAACTTGACTCCTGACACCACCTTGGTAAGCATGTCGGCGGGATTCTCCGATGTGTGAATCTTCAGCAGCTCAATATCACCCTCATCTAGAATCTCCCGAACGAAATGGAACTTGACATCAATGTGCTTCGTCCGTGCATGATATACCTGGTTCTTGGCTAAATAAATAGCACTCATACTGTCACAGTTAATCTTCAATAGATCCTGATCCACCCTCAAGTCATCAAGCAAGCCTTGAAGCCAAATTGCCTCCTTCATAACCTTCATCATGGTCATATACTCGGCCTCTGTGGTAGACAATGCGACGGTAGACTGTAGTATGGAGCGCCAACTCACCGGTGCTTGAGAGAATGTAAAGACATACCCCGTTGTAGACCGGCGCTTGTCAAAGTCACCAGCATAGTCAGAATCAACATATCCGATACAATTCTGCTTCCCTGTGGAGTCCTTCTCAAATACCAAACCAACATCAATGGTACCTTTGATGTACCTCAGAATCCACTTCACTGCCTCCCAATGACCCTGTCCCGGATCATACATATATCTACTGACCATAGAGACAGCTTGTGACAGATCTGATCTCGTACACACCATAGCATACATAAGACTACCGACTGCGCTAGCATATGGGACGTGAGTCATGTACTCACGTTCTTCAACGTTCTTTGGAGACATCTTAGCAGATAACTTGAAATGAGGAGCCAGTGGCGTACTTACATACTTCGCACCTTGCCGATGTTAAATCTCTGAAGTACCTTTTTCAAATACCCCTTCTGTGTCAAGCTAACCCTGCCAACCTTTCGGTCTCGTGTGATTTTCATGCCTAGCACCTTCCTTACTTCACAAAGATCCTTCATCTCAAACTCAGAAGAGAGATCCCTCTTCAATGCATCAATCGCAGATCTAGACCTTGAAGCAATAAGCATATCATCTACATACAGAAGTAAATAGATATACTCCCCTGTCGGTAGCTTGTTGTAGTACACACATGGGTCATAGTAGCTGCGTGTGTACTTCTTTCCTCTGATGAAGCTGTCGAACCGCTTGTACCACTGTCTTGGAGACTGTTTTAGTCCAAACAGCGACTTCTTCAGCTTACACACCATATCTTCTCTCCCTGCAGTCTTGAACCTTGTTGGCTGAGACATGTAGATCTCTTCATCTAGATCGCCGTGGAGAAAGGCGGTCTTTACATCGAGTTGATCAAGGTCCAACTCGTACTGTGCAACCAAAGCCAATAAGATCCGAATTGACGAATGCTTTACAACAGGAGAAAATACCTCATTGTAGTCAATTCCTTCTCTTTGAGCATAGCCTTTTGCTACCAATCTGGCCTTGTAGTGCACCGAATCTTCTTTGAGAGATCCCTGCTTCTTTGCATACACCCACTTATAGCCTATCGCCTTCTTCCCTTTGGGCAACCTAGTGAGTTCTCAAATGTCGTTCTTGTAGAGAGACTTCATCTCTTCTTCCATGGCTTCTTTCCACATCTTTGATTCTGAACTGATTTCAGCTTCTCTGAAGGTGGACGGGATAGCCTCCTCAACGACCGAAAGTGCATACGCCACAACCATATCTGTAGTGAGCCAACCTGGTTTCCTTGTATTTCTACTTGGTCTTCCAACTGCAGTAGAGTCAGGAACATCACCCATAACCTGTTCTTGACCCTCTTCATCATCAGCATCTATCTCAACTGCTTAATCATTACCTTGTGTCACCCTAGGTATGATCCTCACCGATGTTGAACTTTCTAGAAATAGTAGATTTGCATCATTCTCCACCTGCTGCGATACATCTTTGGTCTTGCTAGTCTCCACCTGCTGAGAGACCTTAGGCTTCAACATAGAAGCCTCATCAAAAGTGACATCCCTGCTGAGAAGAAACTTCTTGTCCGTTGGATCACAGATCTTGAACCCTTTGATTCCCTTCTTGAAAACGACGAACACACCCTTCTTTGCTCTTGGGTCTAACTTATCATCTTTGACATGATAATAGGCTGGAAAACCAAACACCCTTAGCAAATCATAGTCAGCAGCTGTTTTTCCCGACCAAATCTCGAGAGGAGTTTTCCCCCCTATCGCAGACGACGGCAACCTGTTTACAAGGTAGCATGCATATGCCAAAGCCTCAGCCCAGAAGTTCTTCGATAAACCGGCATTGGACAACATACACCAGACCTTCTCTAGCAAAGTCCTGTTCATCCTTTCTGCTACCCCATTCTGTTGTGGTGTCTCCCTCACTGTGAAGTGTCTCTCTATGCCCTCATCAAGACATAGCTGAAGGAAAGAATCGGACTTGTATTCTCCTCCATTATCTGAACGGAGGACCTTGATTTTCCTTCCCGTACTTCTCTCCAAGTTCTTCTTCCACTTCACAAACAATTCTAGGACTTCCCCTTTGTGTCTCATGGTATATACCCAGCAACGCCTAGAATAGTCATCAATAAACGACACAAAGTAATGGTTACCTCCAATTGATGCAGTCTTGGTAGGTCCCCAAACGTCAGTGTGAACATAGTCCAGAATCCCCTTGGTGCAATGTGTTGTCGTGCCGAACTTCACCTTGGTCTTCTTCCCGATGATACAGTGTTCACAAAATTCTAGCTTGCAGGTTCCGGCACCTTTCAGTACTCCTTGTCTTGCAAGAGTTTGCAAAGACTTTTCTCCTGCATGTCCCAGCCTTATATGCCACAGCCTGGTTGAGTCTTCATCTGAACCGGTAGAAGCCGCCACTTATCCTGTAACAGTACTACCATTCAAGTAGTAAAGATTGTTCCTGCGATCGACCTTCAATACCACCATTGAGCCTTTGGTCATCTTAAGGACTCCTTCTTTAATTGACACCACAAGGCCCAATGACTCCAAAGCTCCAACAGAGATTAGGTTTCTCTTCAATTTAGGTACATACCTCACTTCCTTCAGTTCCCTTACCATCCCATCAAACATCTTGATTTGGATTGTACCTACACCTTCCTGATACATGGATGATCATCGCCCATAACGACTGAACACCCCTCCAGCTTCTCAAAGCTAGAAAACCAATCCCGATTAGGGCACACATGGTATGTAGAACCAGTATCCAAAATCCACTCATTTTCTCCTGAGTAGCCAACGATGGGAGTAGTAACTGAGAATGAGAAAACTGACGAGTCCGAGTCTGATCCACCTGCCTGTGAAGTACTGCTCTGAGTACGGACCACCTTTGCAAGATTTGCCTCAGTCTTAGACTCCTTCTTCTTCCCTTTAGCCATTGGATAGTGCACTTTCCAGTGCCCTAATTCTCTGCAGAAGGCACACTGGTTCTTCTTCAGATCCCTATAACCTGGCCTGGACTTTGATCTCCCTCTATCATCTTTGCCCTTCCTATATGAACCCATGCCTCTTACTGTTAGCGCCTCTGCTGATGAGCTTGACTGAGAAGGCTGTCTCTCCTTTCTTCTCGTCTCATAATTTGCCAAAGCAGACGACACTTCATGATAGTCAAGAGTCTGTCTACCATTTATGAAGGTTAAGGTGAACGTCTCATACTCTTCCGCAGGGAGAGAGTTCAAGAGGATTACCGCCTTATCTTCTTCATCTATCTTGACATCCACATTGACCAAATCCGTAAGAAGCTTCGTGTAGCGATTTAGATGTTCATTCACGGAGCATCCCTTCTTCATCTGAAACCCGTACAGCTTACTCTTCAGCTGCAGTCTCGATTCAATACTCTTGGTCAGATATTTCTTTTCAATGATCTCCCACAACTGCCTCGCAGATGTCTAGTATAACACAAGATATTTGATGTCTTGTGTTAGACACGATCTAATCAAGCCACACGCCGATCGGTTCATCTTCTCCCACTCTTCTTCAGTGGTTGTGCTTCGCTTCTTCTCCAGAAGTAGAGTATCCTCGAGGTTCGATGCATTTAGGGCATCCATCATCTCGCACCTCCACATGCCAAAATTGTTAGTGCCGTTAAACTTCACCACGTCAATCCTCGGATGAGGATTCATGGTCCTTACTGATGTACTTTCTTCTGCCATCTCTCTAACTGGATCCTCTATGTAATGCGGAAATACCAAACGGAGATAGATAAGCAACTCTGAAAAAAATCAGATTTTTACCTTCTCACGAAACCCTAGATGAGTTCCTGACCAGATTTACTCCTCCAATGATTCCTTGAGCACTCCTCGCGCTGTTCTGAGATCGACACACGATCCCACGAACAAGACCACCGCTGATATGAGATCGACACACGATCTCCACCAAATCAGCACCCGATGCCCTCCGAATCGCCAGATAATCCCACGAAGAACCTGGGATGCTCTGATACCACTTGTTGCGCGCCGAACAACAACCACAAAGAGGAAACCCTAGATCTCAAATGCAAAAGAACAATACCACCCACAGCAAATAACACACAATCTAAGAGAAAAGCACAAAATCAGATTTAACGAGGTTCGGCCAATTTCGCCTACGTCCTCGGGGCAAGAAAGAGAGGGTTTCTATTGATTTTGGTGAATGAATCAATACAATGTTTTCAGCTTTTTTTTAATGAAGAGAGCTCTGCCTCTTTCATATACACTCTACAAAACCCTAGAAATCCGCTCACCACTTAAACAGATTTCTAATTCAGCTTTTCCCGAAACAGCCCGACCCGACTGTCAGTCGACCGGTCGGTCGACCGACCATATGCACCGGTCGACCGTGCCGGTCGACCGTGCCTAACCGAGAGTTAGGCACTTTCAGTCGGTCGACCGGGCCGGTCGACCGTTTACCCCGTGCATGTCTGTTGTGCATGCTGTGCACGACAGTCGACCGGTCCGGTCCACCGTTCTGCTGCTTCTGCTGACGGTCGACCGGACCGGTCGACCGTTCGCCTGCTGTTGCTTCTGATTCCTTTGGCTGCTGTGCTGATTCCTTTGGCGACATCGTCGACTTCCTCGACAACTTACTCTCTCTTCCTACACCTTAGGCCTCGCTATTCACAATTGTACTATGTATTGTAATCTGACTTTCTGGCCTGGACCAGTGAGAAAATATGACCCACCATCACGTCCAGGCCCAGCAAATTCATTGACAACGGCAGCATCAAGAAAGCAAGAAGAAACACAAGTTGAAAAGCCCACTGTCAGATGCTAGAAACCAATTTGGGCTTGATTTGACAAGATCAAAAACCAGCACATTTTCAGATCTAAATATCAGGTTCTGGGAAGTTCTTGGAGTTTGACATAAATAAAATAAAATAAAATTGTTACAAAATTTGCCGTTATATAGAAATTTAATGCCATCAACTAGGTGTGCATTTTACTCTCCAAATTTCATGATGGATCTTGAAAAGAGTTGTTAAATATCAGTTCAGGATATCTACAAAATACAATCATTAACAGAGGGATTTTATATTTTCTCAGTATAATTAGCAAAGACTATATAATTATGATTCCCAGGAACAAACTATACAAAGCATTGTTATTGCTGTTAATATCTGCAGGCTCCCTCTCCTCCCTGTAGTATCCCAGGAGTTTGACCAGGTTTGGATGTGAAGTCTTCCCAAAAATTCACCGCTGACTACAGCAACAAGAAAACAAGAAATAAATGACAACTTAATAAACAATTATCCACAAAAACAATGCACCTGTACAAATACAGATATGTTTTGTTTTAGGCATATGGGAAATTTTAGGTTCAAGACCACACTAGGTTTCACATGGATAAAATAAATAAAGTAAAATAAAATAAAATAAAACCAAAATAAAATGAAAAAACTTGATGAAGAAACTCTAAATAAATAAAGATAAACAAAAACAAAACAAATAAAATGAAAATAAAAAAAAAAAATAACTTGATGAAGAATCTCTACGTTTGTTACTGAATTACTCTCACAGGCAGATTTTACTGGCTGATAACTGCGTTACTGTTGTTGGCCGTCACTTCACCATGCGTCTAAATCTGAAAAAAAACTGATCCTAATTTAGGCACAGTTGTAAGGAATAAAAGCAACTATTATGCGGATTAACAGCCATGAATCAAGAATCAATATCATCTCAAAAATTGAATACGTGATTAATATACATATATATTAAATCCCCATACCTGAAGCCATTGGAGAAGATTAGATGAAGGTTGAAGAAGACCTTGATTCCTTCCTTTTGATCCTGCAAACCCTAATGCAAATAACCTCTTTTCTCTATCTCCTTTTCCTTTGCACAAACTCTTAGTTTTTCTTTTACTGATGGGTTCTCAAATTATGAGAGTAGAGATTGTAATTCTTTGCAGGAGGAGAAAAGTGGGTCGCACATTTGCAAATAAATCCTTGAAATAATATCATCCATCATGGTACCCTTATATCTCAAAAGATTATATAAACTATATAAATGTGACTTTAATATGGGCACCCTTAATATCAGTTAACCTTAATTAGGAATCCAACAAATAACCAAGGTTATTGGTCCACCTTTAATGTGAGATTAACATTCTCCTACTTGGACCATTAACCGATTAGGTTAAAACTTTAGAAAACAAATAAAAGAAAAGACTCATTTGTAAATCATTTTTGACTCTATTGGATTCCATACCGAAAAACCTTGACACGTGATCACGAATTTTAAAAACAACAACTGATAAGCCCAAATATGAAATACTGTAATACTGCAATTAGCTTGGACCACCAATGCGAGTCATAGCGGTTATACAACATCTACGTCATACTCCCTTCTATGTACCACAACATTGATAACCCTTACTAATTGAGTCCATAACCATAATGACCCCTGTAATTGTCTTGTAAAGACATTTCCTGTTTAACATACATCCATATAAAATATGTGCACACATAATTGGATAACAGAAAATACAGAAACAACCTTTTATTGCGCAATAATGTCAATTACATAAGTACCAAAATATACATTTACAGATTGCTCAAAAGACCCATTCTAACAACATGTTCCTTGAATGTCTTTGGAGGCAATCCCTTTGTCATTGGATCAGCAACCATTAAAGTGGTACTTATACTTTCAATTGACACTTTCTGTTTCTCAACTCTTTCTCTAACCACCAAGTACTTCAGTTCTATGTGTCTAGAACCATTAGAGTACTTACCATTCTTAGAGAAGAAAACGGCTGTTGTATTGTCACAATATATCTTCAGCGGCCTGGCAATAGAGTCAACTACACCAAGTGCTGAGATAAAATTCCTTAACCATAATGCATGATTTGTGGCCTCAAAACAAGCTATGAACTCAGCCTCCATCGTGGATGAAGCAATGATAGACTGCTTTACACTCTTCCACGAGATTGCCCCACCTGCTAGCAAGAAAATAAATCCTGAGGTAGACTTCCTGCTATCTGGGCAACCACTAAAATCTGAGTCCGAATAGCCGATCACCTCCAACTGATCTGATCTCCTGTATGTGAGCATATGGTCCTTCGTCCCTTGAAAATACCGCATAACCTTCTTAACCAACTTCCAGTGCTCCATTCCTGGATTGCTTTGGTATCTTCCCAACATCCCAACTGCAAAACTGATATCTGGCCTGGTACAAGTGCTTGCATACATCAAGCTCCCAACAGCTGATGCATACGGAACTTTCTGCATTTGACCCTTTTCTAAGTCATTTCTGGGACACTGGCTCCCACTTAATTTGTCACCCTTCTGAATGGGTGCAGGACTGACTGAACACATTTCCATATGAAATCTTTTCAAGACTCGGTTGATATAACCTTTCTGAGACAGTCCTAGCAATTCTCGAGATCTATCCCTGAAGATCTCTATGCCAATGACATAAGCTGCCTCACCCATATCAACCATCTGAAAGTTCTTGGTAAGATAGCTTTTAGTTTCATACAGCAGACCAATATCACTACTGGCTAACAAGATATCATCCACATACAGAACCAAAAATATAAACTTGCTCCCACTGATCTTTAGATATATACACTGATCAACAGTATTTTCTGTAAATCCAAAAGATGTAATGGTATCATTAAACTTTATATACCATTGCCTGGAAGCTTGTTTAAGTCCGTATATGGATTTCTTTAATTTGCAAGCCAAGTGTTCTTTACCTTCATTTACGAACCCTTCAGGTTGCTCCATGTAAATTACCTCATCCAAATCTCCATTCAGAAAAGCAGTTTTCACATTCATTTGATGTAACTCCAAATCATAATGAGCTACAAGTGCCATAATGATTCTAAGAGAGTCCTTCTTTGATACTGGAGAGAAGGTTTCTCTATAATCAATGCCTTCCTTCTGAGTGAAACCTTTAGCCACAAGTGTTGACACTTAAAAAAGACAAGATTCTCATTGGTCCGAACGATGTCTAAACTTGTTGACATTTACAAAAGACAAGGGACAGACGAGCTGAAGACCAGTTTTCACCCACCTCCAAGGGACAGGGAAGCGGTTTGGACTCCACTGATCCAGCAAGCAGAACAGTGAACCCGGATTGTTTCTAAACAGACCTCAGCAGGTCTAAAATGCTAGCATTTAGCATTACATTAGCCCAAGGAGATAGCCTCGTTTGAGAGGCTAGCATCATCCAGAGCATCGCCAGGAAGCTAACTGATAGCTTCGCCGAAAACCCTCTTTTCGGACTTCGCTAGGAATTGCCTCTAGCTCCGCTATGAGCTTCAAAGCGGGCAGCTCCGCTATCAGCCTGCTATGGTCAACCTTTGACCAATCAAAATCCCCTGATGAGACCGGATTCAATCTAATCAAATCCAATCAGGATTCAAATATGGCAGGTGATTGCCGCAATCTCTTGACTCTCTTGAAACGAGTAAGAGGATCAGGGAGAATCTCCTAACAATATGGAAAGGATCAAAATAGATCAACCGACTTGCCATTTTCTAGCTCCGCAGAAGCTATCCTAGCCTCACAGTAAGGCTACTTTCCAGATTCAAACAGATTCGGTTCAATCTGTTTCCATATCTTCAAAGGGGACGATTATACCCTTGCTCTCCCTATAAATAGCCCGTCAGGGGCACAAAGGAGAGAGATCGATCAATCGAGAGAAATCAACAGAGAAGGAGAGATCGATCAACGGAGAGGAATCAAGGAGAGACGCATGCATACGGGAGGACTCCACAAGCAGAGGCTTCTTCACAAGGCACCGCGTGCTCTCGAATTCAGAGACCTTTTAGAGAATTGCTTTCTCTATTCAGGGTGTTGATACCCTAACATCGTCCTTCTTCTCAAGGAATCTCCGGAACCAGGCGAGAAGGAATTCCTTATTGAAGGCGATTTTGAGAAGCAGCAAGAGGGTTCTACCAATCCTCTATTCTCTGATTCCCCGAACCAGGCGAGAAGGGAATCTCATCGCTCGCATCGTCAAAGGGACAAAGTGGTCGCGCGCTGACCAGACTCCTATCGGCACATTTTCCCAGAATCTCTGAGGAGATCTACTTGTAATCTTTTGAGAATACTTGTAATTTAGCTCCTCAAACTTTTATTGTAAGTTTTTCCCCTTTGCAAACATAATGGAAAACAAGATGGCGACTCCGCTGGGGACCTGTATTCTCCTCTGCTGAGAATCAAGTGTCGCAATGCGACGAACAGACCTTCGGGTCTATCTCTGAATTCAGAAAAGCCGGTGCAGCCAGATCTTCTCTGGCTAAATCTTCAAGCAAAGTCTCTGCGGAGACGGAAAAGGTTCTCTGCAAACCTGCCGCAGTTCTCTGGCGCAACAAGGAAACATGCCCGCAGCCCAGATCCTGCACTTCTGAGAACCTGGTCATCCAGATCGATCAAGGAAGATTTGAAGAAGTCCTCTCTGGGGGTGGCCTGATGCTTCGAGCACGGAAGCACAGGAAGGTCTTCATGGCCAAGGTTTCAAATCAGAAACCAGAGGCAGAATCCTGCCAGCACCCCGCAGCCCCGCTTGTGGCTATTCAGGTTCCTTGCGAACCTAGGCGTCCCCTGTCAAGGCTGATATGGAAGCCTAAACAGGAGTCTTCAACCAAAACTCCCGGAGTAGTCACGCCGAGACTGCGCCTCTCCCGCGAAGAAAAGGGTAAGATGCCCATCTGCCCTGACGATGCTGCCAGCCATAAAGTCACGACGGCAATCATACCGTCATCTGAATCAAAGGCAGCAAAGCCTCCTGTTAGCCTCGCTCGCACAAGCGAAGCTATTGTACCACAACGAATTCACTGGGTTCGCAGCGGCAAGGCTAAGACCGCAGTGTTATCTGAGGTTGATCCCCTTCGCAGCAGAATAGCGGGCAAAGCACCACAGCGTGCTCCGCTCCCCGATTCATCAGGCACTAAGCTCGCACCTGTCGGCGAAGCTAGCGCCAAAGTACTATTCAGTACTAATCCCTTCTGCAGGGATAAGAAGAACGGAGCATCATCCCTTGTACGCTCCATAAAGGCCTCTCCACGGGGTTGTTCAGGCTCTGTTGAGCCTAACCTGCGACAATTCTTGACGAACAAGCGGGAATTGGAGTCTCTCCAAACCACCTCCCCCTGTTGTCAAAGAGGATGCCGACTTGTGACAATCCATTCAGCCCATTGTCAGCAATATCCAATCAAGGTGGCGCCTCCGCACCGTCAATCGGTGTTTGACCGGTTGTCCGCACATGCCATGAAGAGACATCATGAAAGGAGTGTTTCGCGAGGCCCAGCCTTCGCATCCGTCAACATGACCGGAAGAGGACGAGAGCGACACAGGGAAGGTCATATATCTGATGATACCCCTTTCGGCTCCCCAGATCCAGATTATAGCCCGGGCTTAGGTGAAGTCTTGGTGCGCGAAGAAGGTGTTTTCCGAAACACCAGATCCAGGGTAGCGATACCCTATAATTATGAACAGCCTTCTTCCTCAAAAGCCCTGATCTCGCCACAGTCCAGGCGATCACCCCAATCATCTGATGGAGAAGAAGAAGACAGCGGGTATGCCTCTTCAGCAACGGTCAGTTCTGTGCGAACGGACAAAGCATCGGTTAATATGGCCGATAACGCCAATGACGACCTTCGTCAGCGTTTGGAAGCTCAGGAGCAGACCTCTAGAACTCAGCAAGAGGCCCTGGACAATATTCAACAGATGCTCGCTCAGCTCCTCAGCAACCGGAATGATGATACCGGGAGCAATCATGAGGAGGGACATCTCAGCAATGATCCGCCCAAGACGGAGAAATCTAAGGGAGGCTCTTCCCTGGATGCCGAAGTCCTTAAAGGCCTTCAAGCTCAAATCGCATCCCTAACTCAGAGGGATGAATTAAAGAAGGTAGGGGCAGTCCGTCCTTATCCGCTGGAGTGGGATTCGGTGCCATATCCGCCAAAGTTCAAACCACCAACATTGCATACGTATGATGGTAAGAGCTCACCCAATCAGCACATCTACTATTTCCGGTCCCAGACCGGTAATGTTCTAAACAACGACGCCATCATGGCTAGGTTGTTCATCGGCACCTTGAAAGGGGTGGCATTCGACTGGTTCCGAAGCCTTCCTCAGGACTCTATCAATTCCTGGATCGACCTGGAAACTCGGTTCCTCTCTCGCTTCTATGAGGATGATACCAAAGTGATCATGGACAAGCTCCTTTCCACTGTACAGAGGAAAGACGAATCTGTCCGTGAATACATTGAGCGGTTCAGAAATCTATCTCTGATGTGCCCGGCAGGGATGCCATTACCCATGCTCTTACAGACATGCAGGCACAACTTCTTGGATCAAGTAGAAGTCCGCATGGGGGCTGTCAAAGCCCATACTTGGAAGGAATTGGTCGAACAAGCCGAGATAGCCGAGAATTGGCTAAGAAGTTCGAGCCATCCGCCCCTAGGAGCAAATGGGGCGCGAACAACAAAGGGCGTAGCGATCTCCCGCAGTCTTCCCAAGCTAAAGGGAAGGAGATTATGTCCGTCGAGCTGACCGGGGACATGCAGTCAAAGGCCAAGAAGAGCGGCGTCAACAGCCAAGAGCCCAAGTTTCCTCCGAAGCAGTACTCCTTCAGAGATGACCAGGTGGTCACGATATTCCATCTGCTCCACAAAGGGAACAAAATGAAGCTACCGGATGCTCGGCGTCCCAATGAGATAGGGCGTACAAACGACCCTAAATACTGCCTCTACCACAGGATGATCCACCATCCTACTGACAAGTGCTATGTTCTCAAAGATAGAATTCAAGCTTTGGTCGACGCCGGAGTCCTCACATTGAAGACGGAACAGAAGAAAGTCACTGCCAATATGGTGACTCTTGAGTTCGGCACTGCCCAGAAGGTCACAGTTCCTGACGGGACCTATCCAGCCCCCACACCGCGGTTGGAAGTCAGGCATCCTCCAGCCATGACTCAATACAACAAGGGTCTCGTCCCTTTGACATTGGAGACAGGGGAAGTTATGTGGATACACCCTGACCTCGTCCAAGACGTACAGCGGACGTCGAAGGACTCCAGCAAAAAGGGCAAGTCCTGCAATGTCATCTCTGTCCTGCCAGATGATGGTAATCTTACTTCGGCTTCCCTCAGCGATTCAGAAGAAGAGAAGCATGCCTGTATAGCGCAGGCAGATGCACCTCAACAGGCAGGCACCCGGTCTGGAAAATCATACTTAAGGCAGTATGACAAGTCTACTGACGAGATATAACAGCAAACGACGTCAGTACCAATGCCGGCATCCACTCCAGTCCTGACCAAAGGGAAGGAGAAGCCTAAGGAAGTGCGGTTCGACCATGTGTTGAAGAAACCGCCAGGCCAAGGGTTAGCCACGCCCTTTCGCTTTGATATATTGGCCCATTTAGCCAATATCCCGGCTCGTATCACAATACACGAGCTCCTTCGTCTCTCTAAAGAGACAAGAGAGGCACTCAGAGATGCGCTGGCCGATTCGGAGTCCTTTCTGACATGCATGCCTGAGGTTCTTGGTGATGAGATGCAGCCTTCCTGCTCAGAGTGCCATCACGCACAATCCAAGGTGCCTGCTATTACCTTTACGGCGGAAGATATGCTTCTCAAGGACAACAAGCATGATCGACCTCTGTACTATACCGGATATATCGGTTCAACATGCATTGAAAGAGTACAAGTCGATCCGGGGTCTGCACTCAGCATCATCCCCAAAAGACTCCTCTATTTCCTCGGCATACCATTGTACAGGTTGTCCGCAACCACCACTACAATATATGGTTTCAACGCCGGGAGCAGCCATCCGCTTGGAAAGATTCGGCTCCGTTGCAGAATCGGGAGCCTGAAGTCAGAGGTGACATGCTATGTCATTGATGCTGACACATCATATAACCTACTACTAGGACGGCCATGGATCCATGCCAACTGGATCGTTCCTTCCACTCTCCATCAGTGCTTCAAGTATGTTGAAGATGATGCGACAGTACGAACTGTCTTCGCTGAAAAGCAACCCTTTAAGGGGGTGGAAAACTACTTCACTGATGCTCTCCTATATCAAGAGGCTAGTGGAACGCCGGGAGAACCATTGCCAGACGATGATGAAAGTGGCAATGAGGCAGATTCGGAATCTGAAACGGGCATGCCGGCCATTCTGATTGGCGAGCCAATTGTAGCATGCTTTAATGATCCCCGATGTAAGATCCCTTCTGATGAGGAAGGCGAATGGATAATTAATGATAATATTTCTTTTGATTATCCTGCGAGCATCGAGTCGATTAAATCCATTATGGATGGCTCTCTTCATATGCCCGTACATGAGTCGAGTGTGGCTAGTACATCCGTGGAAGCCATAGAAGGGGCCACGCTGGTAGTCCCTCCGTCCAAGCAAGGTCAGTCGCCGATAATCTTCGGCAGAGCCCGGCCAGGGAGATTCTCAACTACAGACTCAAGCTCAGAGTCGGATGCTCCACAGTTCTTTCATTACGCGCCATCAGCGCGCCATATTATGAAGAAGATGGGTTACAACCTGAAGCAGGGAGCGGGCCTAAACTTCGGAAAAGGAAGACGCAGCTTGATGCGTAACTCCGTCCCAAGAGGGAAACCTGTAAATTACTATGATAGTACACGCAGGGGGTTGGGTTATGTTACACCCACATCATCAACAACGGTTCAGGACAAAGGCGATGGATCGATCCCATCACAGTCGGCCTCATCCTCCGAATGGGACTCTGATGTCAGCATAGGAGGAATATTCGAAAGCCTCATGACTTCAAGCAGTCAGTTGGAACCCGCAGAGGTTGCCAATGAGGAATCATGGGCCCAGCAATTAAGTCTCCAATGGGAAAAGCGGTTTGAGCTGCGCGAGCCGCCTACCGAAGACAAGGTGATCCAGGTCAACTTGGGTAGTCAAGATCACCCCAAGCCTATTTTCATAAGTGAAAGCTTATCACTCATCGAAAAGGAAGAACTGATAATACTCATAAAAGAGTATATAGATGTTTTCGCCTGGAGCTATGAAGACATGCCCGGACTTGATCCACAGGTCGCTATGCACCGTCTAAACATCAAGCCCGACGTTAAGCCAGTCAAGCAGCAACAACGTCGGTTCCGCCCGAACATCATGGAGGCTATTGAAGCCGAAGTTCATAAGCTCATTGCTTGTGGCTTCATCCGGGAGGAACAACATCCAGATTGGGTGGCTAACATAGTCCCCGTCCTCAAGAAGAATGGGAAAATACGAATCTGCATCGACTACCGTGATCTCAATACGGCCTGTCCCAAAGATGAATTCCCACTGCCGATCACCGATGTCATGATCGACAACACATGCGGATTCGAGAGGATGTCTTTCATGGACGGCTTCTCAGGGTACAACCAGATCAAGATGTATCCTGATGACGAGAAGCATACTTCTTTCCGAACGCCATTGGGGGTATACTGCTACACTGTAATGCCCTTCGGACTGAAGAACGCCGGAGCAACCTACCAGCGGGCGATGAGCATGATCTTCCGCGACCATCTCCGAAAGACGGTGGAATGCTATGTTGACGACATTGCCGTCAAAAGCCGCAGCAAAATTGAACATCTTCGCGATCTGAGAACGATGTTCGACATAATGCGGGCTCATCAGCTGAAAATGAACCGACAAAATCCTTCTTGGGAGTGTCCAGTGGCAAATTCCTTGGGTTCATTGTCACATCAAAAGGGATCTATCTGGACCCAGACAAAGTCAAAGCCATACAGGACATGCATCCACCGAGGAACCTCAAAGAGCTCCGAGGCTTGCAAGGCAGATTAGCCTACATCAGAAGATTCATAGCAAATCTTTCGGGCCGTTGCCAGCCCTTTACCCGTCTCATGAAAAAGGGTACTGCCTTCATATGGGATCAAGCTTGTCAAGAAGCTTATGAAGACATTAAAAGGTATTTCACAAAACCTCCGGTCTTAGTGGCCCCTACATCAGGGAAACCATTCTTTCTTTATGTAAAAGCTCTGGACTATTCCCTCGGCGCCCTCCTCGCTCAAAAGGACGACAATGGCCACGAGCAGGCCATTTATTATCTGAGCAGGACTCTCATAGGAGCGGAATCTCGCTACAATCCTATTGAGAAAGAATGTTTAGCTCTCGTCTTCGCTGTCCAGAAGACGCGACATTATTTGGTTGGCCAAACCATACATGTCATCTCCAGGGTGAACCCTTTACGTCTTCTCATGACGAAGCCAGGGTCGCTGAATTCAAGATTGGCTAAATGGGCACTCCTGTTGTCTCAATACGACATGACCTTTACTCCTCAGAAGGCAGTTAAAGGCCAGGCCCTTGCAGAGTTCTTAGCTGCTCACCCAGTTCCAGAACATTCAAAACTTCACGAAGACATCCCTGATGAGGTCTTCGAGTCTATTGCAACCTCAGCAGAGGAAGTGTGGCAGATGTTCTTCGACGGAGCATCGCGGATGGGCCCCAAAGGGAAAATTATTGCCGGGGTGGGGGTTGTGTTCATCTCCCCACAGGATCATATCCTTCCCAGAGCATTCTCCTTGACAGAATCATGCTCTAATAATGTAGCGGAATACAATGCTCTGCTCATCGGTCTCCAGCTCGCCCAGGGAATGGGGGTACGCTACCTTGAAGCTTATGGCGATTCAAAGCTGATCATTAGCCAGGTAAAAGGCGAATATGAAGTCCGCCATGAGGACTTGGTGCCTTATTATCATACAGCCATCGAATTGGCTAGCTTATTTGAAGGCTTCTACATCGGGCATGTGTCCCGATCTTAAAATACCAAGGCGGATGCTCTCGCTGCATTAGCGACAACGCTAGCCTTACCGGCCGACACCGAGTATCACCTCACAGTCGCAACCCGGCATCTCGTATGCTCCAAGCATATGCTAAGGATCCAAGAGGTCCATAATGTCTCCGTGGATCTTGAGCCGAGGGATTGGCGCTTCCCTCTCATTGACTACGCTCTGCACGGTCTGCTTCCAGGCGATCCCAAAGAAGCGGCGTCCATCAGACGAAGGTCGCTCCGTTTCCACTATGATCCCACTTTGAAGACACTCTACCGTCGTTCATATGACGGTGTCCTCCTCCGTTGTCTCTCTCATCCAGAGGCACAGGAAGTGCTTAAAGAAGCACATGATGGCATTTGCGGAGCTCACCAGCCGGGTCCAAAGCTTAAAGACAGGCTGCACAGACTTGGGTACTACTGGCCGACCATGATGGCCGATGCCACCCAATATGCACGAAGGTGTAAGGCGTGCCAGGTCCATGCAGACTTCATACACCAACCTTCGGAGTTGCTCCACCCTACTGTTGCTTCATGGCCATTTGAAGCATGGGAGTCGATGTCGTAGGGCCAATCAGTCCCTCTTCGGCAAGAGGTCACCGGTTTATCCTGGCAATAACCGATTACTTCTCAAAATGGGCAGAGGCCACACCGTTGGCCGAAGTTAAAACCTCCAATCTGGTTAGCTTCATCAAACACCAGGTCATCCATCGATTTGGTGTACCCAGACGGATCATCCATGACAATGGTCCCCAGTTCGTAAGTCAAGGGTTCTATCGGTTCTGCGATAAATACCGAATTCAGAATATGGCTTCAACCGCCTACAATCCTGCCGCCAATGGCTTGGCAGAGGCATTTAACAAGACAATCATCAAGCTGCTCAAGAAGTTTGTCTCCTCGAACAAGCGAGATTGGGACGAAAAGCTCGGTGAATGCCTTTGGGCCTACCGGACTACGGTTCGGACACCGACAGGCAATACGCCTTTCTCCCTGGTATATGGGTGCGAAGCGGTCATCCCATTAGAAATCCAGGTGCCATCATTGCGAGTAGCCCTGACTACTAAATGACATCAGAAGACAATGATCGCCTGCGTCTTCAAGAGCTCGAAGCCCTGGACGAGAAGCGGCTGCAAGCTCAGCAACACATCGAGCTATATCAGGCTCGGATGTCAAAAGCCTTCAATAAGAAGGTCAAGCAGAGAGTCTTCCACAAAGGAGACCTAGTCTTAGCCGTCAGACGACCGATGATTATGACGCACAAGACCAAAGGCAAATTTCAGCCTAAATGGGAAGGACCGTTTGTGATAGAGACAGTCTATTCAAACGGAGCATACCGCCTTACGACTGCAGATGGCGACCTCCTCATGATGCCGATCAATGGCAAGTTCTTAAAAAAGTACTATCCTTAATCAAGGATCTTGCTCTCGATCAAGTTAACATTACATCTCTGATCGAGATCCGCGCGTCCGGAATGCGCACAAAGAGAGCCTCTCTCTTTCTCCAAGCATATCAAACCTGTTGATAGCTGGGGGTTTGCTTAAAATCCCAAGGGACCTGCTCCCACTTGATTCCCTCTCCAGAATCACCTACCAATTCTCATCTGTAGAATGGTAGGACCACATATATTCCGCTGTTATGTTAACATTAAACCTATGACAGCATCCCCTCGTTTCTCCCCGAGATAACGAGACCTCCAAAATCACCTACCAATTCTCATCCATAGAATGGTAGGACTACATATCCCGCTGTTATGTTAACATTAAACCTATGACAGCGATTCTCTCGTTTCTCCCCGTGAAAACGAGACTATTCCCAAACTCCATTGCTATTGAGCTTAGTGGCGTCTCAATTGGTTACGTCATCGCGACCTCTGAACCAGTAGACGGCTAAGTCTCAATCTTGAGCCCTGTTGACATTTACAAAAGACAGGTCTCGATACTTATTGACATTTACAAAAGATAAGTATCACCTATTTTGAGCTTGTTGACATTTACAAAAGACAAGTCTCAATCCCGAGTCCTGTTGACATTTACAAAAGACAGGTCTCGATACTCGTTGACATTTACAAAAGACGAGTATCACCTATTTTGAAGCTTGGTGGCTTCTCAACCAGTTATGTCATTGCGACCTCTGAACTGGCAGATAGCCAAGTTTCATCTACCATTGAACTTAGTGGCGTCTCAATTGGTTACGTCATTGCGACCTCTGAACCAGCAGACAGCTAAGTCTCAATCCCGAGTCCTGTTGACATTTACAAAAGACAGGTCCTCGATACTCGTTGACATTTACAAAAGACGAGTATCACTCATTGTTGAGCTTGGTGGCTTCTCAACCAGTTATGTCATTGCGACCTCTGAACCGGCAGATAGCCAAGTCTCATCTACTATTGAGCTTAGCGGCGTCTCAATTGGTTACGTCATTGCGACCTCTGAACCAGCAGACAGCTAAGTCTCAATCTCGATGCTTGCTGACATTTACAAAAGGCAAGTATCTCCCCTTTTAGCCCCGCAATGGGCTAACCTCGAGACTGGCAACATCTCAATTGGTTATGTCATCGCGACCTCTGAACCAACAGACAGCCATGCCTCATTATCCAAACAAACAAAGACGACAAAAGAAAGAATTTTTATTAAATTCCAAAAGGATGGGATACATGGAGGAGCCTATAGGCGTACATGATAAGATCGGATCCGATCTCCAAGCGAAGCTAGCCTCGTCCTCCTGTCATCAGCAGCCTGGGCCAGCGCCTGTGATCTTAGCTCAGCCTCATCGAAGTCCACCGCCTGAGCCAGACGAGCCTCGACCTCCGCCAAAGTCGCCCTCTGTGACGACTTCTGCGCCGCCAGTTCCTCACTTCGAGCCCTGAGCTGCTTAAGCCGCGCAGACTCTTCATGACGCATCTGTGTAGCCTTGGATAAGAGGAGATTTGCCTTCCGGATCATCTCTTCAGCCCTCTTAACCTTATCTTCAGCATCAAGAAGAGCACTGTTGGAAGCGTCATTGCACTCCCAACCTCTGCTTCCTCTGTTTCCAAGGACCTCAAGTCAGAGGAGATAGCCTCAGCAGCCTCTTGAGCGGCGAGCTGAGCCTCGCGCCTCTGGGCGACAAGACGTGTGAGCCGTTCATCAGCCAAAGACGCTGTGTCGGAACGATGGAAATGGCGCCATTCCTCCACGTCCTTCTCAAGGTCATCTACCAGGAGCTCTAAAGCAGCAGCTTGATGGTACCCCTCAAAGTCCCGGATACACTCAATGCCACGGGAGAGGACCATCTTCAGCTTCGAGAACGGCACAGCGAGCCCTTCAAGACGAGACCGATAGTCTGCTCCAAGCTGTTATAGAAGCTGTCGACCAGATTACCGATGAAGTCATTCTCAGCTTCATCAACCCTTGAGACAACCTCGGAGCAATCTACCCTCCCAGTCGACACCGGCGGCAGAAGAAGAAGCGGAACATTGACAGCAGCAGGGCAAGCCAAAGGTGACCTCGGCGGAGTCCTCAGCGACACCAGCACGCCAGCCACCGTGGAGGAAGGACTGGCAACCACCTCCTGAACATCAGGCTGGACAATCAAAGTCGGGGAACTAGGGTCCCGCGATCACCCTCAGCCCCGCACTGGCAAAATTGCCGGCACCTCACTCGTGATGTGATTGGGGTGAGGATACCTCCGGGACTGCCGTCTCCACAACCCCCGACCTCTTCAGTTGTCATGGGCTGATAAGAGGGGAGGTCGCCATACAGCGCGTCCAACACAGCAGCATCCGCCGCGGTCGAAGCACTCGACTCGCCCTCTAACCTCTTAGGAGGGCCCTCCGTTTCCTTCAAAGCCGACGCATCTTGAGGCCGAACACCTGCAACAAAGCCATGGTCAAAAAAAAAAGCGGATGCAGTAAGC